>CM062295.1:236762836-237362836 GCA_031216915.1 Pictodentalium vernedei | reverse complement strand
AATGGAATTGACGTCACAGTTGTTGCGCATGTGCATGTGCAGAGAGAGTACCTGTAATGTCGAGCGCCGGTCATGCTCGACCCTTTTTTGATCTTTTTCATGCTTTTGCACTCTTCAACTTTTCCAATTCGGTTGGAAACGTTTCTTAGCTTGAGTTAGTTCTGAAGTAGTGCCTGCACTTACGTTACAGCCAATTGTAAACAATTGTGAGTAGGTTGAGAAGAAATAAATATTTATATAAAACTGTTTTGTTACAATTTATTGGAGAATGCCAACAGCACTCTCCAATAAATTGGAACAAAACAATTGTTTAAGAACGAAATCTTGCCCAACTAAGGTGATCCTTGCTGGTTGTTAAAAAATACTCACGTTTCAAATCACTTAACCCTATACCCAACGTAAACGATATCAAAATTTATTATTTTAAACATAATTTTTTAAAAACTTTCAAAACATTTCAACAAAACCATATCATGTGACCCCTCACTGGAATGTGCTCAGTGAGCTCGTTCCAATGAGGGGGTCACAGGATATGGTTTTGTTGAAATATTTTGAAAAATTTAATTTTGTCAACAGCTCAATTTGCATATTTCGCAGGCGGATGCGAGCGATTCATTAGGCAAAGAGCTAAAAAAATTCTTATCGCACAACCAGTTAATTTACTAGAGGTGAGGCAAAAACAAACATGTGGGTTTCTGATTAAGGACCAACCTGGAATCTTTTGTGTGATGTTGAAAGAAATCAGGGCATGCCAACATTTATTATTTTCCACTACACTTTTCCTGAATGTTACCACTGGCACATCAATCAATAAACATTTAGGCCACACAAAGTACCTACTGTACCTCAGCTGAAAGGATGCATTTGCAACTCGGGTTATATTAGTAATTAGATATTGTACACGGATACTATTAGTTACCCCGTGTCTGATCACGTGGTACAGGTTTTTACCTACCCGAAGCCAGCCGTATCCCATGAGGCCGAATATCTATTGACTTTCCGTTTTTGAAGTACAATCTATTTCATGTGTGAACACACACAGCATGAGATCTTTTATCTTCCATTGTTGAGCCATACAGGTTTCTGTGGAATTTTTGTGCAAAAGAGTTTTTGTGAAAATATGCCGATATGACTAGTATAAAAAAATGATTGAATTTCTTTTTTTCATTTTTGTCTCAAAAACATAGCTTATGAACCCCACATTGGAGGGTACTCGACAAGCTCATTCCAATAAGGGGTCATGAGCTATATTTTGGAGATAAAAAATTAAAATATAATACATGTACACTGCAAAACTGGAATGACGCGTCTTCTACGGGGTATGGACAATTTGTAGATTTCGGACTGAGGCTTCCACTGGGTATGGGAAATTTGTCAGTGGCTGGGCGGACGTATCGTGGGTTTCAATGAATATGGTCTCATACCACGTATCTATCAACCAATCAAATCAAAAAATTCACTTTAGTCAATAGATAATAATAATTACAAATAATTCATAGCTAATAATTAACACATTCATAATCTGTCTATCAGAAATAAGGATTGACATAAAACAAAGAATTTGTTAATAAGACCTCACACAGTAGATCTTTTTTCTCAGGCTATTTTTGATAAAATTGCAAGTGGGCGGGCGTTTTTTTATTTTATTTTTTTTTTTTATTGTAATTATTTCTTTGCCATCTAAAGTTCATATTCTTGGTTTGTTTTATGTTTAGGCCTCATATTCTCTACAGAATAGCAGGGGTGGTGGTGTATTTAACCCCTTCAGTGCCACAAGGGACAAATTTATCAATTTTATTAACTTGGGTAAAATATCCGACATAAACCATTTAATTTTTATTTTTTCAAGTTTGCTTTGGTTATAAAAAGAGAGCATGCGGCAGCCAAAATGACATGCAGGAGGGCCCGAGAAACCTATTTTTTAGGCCTTAGTTAAATTATATTAAAATACTTCAGTTTTCTTTCAACTGGGGTGTAAAACAGTTTTATTTGTATGAGTGAAAGGACTGATGCATTAATGTTAATAATTCACTGAACAAATTGTTCCTTTTCAGTTTAATGCATTGATTCACAATAGGATGTTAAGCCTTTAACTAACTTGAAAAGCAGACGACACTTGCAAAAACAATTCTTGAATAGCTAATTTTTTTCATTTTTTTTGTCTCAAAAACATAGGTTATGACCCCTCGTTGGAAGAAGCCCGACGAGCTTGTTCCAATGAGGGGTCATAACGTGTGTTTTTGAGGAAAAAAAATGAAAATATAATGAAAATTAATTGGCGATTTTTTAGAATAGTGCTGGCTGGTTTTGGCCATTTTGTTGGGTAAAGGGTTAAATTTTGATGAGAACATGGGAGCATGGGTGATCTGAATTCCAGACTAACAGAACTACTGCATTACTTCAGTGATATAAATTTAGGCTGAATTCCCTTCACCTCATTGATTGAATGTTTTTATAGGAGTATGTTGCTCAGAACCATGGGTTGACAAAAAGAGGAAGCCATGAATATTTTCTGTCTTTTGGCTTTTATGAAGAATAGTAAATAAAATATTGACGGCTTTTTACATTTTTTATTCTTAAACAAACTGACTTTCAAACTAATGTTAGGTAATCTAGCACAATATTGATTTCATATATCATTTACAAGTTTAAAATATATTTTCTGCATGTTTGGACTTTTGAGACTTGTTTGTTTTTATTGTCAGAACAAACCTGAAAAATTATTGTGGCTGTAAATTCAAATAGTGACTACAAGGATATGCTGCTGTTAAGTTACTCGGTGATGGCATTGCCTAATGAGCCTACCAAAACATGTCCTAACCAAAACATGCCCACAAAAACATCCCAAAACTCCTGTGAAAACTTTCTAACGGCATTGGTCAAAACATTCCCCGATTTTGGTCAAAATGTCCCTCTAATTTTGGTAATAATGTCCCCCTGCACTCGTCAAAATGTCCCCAGCATTGCTAAAAAAACAAAACAAAACGGGGCCTGAATCGCTCATCTTGAACAGAACACAATATAAACAGAGTCAAAGAATGAGTCAACATTAAGCAATCCATATCCATAGGCTACACTGTCAATCCTCAAGTCCCTCAGGAGTGACAAAAATAATCTGGGCATCATGCCTTTTCTTCAGTTGATCATAATGTAGAGCTCCCCTATGAAGACTCTTGATACAACCTATGTGGATTAATCTTCTTTACACACCTCTAGAGGGTACTGAATACAAAATTCTTAATTCTTCAGCAAAGTGGCCAATTCCGGCTCCCATAGGGAGCCCAAATATTAACCTAGGCTCTCGATTTGAACACAGTTGAATCTGACTTACCTAGAGATGTTGTGTACCAAATATGAATGCATTCTGACTGTTGGATCTGAAGAAGAGAAATTTTATAGAAATTTCTTCATACTGCACTAAGTTAAAATTTGGGCTACCATAGCAAGCCCAAATATAAACCTATGGATCCGATTTGAACAAACTTGAATCTGACCCCCCTAGAGATGTTGTATACCAGATATGAAAGCATTCTGACTAGGGGAACTCAAGAAGATTTTTTAAGAAATTCCCTCATATTGTACTAAGTTAAATTTCAGGTTCCCATATGGAGCCCAAATATTAACCCAGGCACTCGAATTGAACAAACTGGAATCTGACCCCCCTAGAGATGTTGTATACCAAATATGAAATCATTCCAACTGGTGGATCTGAAGAAGAAGATTTTTAAAGAAATTTCCTCATATCGCACTAAGTAAAAATTTGGGCTACCATAGCGAGCCCAAATATATACCTAGGGATCTGATTTGAACAAACTTGAATCTGACCCCCCTAGAGATGCTGCATACCAAAATATGAAAGCATTCTGACTGGTGGAACTGAAGAAGAAGATTTTTAAATTATCCCCCCATATTGAACAAAGTTAAAATTTGGGCTTCTGTAGGAAGCCCAAATATTAACCTAGGGACTTGGTTTGAACAATCTTGAATCTGACCCTCATAACAATGATGTATATCAAACATTAAAAGATTCGGACTGGTGGTTCTGAAGAAGAAGATTTTTAAAGAATATTCCCCATATTACCCTATGTAAAAAATTTGGGATCCTGTATTGAGCCCAAATAAGAACCAATGGGCTTTATTTTAACAAACTTGTATCTGACCCCCCCCCCCCCCCCCCCCTCCCCCCTATGAATGCTGTATACCGAATATCAAAAGATTCTGATGATTGGTTCTGGAAAAAAGAGTTTTTCACCATTCAATTCTACTGGTCCTAAGGATACTTCATACCAAATAAAAGCTCTCTGTTCCGTGTGGTTTGAGAAATATGGGCGTTTGAAAATATTTCTATTTTTAGCTCCCAGGGTTCCCATGGGGATGCAGGAATTTTTTTTTGCATGGGTCAAGTACTTATGACCCAATAATACCACATACCAAATTTGGTTCAAACCGGACCATCGGTTCAGAAAATAGAAATTTTGGGCAGAGCTAAAAATCTTATCCCTCCCATTACAAAGCCAAATATTGCTTCACGAACTTCGTTTGAACAAACTTGATTCAACACCTCAAAAGGAAGTTTCATAGCAAATATCAAGTCATTGTACACACTGCTTCATGAGAAGAAGATTTTAAAAATATTTTGGAGTTTTTTCCCCCACTTCCTCCCTATGGGGCTGGGCATGTTGAGTTGAACAAAAATGAAATGCCCCTTTGGGACCATCACTCACACAAACTTTCACTTGAATTGGCCCAGTGGCTTTCGAGGAGAAGACCAAAACATGGATGGAGAGCGATGAGATTAGCTCAGCTCGACTCTGTCAAGATGAGCTAAAAAATACCCCTGGCTTGGGTCAAAACCTCCTCCACAATGGTCAAAATGTCACCATAGGAAAAAAGGTAAGAAGTATTAGTTTTTAACATCCTCGACACACCCCACCCACCCCCCAGGGTACACAAACTCGAAATGAATCTCGCTGGGCTGAGATCTATTGCTCAGTTGCTGACATGTTCCACGTATGACAGTTGGTTGCCAGTTTGGTGATAATGTGAGTGACAGCAGGCCTAATGAAAGTGTCAATGACACTGTAGCTTAACTTGTCCGTGTGTTGTGTTTGATGAAAAGGATAATGTTCAATGTTTATGAAAGGATTATGAAATAAGACAAGAATCGTGATAATTGGGAATATGTTAATTTCTGTTCCCTGTATGCTATGTTTTTAATAAAAATAATATATGGTGTACACTGTACTAAAGAGCTGAGGGGTGGGTTAATATGACCTCAAAGTTAATGTATGTCGCCCTCACAGTTAATGTATACCAATGAAAGTTACCAAGTTACAGTGAAATTATTCCAAAATGAGTCATCCTATCAAGTTACACTGAAATCCCTTCATAAAGATGGCCTGTAGACTGTGCTAAAGGTTTTCGGTCTTCAGGCCTGTGTAGCCATGACGGTATACCGATTGCAACTAAGAGGGGACGTCCTCATCTCGGCATTATACTGAATAATTCTACTAAGTTATAATGAAATCCCTTCACAAATACGACCTGTAGTCTGTACTAAAGTTTTTGGGTTTTGGGCTCGGGAAGCCATCATGGTTAAATGATTGTGACCAAAAGGGGGCATTGTCATCTGGGCATAAGCTGGAGTGATCCTACTAAGTTACAATAAAATCCATTCATATATATGACCTGTAGACTGTGCTCAAGGTTTTTGGGCTTCGGGACCCTGAGGCCGTCACAGTTGACCAAACACGACCAAAAGGGGATGTCATCATCTAGGCATTATATGGAGTCAACCTAACAAGTTACAATGAAATCCTTCCATAAATTTGGCCTATAGACATAGACTATGCTAAAGATTTTCAGGTTTTGGGCTCGGGCAGCCATCAAGGCTGAATGATCGCAACCAAAAGGGGACGTTCTCATCTAGACATCATTTGGAGTCATCCTACCAAGTTACAATGAAATACCTTCATAAATATGACCTCTACACCATGCTAAAGGTTTTCGGGCTCCTGTAGCCGTCACAGTTGCCCAATTGCATCCAAAAGGAGAGGTTTTCATCTAGACAGTATATGAAGTCAACCTACCAAGTTACAATGAAATCCCTTCATAAATATGACCTGTAGACTGTGCTATAGGTTTTCGGGCTATGGGCTTAGGCAGCCATCATGGTTGAATGAGCACAACCAAAAGGAGACATTCTCATCTGGGCATCATCTAGAGTGATCCTACGAAGTTACAATGAAATCCCTTCATAAATATGACCTGTAGACTCTGCTCAAGATTTTCAGGCTTCGGGCACCTGTGGCCATCACAGTTGACCAATCACGACCAAAAGGGGATGTCACAGGCCTTTGCGGGAATATTTTGTAGAGGAGCGAAAATTCGCGCTTGTTATGTTGCACCCAGAGGTGCAATCGCGCTTCGCAAAAAACTTGCTATGAGCCATGAAGCATGAATTCATAATTGTGATTTAGTTGGCTTAATACTCCCAAACTGGACGGAATAATAAATTAGGCGTTATTGCTCCAACCAGTCTGCTTGGGGTGGACACACAAGTGCAACACTAGTGTCACGAAAATTGGGTGATTCTGATAACTTGGCATTGTATTTTGATAAATAAACGTTGGTATACCTTGTACCAGTAGGCAGAACAGTAATGGATTGGGGGTTGTTTGTCTATGTGAAATAATCCATCCTCATATTTCACGTTTCATTCGTGAATTTGAAATATATCGAGTCATTTTTGTGGAAGAATTCAACAACGTGGTTTAGAAAGTTGACATTTCGATTTTCCAACACAACCATGTGACAGGGAATTGTTTCAGTTTCTATTGACTGTCCAATCAGATAACCCAAAGCTCAGTGTGCTATGACGCAAACACATTCAGCGTCCTAATTAGCTGTAATATTATAATTTTACGAGAATTGGATATAATTTATGCGATGTTGAATGAAATAGTTCTCAAAGGAAAATTTCAACAAGAATATCAATATGTAAATGATTGAAATCGGATTTATCTCTTTACCTAGCGCAATGGAGAAAACAGCTGCCGCTACACATGAAAATCGCTATTCCTTATTTTTAAGATTTTCATTTTTTGCTTCCAAAACATAGGTTGTGGCCCCCTCATCCAAACGAGCATGTCACGCTTGTTCGAATGATGGGTCGCGACCTATGCTTGAAAGCAAAAAATCATAATGTAATTGTATAATTTTTTAGTTATACGAAAATTTTTCTCACGAGTGCCGTCTGCTCCAAGCGTTGAGAATAGGTTTTTAAAAAAACACACATTTATGGAATACAACACATGCTTTTTTATTTTAGTACGTAGAAAATTAGTGGTGGTGAATGGTTATGCTGTTTAAAACATGCACTCAATAAAACCGTACAGTACAGTCTAGATATCAACAAGAACAGGCTTGTCAAGATGGCAGTTACTCATGTATCACTACCTATGGGAAAATGCTTGCTTTGCGTTTAGTTTGCACTGTCTGACTCGGCCCCAGATTCAGATGAAGAAGAGTCAACTATGAATGGACTAGCTGAATCCGATTCACTCTCAGATGCGGACGACTCTGAATTACTGTCACTGTCCCTGTGTTTCCTCTTACACATGCTTGAATGTGACAGTAAATGGAAGGTTGAATTTTCTATTACGGTGACACGTCGTTTTGATGCGTACCGATCACAGGCAGATTCAATTAATTCTTCTAATTCAGTTTGTGACCACACAAAGTGGTTACCCTTTATAATTAAAAGATTTTCCATGGTTTTATGGCTCATGCTCAACCTCCTATCGGACAGCATAGCCGTCAAGTGACTAAACCCTGATTCAACAATACCATTACTGGCGCTCACTACCAATACAATTTCTGCTAGAAGTCAGATATTTGAAAATTCAGCTCTCTTATATTGAAATATTCGTTTCCACATCTTACTGGCTGCTACGCCGCAATAAAAATTTTTAACAGTATGCTTTAAGCACCTCCATTCCAACTTTACTTTACTGAAGTCAAAATTATGAGCCTCTAACGGTATTTTAAAATGGTCGGCCAAAAATTTAATGAACTCCAATTCCTTTTCAGTGTTAACCCAGGTAGCTGGATCTAACCACATCATGTGCTTGTATATATCAGAGTTGAGAATAATTGATTCAAATCTTGTTTGAATACACGATATCAGTGCCAGTACTAGCCTATTCTTAATACCTTCTATGTCACTGCCAACAGTGTCATAGTTTGTATTAACCATATGCTCGTACTTCACATCTGTATACTCCCTATTTACAATTTTTCGGCGTTTGTGACCCTCCTTGAGAAGTGTAGTTGTGGTTGTTGAACCATCCACAGCTACTGACACTGCTTTAAAAAATGCCTCGGAAGGTGGCACGGGCGTATTACAGTCACCACTGATCATTTCATTGAGCTCAGAGATAAGTTTATCTATAGCCGGAGTAACTTGGAAAAGGAGAAGGTTATCTTTCTCAAATGCCAATGATAAAACTGTTAGCTGATAGAACAAACATCGGCAAAAAAATCTAAAATCCCTTAATTTTTTTTAAAATCCCTGACAATTTACTTTGCATGTTGTTCACCGAGGGGTCTGCAAGCATATTTTCTAAAACTTGACAGAGAACTGCCCAGTTATTAATCAAGTGATCCAGTCCCCGCTTTTGGTGTGCTACAAATCTTGTGCCATGAACTTTGGGAAAATTCAATATCCTAACCCCAACAATTTGCCATGGTCTTTTAAGTGCCTCTTAAGTTTGGGCGATTGTTTAAAAGTATAGTAAAGCATTTTAAGGAAGTCTTTAATGCCGCCTAAAGATTTTTCATTCACGATGACATCTCGGATGGCCAACTCCACTCTGTGCATCACACAGTGGACTGGCATCAACCAATCTCGACCATCCTCTCGAAGTCGCGTCAGTACACCATGGTATTTCCCTGTATTGACGGAAATGCCATCTGTAGTGGCGGACACCATTGACTGTATAAACCTACAGGGGGGCGAAATTTCAATTTTTTTGGTCAGGGCATCATCAATGCTACACTTTATATTTTCAGCGTTAGCATCACCATAACTGTCTATGTCCTGTAGAGCGGCATAAAAATACTGAGGCTTGCCATCTCTGAGGATACGTAGCAGAATTAGTTCTTTCTCAGAACCCGTTTTGCGGGCCTGGGATCCATCACTTAGAACAGCATAGTAACATATGTCAGAGTTCATTATATCAGTCACTGTACTTCTCACAGCTTCCGCGAGGACATTTATAAGGTCTTGTGCTTTTCTTGAGCTCTCGTTCCCACACAACAATTTAACTCTGTTTGCTTTCTGGCACTGAATTATGGTTTTAAACGAATACAGAGGTAGACCATTGATTGCAAGCATGTAAGCTGACTTCAACAGCTTTTTATAAGCATCTCGGGTTTGTCCTTGTAACATATTGTCTATCTTGGCTTGCTTAGGACCCGACGCTGTTTCAAAACTATTACCGTGAGCATAAGAGTTATTTGCATTTCTATTAGCGGAGCTTGTCTCACGCCCTGGCTGTTTAGCAAAGTCAAACAATGTTTCAGTCTGCACGGTTGGCGACTCCCTCTCACACTCCGCAGCTAATGCATGGGTTTTAGAATTTAAATGCCTTATGACTGTATGCTTGGTTACAAATTCTGTTCCCGTGGCATATCGATCGAACTCACTGACTGCAGATCCCCTCAATCTTGGATCCTTTCGGATTGCGTTTGCATGTCGTGCACATAGTTTATACCATATTTTAGCAATCATAGTCTTTCCATTTTCAAGTCTAGTCTCATGTCCAATCTGATTCCCCAGATTCCATTTCAAATATGTTTGCAACTGCACAGTCACACATTTATTTGTGTCTGACATGTTTCTGAATTTCGCATTCAAACTCCCCGCATGGATAACTTAGTGGGTCAATACAATGTCACACTTGACACACTCGATTGACACCACAATCCCCTCCGTTCAATTCAAATGGTACCAGTGTCGTGAATTTGATTTATTTTGCCCCGGGGAAACACGGCCCGTAAAGGAGATTGAAATATCATATGGAACACACTCCACCCTGTTCTTGTCTGTTTTGTCAAGGGGACGAAACGTCTCACAAAGTAAGGGATGAATCGTCCCGGGGACAATACTACCTGGATCCATTAAGAACGTAATTTTCAGTGATTGTGTGTACGTGTTTTTTTTTTGGTTTCTTGTCCAATCTTTAATTCTTAGCATATGATTTCTTTGTTTCATGAAATCAAATAAATGTATTTCAATGAAATATACCACCATTAGTTATTTGTAACACCCACTCTTTACAAGATTATGTTTTGCGGACGAATCATCCCAGGGACAAAACGTACCATGCATAGGGGACGAATCATCCCGGGGACGAAACGCCTTATGGATGGATTGTCCCGGGGAGGAATCGACCTTATCCCTTCTTTTTGAAACCGGACATATCCATTTTCACATGGCGTTATGGAAATCGCAAGCACAATTTGACTCGATTATAATTATTATGAACATGTAAAATACCAGGTTTGGGGGTTATTTCATGTATTTAAGCATCAGATTACACATCATTATGACAAACAGGAGTTATGACAGTGAATTTCTTTTATACACAAAGCGAGTTGAGCAATCTGAAAATACTGGTCGGGTCCCGACCATTACGTTCAGATTGCTCAACTAACACAAAGTGCGCAAGGGGCGTGATTTTTAATGCTCCTGGTGTACAATTTAGATGCACGATGAAGTGCGAGTGCGATCGCGCTTCTTTCCCACAAAGGTCTGATGTCATCATCTAGGCATTATATGGAGTCAACCTAACAAGTTACAATAAAATCCTTCCATAAATACGACTTATAGACTATGCTAAAGGTTTTTGGGCTCGGGCAGCCATCAAGGCTGAATGATCGTGACCAAAAGAGGACGTACTCGTCTAGACATTATTTGGAGTCATCCTACCAAGTTACAATGAAATCCCTTCATAAATATGACCTGTAGACTGTGCTAAAGGTTTTTGGGCTTTGGGCCCCTACAGCCGTCACAGTTACCCAATCGTGTCCAAAAGGGGCTGTTCTCATCTACACATTATATGAAGTCAACATACCAAGTTACAATGAAATCCCTTCATAAATATGACCTGAAGACTGTGCTAAAGGTTTTCGGGCTTCGGGCTCGGGCAGCCATCATGGCTGAATGATCACAACCAAAAGGGGACATTCTCATCTGGGCATCATCTGGAGTGATCCTACGGAGTTACAATGAAATCCCTTTATAAATATGACCTGTAGACTGTGCTCAAGGTTTTCGGGCTTCGGGCACCTGTAGCCATCACAGTTGACCAATCACAAGCAAAAGGGGATGTCATCATCTAGGCATTATATGGAGTCAACCTAACACAAGCTACAATGAAATTCTTCCATAAATACAACCTACAGACTATGCTAGGGGTTTTTGGGCTTGGGCAGCCATCAAGGCTGAATGATTGCGACCAAAACGGGACGTTCTCATCTAGACATTACTTGGAGTCATCCTTCCAAGCTACAATGAAATCCCCTCATAATTATGACCTGTAGACTGTGCTAAATGTTTTTGGGCCCCTGCAGCCGTCCAAGTTGCCCAATCATGTCCAAAAGGGGATGTTCTCATCTAGACATTATATGAAGTCAACCTACCAAGTTACAACGAAATCCCTTCATAAATATGACCTGTAGACTGTGCTAAAGGTTTTCGGGCTTCGGGCCCCTGTAGCCGTCACAGTTGCCCAATCACGTCCAAAAGGGGACTTTTTCATCTAGACATTATATGAAGTCAACCTTCCAAGTTACAATGAAATCCCTTCATAAATATGACCTGTAGACTGTGCTAAAGGTTTTTGGGCTTCGGGCTCGGGCAGCCATCATGGTTGAATGATAGCAACCAAAAGGGGACAATCTCATCTGGGCATCATCTGGAGTGATCCTACGAGGTTACAATGAAATCCCTTCATAAATATGACCTGTAGACTGTGCTCAAGGTTTTTGGGCTTCGGGCACCTGTAGACGTCACAGTTGACCAATCACAACCAAAAGGGGATGTCATCATCTTGGCAATATATGGAGTCAACCTAACAAGTTACAATGAAAGCCTTCCATAAATATGACCTATAGACTATGCTAAAGGTTTTTGGGCTCGGGCAGCCATCACGGCTGAATGATCGCAATCAAAAGGGGACGTTCTCATCTAAACATTATTTGGAGTCATCCTACCAAGTTACAATGAAATCCCTTCATAAATATGACCTGTAGACTGTGCTAAAGGTTTAAAATAATTTCGACAAGGGAGCACAGTGGCTTGATAGGTAGAGATGCAGGCTGCAAGCCGAGAGGTCCTCGGTTTGAATCCAACCTGTAGCAACCACATTGTGTCCATGGGCAAGACACTTAATCCCAATCGCCCACACGGAGGCACGGTGGCATTGTGTACTAAGGCGTACTGCACGTCGATGGTGCACTTGTCTTCAACCAAATGCTAACTCTGCTTCTGTGGAGTTAGTACATTGGGGAGTCTGACAGTTGCTCGCCGTTGCTCAGTGATTCTTTCTGGGTACTCTGGCTTCCTCCACCCATAAAAATGTCTGACACGAGGTGACCCTGGTTGCCTGCATAAAAAGATTAGGTTTGGCAAATCATTTGTTTCAGTCTCTCCATCAAAAACCTTCTATTATTTATTTATTTATTTATTTATTTATTTATTGGGGTTTAACAAAACTTCTGACAGGGTGTGGGGGGGAATGATTGGGCCCCCTAAAATTTCCCCCCCCCCCCAATATAACTGACTTAAAGTAACTTTTACAAAAACATGGAACCTGTAAACCGTCTCCAATTTTAGGTTACATGTGTTACAAACACCTAAGATTCACGCTTAAAGCACTGAATTTAGAAAAAAATTGTCGGAGGAGGCCCAGGACACCCTGGTTGTTACTCCCACTTCCTAAAGTGAAGTGGGAGGGGGTAACAACCAGAAGGTTCTAGTTAGAACTGTAGGAGGCCCCTTACATCCCACAATGCCCTTCCAAATATCATGTTTGGTCCCCTATAACTGGCTAGAGCACTCCCTATTATAGAATCCTGGCTACGCACCAGTGTTGAACAAAGTCCCACAGGTTAAATACCCTGATGCATTAATACAACAATCTGCTGTTGTAAACTTTTGGTATTTTGCCATCATATTGCCAATGGCCGTCAAAAGGTGAAATGATAGGCTGCAGCCCAAAGTTTTACTACTTTTGAGGGCCGGACTTCTGAAGGTAATACATACTGAGTCAAAATAGAAAGTATAATAGAAACAAATGTGAATGAAAGTGTCAATGACACTGGTGCTCATCTTGTTAAGACATGTACATGTATAGTATGTGACACAGCAATGACAAACATCTAGGTAATGACCTGATAACAAAGGTACATATAAAGTATTGTAACGGTCTGTACATAAATACGTAGCCTGTAACAAGTGTATAGGTAAAGTATTGTAAAGGTGGGTGACAATCAGATGCTAAACTAGAAAAGAAATCTTTTGAGTCCCAGAGTGGGTCTGACTGAACCCCAAAATATTTGTTCTCATAGCACAGTGATACAAAGGCACCCCAAAACACACTCGTTCCTGTCCCAAGGTGAAAACAAAGGTACCCAAGAAGTTTCGAGAAGATCAGTTCATAAATACGAGCTGTACAGAAGTTGTGACAAAAAACTGATTAGACCTAATTTCGGTACAAAATGGCCACTGGAAGCCATCTTGAATTTTGGACCGCACCCAGACACACACTCGTCCCAAGGTGATAACAAAGGTACACAAGAAGTTTCGTGAAGATCGGTTCATAAATACAGCCTATAGCCCGAGCCGTATTGACATGTGCACTTACAGTGTATAAGTAGCACAGAATAAATCAAAGTTCATCTAATTTGCATAATTTCTGCACGAGAAAAAAACCCGTACTATATGTGATGTATTCCATGTTTTTAAACATTCATACAAAAATTTATTCAAATCAGAACTTTCATACAGAAGTTCTGTACAAAAGACTGATTGCACTAATTTTGGTACAAAATGGCTGCTGGTGGCCATCTTGAATTTCGGACCACACTCAAAAAGACTCGTTCTCATCCCACTGTGATAACAAAGGTACCCAAGAAGTTTCGTAAAGATCAGTTCATAAATACGGCCTCTAGCCTAAGCTGTATAGAAGTTGTGTACAAAAAACTGATTAGACCTAATTTCGGTACAAAATGGCCACTGGCAGCCATCTTGAATTTTGGACTGCACCCAGAAACACTAGTTCTCGTCCCAAGGTGATATCAAAGGTACCCAAGATGTTTCGTGAAGATCGGTTCATAAATACAGCCTCTAGCCCGAGCCGTATTGACATGTGCACTTATAGTGTATAAGTAGCACTGAAAAAATCAAAGTTCATCTAATTTGCATAATTTCTGCATGGCAGAAAAACCCGTATTATATGTGATGTATCCTATGGTACTAAACATTCACACAAAAAATTATTCAAATCAGCGCTTTCATATGGAAGTTCTGTGCAAAAAACTGATTGCACCTAATTTTGTACAAAATGGCTGCCATTGGCCATCTTGAATTTCGGACCGGACCCAAAAACACTCGTTCTCGTCCCACGGTGATACCAAAGGTACCCAAGAAGTTTCATAAAGATCGGTTCATAAATACGGCCTCTAACCCGAGCCGTATTGGCATTTGCACTTACAGTGCTGAAAGTAACACTAAATACATCAAATTTAGTCTAATTTGCATAATTTATGCACGAGAAAAAAACCCGTTTTATATGTGATGTATCCCATGGTACTAAACATTTATACAAAACATTATTCAAATCAGCACTTTCATATGGAAGTTCTGCACAAAAATCTGATTGCACCTAATTTTGTACAAAATGGCTGCCAGCGGCCAACTTGAATTCTCGTTCTCGTCTCATGGTCGTAACAAAGGTAACCAAGAATTTTTCGTAAAGATCGGTTCATAATACGGCCTCTAGCCCGAGCCGTATTGAATTGTTGACAGACAGACGGACAGACTGACGACTGGCCATGGCATAAGCTCAAATTTGGCTTTGCCAAAGTTGAGATAAAAAATGTGAAAATATATCATAAAGGATGAAATATAATAGTTCTAATGTTGCATGTTTGTGGACAAGAAGTCGTGCAAAGATTTTCATGACATGTTGTTGTTGTCCACCCAACTGTGCACAATTTTGCTGCGGATTTCAAAATAGTCTGTGCGACCCGAGAATGTCAAATTGAATGGGTGACTGACGATTTTCTTTGTGTTATGTTCTGCTAAAGAGCCAGGGTTATTGAGAAAACACGCTAGTTTTTGTCTTCCGACATTTTAAATGAAAGTGTCAATGACACTGTAGCTCAACTTGACAAGCTTGAACTTAGTAAGTTAGAAATGAAATGGCAAAACTGAAGATCATTGGTACCAATGTTATTTGATGAAATTTTATTTGTGTGTGCACAATGTCAGAGTAATCCATGCATTTTTAAATGTAAACTGTAAGCCTGGCTAAAGGAAGAATGTTGATACACAAATGCAGTATGTTCAGAGGTTATTGTAAATGGCAACTTTTTACACAGAAATGAATGCTAATCAATAGCTCTTATCTAAAGGTCTTGCCTAATGAGCACACCAAGTTAAAAAACAATCTTATGATAAATGAGGCCTGTAGGCCATGTCAAAGAATGTTGATGCACAAATGCAATAAATTCAAAGATTGTTGTTAACAGCAACAGTTTTTGATGGAAATGAAAAGAAAATCAATAGCTCCTATCTTTGTCACCCTGCAAAAGCATACAAAGTTTCAAAACAACCTGATAATTAATGTGCCCTCTGAGGCATGCCAAAGGAAGATGTTAATGCACAAATGCACGAAGTAGAAGGTCATTGCTTGTGGCAAAGGTTTTTTTTTTTGGGGGGGGAGGGGGGGTATGGCAATTCATAAACATACCCTGCAGAGAGTGCAAAAGGGATAAGTTGATGCACAAATGCAGTAAGTTCAAAGGCTGGTGATAACAACAATAATTTTTTATGGAAATGAAAAAAGCAATAGCTCACATCTAGAGGTCACCCCGAACACACATACCAAGTTTCAAAGTGATCCGATCATAAATGTGCCCTGAAGGGTGTGTTAAAGGGAAATAGGAAATATTGAGGTCTGACTAAACTAAGTTCAAAGGACAGTGGCAACAATTTTTGACAGAAATGGAAGAAAATCAACAGCTCCCATATAGATGTCACTCCACACAAGCACACCAAGTTTGCAAGTGATCCAATCATAAATGTGTTCTGCAGGGTGTGTCAAAGGGAAATATTGATACTTAACTGCACTAAGTTTTTACTAAGTTCATCGAAGGTCATTGCCAGTGGCAACATTTTTTGACGGAAATGGAAGAAAATCGATAGCTCCCATCTAGAGGTAACCCCAAACAAGCATACAAAGTTTCAAACCGATCTAATCATAAATGTGCCCTGTAGGGCATGCCAAAGGAATATATTGATGCCTGACTAAACTAAGTTCAAAGATAACATTTTTTGTTGGACGGAAATGGAAGAAAATCAATAGCTCACATCTAGAGGTCACTCCAAACAAGCATGCCAGGTTTCAAAGCAATCCAATCATAAATGTGCCCTGTAGGGTGTGCCAAAGGGAAATATTGAGGTCTGACTAAACTAAGTTCTAAGAACGTTGGCCGCGGTGACATTTTTTGACGGAAATGGAAAAAAATCGATAGCTCCCATCTAGAGGTCACCCCAAACAAGCATGCCAGGTTTCAAAGCAATCCAATCATAAATGTGCCCTGTAGGGTGTGCCAAAGGGAAATATTGAGGTCTGACTACACCAAGTTCTAAGAACGTTGGCCGTGGGAACATTTTTTGATGGAAATTCAAGAAAATCGATAGCTCCCATCTAGAGGTCACCCCAAACAAGCATACTAAGTTTCAAAGTGATCTGATCATAAATGCGACCTGTGAGGTGTGGCAAAGGAAATTGTGGATGTACGTACGTACTATCAGACTTACGTACTAATGTACGTACGTACGCTGACGGACGAGAAGTGATGGCAATAGCTCAGCTTGACTTTGTCAAGTTGAGCTGAAAATGCAAAGGATAACCGAAAATCAGAGGTTGTGTGCCATTGGTATGCATAAGGCTGGGATATCTACAGATGAGCTCACTTCTGAGTTTGGAGTCACTGTGGCCACTATTTACCGTCTCATTGGAAGGTATAGAACCACTAGACCGACCGCGTTCAGGTTGACCAAGAGTTACAACCCCTGCACAAGACCGACACATCAGGATGTCTCACTTGCTTGCGGGATTGCTTCCTTTCGGTGACGAGGACAGCAGCAATTACTCCTGGTAGAACTAACAATAGAATCAGAGTACAAACTGTTTGCAACAGACTCAGTGAACATGGCATCCTAAGTAGGCGTCCATACCAAAGACCAATCCTTACCCAACATCACCGTACTGATAGAATAGAATGGGTATGTCAGCAGCATTGGAGCACAAAAAACCATTAGGAGGGGAGACCACCTCACTTGAGCAGCCCTCCTTGTCCCTGGGATGGCAATATTGAGTTTTGTGGCATTTTATGGGAAAGGCCTCTCAAGAGACTTTCCAGCATGGTGCCAGAGAACAGCCAGAATATGCTTCATCAGTTTCTGAGGAAAATGGACTCCACATTGGATAGAAATCTTCATTTTTTTGAAGATCCGGCAAAATTAAAATTTTTGACTCTTTTGAAACTGATTACAATACTAATGCCATATAAAAAGCTAAATATTATTAATTTCACTGGAAAGTAAGATTAGATGCTTTATCAAGATGCAAAAATTTACAAAAAAGCTGCGTTTTAGCAAAAATCAAGATTCTCTTATTTTTTGAGGACTCACTAAGCTTTTACCATGGTCTTGAGGGATAATATGCAATTGTTGTGCTTATTTTGGTAATCAGACATCACTGAAGAAACACCAAAATCTGTCCTGTTTTTTTATGATTCCTGCTTCAAATGCCAGTGAAACAAAAGAAACACAACACAAATCATATTTCTTGTGATTTTGTTAACTTTTATTCAATTACGTCATGGAATACCAAGAAAAGTGATTCGTATTCCATAACGTAATTCACTTCAGTATTTTCACCAATATCTCTCCTAATTTCCACTGTTGAGGTTCGTTTTTTAAGTAATTATTTTTTTCACTGTTTTCACTTATTCTTTCACATATCAGAATTATCTACAACACAAGCAAATGTAAGGCAATTTGTTTAAAATACTTTTTCTATCTTCCAAGATCCACTCGGCTTATTTATAGTAGTGAGTACAGTAAACTGAAAACTCGAGACTCAAGTTTGCAAAACAAAACATAGGGTCTCAAAATTGTGAGAATTTGTCTCCCGATTGTGAGGTCAGGAGATGGCATGAAAAACCAGAAGCCTTCCACCAAAATTGTGAAACTTAAAATGTCTGAATGTGCAGAGAAGCAAAAGTTTATTTCAAATCCAAGATGGCTGCATGGCGGGCATATCAGGTACACCAAAAACTCATTGTTGAATTTAGTCAATACATGTACTAATCCTTCAAAGAAAAGAGGTTTTCCAGTTATCATATGCTCATGCAAAAGTTAATGGATGGATACAGATTACACCAGAATTTTGTATAACTAGAGCGCACTGTCACAGTGCCGAAGCTGCAATGATTCGTGCAACGCCAATGATGTTTTAAAACTCGTTGGTGACAAAAAAACTTGTTGGTGACAAAAAAACTCATTGGTGACAAGTCCATAAATGTGACAGAAATTATCCGGATGACATGCACTATTGAGAACGTGCAGACGTCATTAAGATAAACTTGCATACCAAGTATGGTGTCATTCCATCAAGTATTTTAGGAGTTATGGTGTTTGTTAAACTCTTGGTGACAGACCGACTGACACACCGACATTGCCACATATAGAGCTGCTCATCGCAGCTAAAAACCATTAAAATTTTCAATGACATTAGATTAGCTGATATCATTAGCCCATTCTGATATCTATTGTCATATGTTCCAAAAGAACAAGAATACCTGGATTGCTGAGATATCCATTCTTGAAAGGGTAATGTTGGGAGCTCCATCCAATTACTTCTACTCAGTGTTTGCATTGATCCATCCATCAGCTAAAATTAAAATTGTTATTACCTGATTAGATTAAAATACTTTTTGCTTTGAATTCTGAGGATTATGTAAAGAATACAGCACACACAGGAGGATTTGTTACTTGACTATTTGGCAAGTGGCCATCTGTCCATGATCATACTTGCCAGCCCTGCAGAAGCATGGGAATCTAATGAACAAATCTACAGTCCATGAAGTTCAGATTTTCTTTTTGAGTTATCAAATTTTCACTATTTTTGAAAGTAAGTTTATAGATATACTTCAAGTTCTGAAGCCACCAGTTAAATTCTGTAGCTGTTATGGCCTGGAACCAGTCTAGCCCTTGAATAGTCCATTGCTTATTTTTATATGATTGGGTGGAATATTTCAGTTAGTTGGAAAAGTGAACCTACTGTTCATTTTTGTGACCAACTCAGTGAAATATTCCGCCAGATTGAAATTAAAAGATACCATAAGGCCTAAAAATTAAAAAAAAAAATCAGTTTCTCAGGTCCTCCTGCATGGTCCTTTTGGCTAATGCCCGCTCTCTTTTATAGCCAATACAATCTTAAAAAAAATAAAAATTAAATGGTTTATGTCTGATATTTTACCAAAATTGATAAATCAAAATAAATAAAAATTGATAAATTTGGTCTTGAAGCCTTCTTGCACTCAAGGGACAAAATACGCCACCACCCATGCTATTCTGTCGATTATGAGGCCTAAAACATAAAACAAACCAAGACATGTACTTTTGATGGCAAAGAAATAATTACAAAAATAAAAAAAAATGCCCACCCGCATGCACTTTTACAAAAAAGAGCCTGAGAAGAAAGATCTGTTTTGTGGGGCCTAAACATTCATTTTTTTTTAAATGAACACAAGAATTGTTTCTCAATCGTGACTTGTTTTGACACAGTCTTGAATGATATTGCCAATACTATATGAGATGTTTTTTTATTTAGGAGATAAACATCTCTTGTTGAGTAAGACATTCGGGAATTTGACTATGGAAAACCAATTGTTAACGAGCCCCAAAGGGGTGAGATTACAAATGGTTTGACACAGACAAATTCCCGAATGCCTAACGAAACAAGAGACGTTTATCTCCATTGTAATTCCTGTCATCGTCAGAAGTGAAAAAATTCTCCAAACCCGTTTTATTTGAAGAAAAAGAATAAAAAAAATGTCATTTTCGAGCTCAGTCTATTTGCCATGATCGAATTCATAGAATGTGTTCAATTTGTGCCTCGGGTGATGCAAGAGTTCATAAAACAGAAGGGAGATTGCACACAGCGTGGATACAGACATGTTCTAATTGACCTGCTTCTGGCAATTAGAGCACGGGAAGAGTGAATTTACCAGAGAACACAGAGCCAACCAGTTCTCAGCCAATCAAATTACGGGTTCAGAAAGAACAAGGTCGAATTTAACTGATGAATTACAATTAAAAATTATGAATAAAGACTAACCACAGGTGTAGCTTTTATAACTGTTATGTAGTTCCACTAATTTTGTTAATGTCTTGATGTTTTAAGGTGAATAAATTCTTAACCTGCCAAGTATTTTCAAGATATTTTTTATCAAATCTAGTCATGGCTGGTGTGAAGCAGCCATGACTAGATTTGATGAAAAATTCTTTCAAATTCAACTCAAGAAATCACTGGTGAAAAAGCCATTCATTTTACAAGCAGGGTTCATACACTTTTTTCAAGGTGAAATTCCAGGACTTTTCCATGGCTTTTCCAGGATTTCAAATTAATTTCCCAAAACTATAATGGATCGATGGATGGACATTCTTGCACGTTGTTACTTGTGGGGTTTTTCCCCATGTTAAATCCACAAGGTCAAAAAATTAACCCCACAGTGCAAAAAATAACCCCACAAGTGGCCACTGTACTCACCCAACCCCACAACTACCACTGACCCTAAATTGTAAACCCCACAATGGACCTTTGCTTAGCCTGGATGAATGGACAGATGGATGGATGGATGGATGGATGGATGGATGGACAGAGGTCTCCATAAGATAACCATGCGACTTTTCAAGTCGGGGGCATAATAACAGTGTCAGCTTCCTTGAAGAAGTAGACTCATGGACTAAGAGCTTGGATATACCGGTCTCAGGGTTCTTACACATTTTCAGAGATAAATTTCCACGACACTTTTTCATGATTTTTTTTTCTAAATTTTCATGACCTTTTAATTTTTAAACAATCTTGTTAATGCTTTTCCTAATGAAACAGCCAACCCTATCCAGGTTTACACAGAAAATTCATCAATCATATTTATTTTCTCTGAATTTTATCTCTAAAACATAGCTTCAGCCTTATTACAACTCGCTGGAATGTGTTCATTATTTTGGAAGCAAACCGAAATAAATTTGACCTTTTTCTTTCATAAAAATATACTGGATTTTTTTTTTTCGCAAGTAGCATTAGATAAAGGGTTAATATTTTCATTTAGGATGGAAAAATTCTGCGGTGGTTGAAATAAACCTGTATGATAACAAAAAGTAAAAGAAACAAAATGAAAGTGTCAATGACACTGTAGCTCAACTTACAAACTTGAACTTGGTAAGTTATAAATGAAATGGCAAAAATAAGATTACTGGTACCAATGTTATTTGATGAAATTTCAACATAACAGCATTGTGTGTGCACAATGTCAGAGTAATCCATGCATTTTTAAATGTAACCTGTAAGACTGGCTAAAGGAAGAATGTTGATACAGTAATGCAGTATGTTCAGAGGTTATTGTAAATTGCAACTTTTTTTCACAGAAATGAATGCTAATCAACAGCTGTTATCTAGAGTACTTGACTAATGAGCACACCAAGTTAAAAAACAATCCTTTGATAAATGTGGCCTGTAGGCCTTGTCAAAGAATGTTGATGCACAAATGCAATAAATTCAAAGATTGTTGTTAACAGCAACAGTTTTTGATGGAAATGAAAAGAAAATCAATAGCTCCTATCTTTGTCACCCTGCATAAGCATACAAAGTTTCAAAACAACCTGATAATGAAGGTGCCCTCTGACGCACACCAAAGAAAGATGTTAATGCACAAATGCACTAAGTAGAAGGTCATTGCTTTGTGGCAATGGTTTTTTTGTTTGTTTTTTTTTAATGGAAATTCATAAATATACCCTGCAGAAAGTGCAAAAGGGATAAGTTGATGCACAAATGCAGTAAGTTCAAAGGGTGGTGATAATGACAATAATTTTTTATGAAAATGAAAAAAAGCAATAGCTGCTCACATCTAGAGGTCACCCCAAACACACATACCAAGTTTCAAGGTGATCCAATCATAAATGTGCCCTGAAGGGTGTGTTAAAGGGAAATATTGAGGTAAGACAAAACTAAGTTCAAAGGTCAGTGGCAACATTTTTTTACAGAAATGGAAGAAAATTGACAGATCCCATATAGATGTCACCCCACACAAGCACACCAAGTTTACAAGCGATCCAATCTTAAATGTGCCCTGCAGGGTGTGTCAAATGGAAATATTGATGCTTAACTGCACTAAGTTTTTACTAAGTTCATCGAAGGTCATTGCCAGTGGCAACATTTTTTGACGGAAATGGAAGAAAATCAATAGCTCCCATCTATAGGTAACCCCAAACAAGCATACAAAGTTTCAAACCGATTGATCATAAATATGCCCTGTAGGGCATGCCAAAGGAATGTATTGATGCCTGACTAAACTAAGTTCAAAGATCGTTGCCAGCGGCAACATTTTTTGACGGACGGAATTGGAAGAAAATCGATAGCTCCCATCTAGAGGTCACCCCAAACAAGCTTGCCAGGTTTCAAAGCAATCCAATCATAAATGTACCCTGTAGGGTGTGCCAAAGGGAAATATTGTGGTCTGACTAAACTAAGTTCTAAGAACGTTCGCTGCGGTAACATTTTTTGACAGAAATTGAAGAAAATCGATAGCTCCCATCTAGAGGTCTCCCCAAACAAGCATATCAAGTTTCAAAGCAATCCGATCATAAATGTGCCCTGTAGAGTGTGCCAAAGAGAAATATTGAGGTCTGACTAAACTAAGTTCTAAGAACGTTGGCTGTGGCAACATTTTTTGACGGAAATGGAAGAAAATAGATAGCTCCCATCTAGAGGTCACCCCAAACAAGTATGCTAGGTTTCAAAGCAATCCAATCATAAAGGTGCCCTGTAGGGTGTGCCAAACGGAAATATTGAGGTCTTCTGACTAAACTAAGTTCTAAGAACGTTGGCTACGGCAACATTTTTTGACAGAAATTGAAGAAAATCGATAGCTCCCATCTAGAGGTCTCCCCAAACAAGCATATCAAGTTTCAAAGCAATCTGATCATAAATGTGCCCTGTAGAGTGTGCCAAAGAGAAATATTGAGGTCTGACTAAACTAAGTTCTAAGAACGTTGGCTGTGGCAACATTTTTTGACGGAAATGGAAGAAAATAGATAGCTCCCATCTAGAGGTCACCCCAAACAAGTATGCCAGGTTTTAAAGCAATCCAATCATAAAGGTGCCCTGTAGGGTGTGCCAAACGGAAATATTGAGGTCTTCTGACTAAACCAAGTTCTAAGAACGTTGGCCGCGGCAACTTTTTTTGACGGAAATTGAAGAAAATCGATAGCTCCCATCTAGAGGTCACCCTAAATAAGCATGCCAGGTTTCAAAGCAATCCAATCATAAATGTGCCCTGTAGGGTGTGCCAAAGGGAATTATTGAGGTCTGACTAAACTAAGTTCTAAGAACGTTGGCCGCGGCAAGATTTTTCGACAGAAATGGAAGAAAATCGATAGCTCCCATCTAGAGATCTCACCAAACAAGCATACCAGGTTTCAAAGCAATCCGATCATAAATGTGTGCTGTAGGGTGTGCCAAAAGGAAATATTGAGGTCTGACTAAACTAAGTTCTAAGAACGTTGGCCGTGGCAACATTTTTTGACAGAAATGGAAGAAAATCGATAGCTCCCATCTAGAGGTCACCCCAAACAAGCATACCGGGTTTCAAAGCAATCCAATCATAAATGTGCCCTGTAGGGTGTGCCAAATGGAAATATTGAGGTCTTCTGACTAAACTAAGTTCTAAGAACGTTGGCCACGGCAACATTTTTTGACGGAAATGGAAAAAAAATCGATAGCTCCCATCTAGAGGTCACCCCCAAACAAGCATACCAGGTTTTAAAGCAATCCAATCATAAATGTACCCTGTAGGGTGTGCCAAAGGGAAATATTGAGGTCTGACTAAACTAAGTTCTAAGAACGTTGGCTTCGGCAACATTTTTTGACAGAAATTGAAGAAAATCGATAGCTCCCAACTAGAGGTCCCCCTAAACAAGGATGCCAGGTTTCAAAGAAATCCAATTGTAAATGTGCCCTGTAGGGTGAGCCAAAGGGAAATATTGAGGTCTGACTAAACTAAGTTCTAAGACCATTGGCTGCGGCAACATTTTTCAATGGAAACTGAAGAAAATTGATAGCTGTGCCAAAGGAAATTGTGGATGTACGCCGACGGACGAGAAGTGATGGCAATAGCTCAGATTGACTTTGTCAAGTTGAGCTATAAATGGATACAGTATGTCTGAGATATTGCACCACTAACTAATACAGTGGAAGCCTTTTAACCATTGAACTCATAAGACCGATTTTTTGATCCAAGGGATAATTACGTCCCATTTTTGTCCTATTATAAGAGGTCTATCCATGGGCACTGATGATAAAATAATAACTGCAGTCTGCAGTTATTATTTTATCCTCCCCATGTATTGATATTGAACCGACCCATCTCACTGTAAGTGTATATAAAGGCGATACCATACCAGGAAACAAGGATTCAAAGGATTAATTGAATAGAAACTTTGCAATGAAAATTATTCAATTAACAGTAGTATTCAATTAAGTCACAAATTGGTCACTTTCCTGTATTCTCGAGATAAACTAAGCCTTTATTCTAATATATCTTGTTTGATAAAGCCTGTTTAACAAGAGTAATTCTTTATTTATTTATTGGTGTTTAAGGTCACATACTTATGTAAATGGCTAATCATGACCGTGTCAGCTCCCCAACATCGTAACTCCGCACTGCAGCACAGACAGGGTTAGACTGGTTGAAGACATGTGCACCATCGACGTGCAGTATGCCTTAGTACACGGCATCATCGTGCCCCCATGTGGACAATCGGGGTTAAGTGCCTTGCTCAAGGACACAACGCGGGAGTCCGAACAAATCGCAAAGATGGTCACCCATCTGAGGATTAACCGGGCTCAACGTTGCTTAACTTCGGTGATCTGACGAGAACCGGTTACCGCAAGGCCACCGTTCCCCCAAAGTAATTCTTTAAAATAATAATAATAATAAACAAACGAATGCTTCCATGCAAAGGACATATGAAACATAAGGGTATTTTTGCATTATGAAAATTGTAGTTTCGTGAACTGGTCAACTTTTTTCGATCAATTTAGTAGCTTTTCAAGAAAATTCTGGTGTTTGGGTGACCAACAGTTTTCCTGACACACAACAAACATGTCTGACAGACATGCTTGTAAGGGAGCTTCAGGCCAGCTCAGATCAGTGTTTGAATACAAGAGAATCTGAAAACAAGGAAGGAACTTCGCATCTCTGACATGGCAGAGCAGATCACCCATTTATCTGGTCATCACTCTTATTAACCCTCTGCACAGCACACTGATGTAAATACAGAGTAAGCAATAACTTTTTCTCATAATTCAACAAGAAGTTTTAACAAATTCAGTCTCGTTTAACAGAGTTCAAAGAGCTCTGTCAAACAAGGTTGAATTGGTTACATTCGTAATTGCATTATGGGAAATGGCTTGCTGCTTGAATTCTGATTTTTATTGGGGTTTAATGACACTTTCAACAGCCAGGATCACTTCATGTCGGAAGCTTGAATTTTGATATTTCATCATCAAGGTGCAGAGGGGTAAACTGCATATGGCATTACGTAGACAGATTTATTTATTTGAGTTTAACAACACTTTCAACAGCCAAGGTCAGCTTGTGTTGGACAGTTTTACGAGTGGAGAAAGCCAGACTATCCGGAAAGAACCACTAAGTAATGGTGAGCAACTGTCTGACTCCCCAACACACTAACTCCAAACAAGCAGGGTTAGCATTGGTCGAAGGCAGGTGTATTATCGATGTGCAGTGCGCCTTAGTACAGTGTGCCACCGTGCCCAAACATGGGCAATCAGGATTAAGTGCCTGCCCAAGGACACAACAAAGTTACTCCTGGCTGGAATCGAACCATGGACTTCTTGGTTTTGAAATTCAATGCCTTAATCACTGAGCCACATGCAGACAGATATGGTCAATATGTTAGGAAAAGAGTTTAAGATCCGCTCATATATTTTACCACATATCTTTCCACTGATCTTCCAAGATAGTTACGCAAATTGCTAGACATCTTGCATAACTGGAATTTAATGAATTAAATTTGAATACCACTTATTCTTATCATGAATACTGCACTTAACTTAGGCCCCACAAAGTTGATCTTCTGTTTCTCAGGCCACTTTTTGTAAAAGTGCATGTGGCCGGGTGATTTTTTATTATTTTTTTTTGTAATTATTTCTTTGCCATCAAAAGTTCATGTTCTTGGTTTGTTTTATGTTTTAGGCCTCATAATCTACAGAATAGCATGGGTGGTGGTGTATTTCGTCCCTTGAGTGCAACAAGGCTTTGCAAAGCTAAAGCATTGCAAAGCCTTGTTGCACTGCAAGGGACAAATTTATCAATTTTATTCACTTGGGTAAAATATCAGACATAAACCATTTAATTTATATTTTTTCAAGTTTGCATTGGTTATATAAACTAGAAGCTCTACAGAGCCTGTAATCACTCACCTGGAACTACTACATATAATGAAAGTGTCAATGACACTGTAGCTTAACTTGTGTGTTTATGAAAGGATTATGAAATAAGACAAGAATTGTGATAATTGGGAATATGTTCATTTCTGTTCCCTGTATGCTATGTTTTTGATAAAAATAATATGAGGTGTACACTGTACTAAAGAGCTGAGGGGTGAGTTAGTATAACCTCACAGTTAATGTATGTGGCCCTCACAGTTAATGTATATCAATAAAAGTTACCAAGTTACAGTGAAATTATTCCAAAACGTGTCATCCTATCAAGTTACATTGAAATCCCTTCATAAATATGGCCTGTAGACTGTGCTAAAGGTTTTCTAGCTTCGGGCCCCTGTAGCCGTCAGTTTCCCATTTGCGTCCAAGGGGAATGTTCTCATCTAGACAGTATATGAAGTCAACCTACCAAGTTACAATGAAATCCCTTCATAAATATGACCTGTAGACTGTGCTAAAGGTTTTTGGGCTTTGGGCTTGGGAAGCCATCATGGTTGAATGATCGCAACCAAAAGGGGACATTCTCATCTGGGCATCATCTGGAGTGATCCTACGAAGTTACAATGAAATCCCTTCATAAATATGACCTGTAGACTGTGCTCAAGGTTTTCGGGCTTCAGGCCCCTGAAGCCGTCACAGTTGACCAATCGTGACCAAAAGGGGATGTCATCATCTAGGCATTATATGGAGTCAAACTAAAAGGTTACAATGAGATCTTTCCATAAATATGACCTATAGACTATGCTAAAGGTTTTGGGCTTGGGCAGCCATCAAGGCTGAATGATCGCGACCAAAAGGGGACGTTCTCATCTAGACATTATTTGGAGTCATCCTACCAAGGTACAATGAAATCCCTTCATAAATATCTCCTGCAGACTGTGCTAAAGGTTTTCGGGCTTCAGGCCCCTGTAGCCATCACAGTTGCCTAATAGTGTCCAAAAGGGGCTGTTCTCATCTAGACATTATATGAAGGCAACCTACCAAGTTACAATGAAATCCCTTCATAAATATGAACTGAAGACTGTGCTAAATGTTTTTGGGCTTTGGGCTCGGGCAGCCATCATGGTTGAATGATCGCAACCAAAAGGGGACATTCTCATCTGGGCATCATCTGGAGTGATCCTACAAAGTTACAATGAAATCCCTTCATAAATATGATCTGTAGACTGTGCTCAAGATTTTTGGGCTTCGGGCACCTGTAGCCATCACAGTTGACCAATCATGACCAAAAGGTGATGTCATCATCTAGGCATTATATGGAGTCAACCTAACAAGTTATAATGAAATCCTTCCATAAATATAACCTATAGACTATGCTAAAGGTTTTTGGGCTTGGGCAGCCATCAAGGCTGAATGATCGCGACCAAAAGGGGACGTTCTCATCTAGACATTATTTGGAGTCATCCTACCAAGTTACAAGGAAATCCCTTCATAATTATGACCTGTAGACTGTTCTAAAGATTTTCGGGCTCCTGTAGCTGTCACAGTTGCCGAATCATGTCCAAAAGAGTACGTTCTCATCTAGACATTATATGAAGTCAAACCTACCAAGTTACAATGAAATCCCTTCACAAATATGACCTGTAGACTGTGCTAAAGGTATTCGGGTTTCGAGCTCAGGCAGCCATAATGGTTGAATGATCGCAACCAAAAGGGGACATTCTCATCTGGGCATCATCTGGAGTGATCCTACGAAGTTACAATGAAATCCCTTCATAAATACGACCTGTAGACTGTGCTCAAGATTTTTGGGCTTCGGGCACGTGTAGCCATCACAGTTGACCAATCACGACCAAAAGGGGATGTCATCATCTAGGCATTATATGGAGTCAACCTAATAGGTTACAATGAAATCCTTCCATAAATATGACCTTCTGCCTATGCTAAAGGTTTTTGGGCTCGGGCACCCATCAAGGCTGAATGATCACGATCAAAATGGGACGTTCTCATCTAGACATTATTTGGAGTCATCCTACTATGTTACAATAAAAAAATCCCTTCATAAATATGACCTGTAGACTGTGCTAAAGGTTTTCGGGCTTCGGGCCCCTGTAGCTGACACAGTTGCCCAATCATGTCTAAAAGGGTACTTTCTCATCTAGACATTATATGAAGTCAACCCAGAAAGTTACAATGAAATTCCTCAATAAATATGACCTGTAGACTGTGCAAAAGGTTTTGGAATTTCATGGCGATCAGACAAGAACTGCGGGGTGTAGCCCGTGCTAAAGGAAAATGTGAACAGACTCACAGACTAACTGACTTCCGCACGCGTGATGGCAATAGCTTATCTTGATTTTGTCAAGTTAAGCTAAAAATGTGATTTCCCATAGTCTTTCCATGGTAACTATGAGCTGCAATTGTAGCCATGTTTGCAACATTATATCAACATTATATGAGGATCATTGGTGGAAGGTGTCCCAGTCTACAGTGACGTGAAGTTTCAAAACATTTGAATCCACCAAACAGAATCATAGAATGCCTCTGGTGGCCATATTTTTTTCCAACCAACAGGAACAAAAAAGAGGATCATTTGTAGAGGGCCTCCTATAGACCATTCTTGCCATGTTTTGGTTCACGACGGCTCAGTAGTTCCAGAGAGAAGATGAAAATGTGATTTCCCAAAGGGTTTTTCTATAGTAACTATAAACCGTAACTGTGGCCATGTTTGCAAAACGATCAACATTAAATGAGGATCATTGGTAGAGGGTGTCCCAGTCATCAACCATGCAAAATTTCAAAACATTTGGCCCTGTGGTTTCAGAGGAGAAGAGTTTTTCAAAATTGACCAATCAGAATCAAAGAATGCTTCTGGTGGCCACGTTTTTTCACCCATCAGGAATAAAATGTGTAACGGTTGTACAGAACCTCTCATAGACCATGCCTGCCAAGTCTGGTTCACATTGACTCAGTTCTTTCAGTGAAGATGATGAAAATGTGATTTCCTAAAGGGTTTCTATAGTAACTATAAGCCACAATTGCAGCCATAATTGCACCCCTCCTCATTAAAATGAGGATCATTGGTAGAGGGGGTTACAGTCATCAGTCACACTAAGTTTTCAAACCATTTGTCCTTGTAATTTCAAAGAAGATTTTCTTGAAAATGCACACATTTATGAATTCTGTGTCAACAAAAAAAAAATCAGTAAAAGAAGGTTAAATATTTTGAAAATTACAATTTTCTCAGTCAGTATTCTCTTTCTAAATAGCTTTGGATAGGTTAAGGGTTACAGGAAACACATTTTACTCCAATTTTGTCAGATCTTAAAAGATATATATAATTACTGTCATCTAAGCTGACATGATATAAACAGAAAACTTTCCTGGTTTTCCAAACATCTGTCATCACTCAGTATTTTCTGATAAGTAATTTGATACTAATAATCAACATATACAGTTGCAATTGTTTACAGTAGTACAAGTCAAAATAAGTTGTGTAGGATAATCTTATAAACTATGTATCTTTCTCTTCCTACACTGATAAGACCAGAAGCTGACATCATTTTTCTGGAAAGCTCTCACTGATAGCTTTCCAGAAAATGTCAGATCCTAATCTTGTCAGGGCAGGAGCAGCAGTTTTCTTAGTTTATTGTAGTTATGCTACAGCTTATTTTGACTTGTACTGGATACACAATATGTTGGGGTTTTTTTTCCCAGTTCTCATTGGAGAAAACTGGAACCAACCCTTACCAGATTCTCGAAACTAGAGGGGGTATCAGTACCCCGTGGCTCACGAACAGGTGGCCAATGTAAAGGGGTGGCTGGAGTAAAAAAAAAAAGTTCAAAACCTGTACACAAAAGTCAAAAATTAAAGAAAATAAGCAGCTAAAGGGTTAAATAATATAATAATAAACCCTAAGAAGCATGCTAACATAAAATAGGAACCATGGCAATATGCTACAAGGTAAGTCTCCACTTTGAAGAAAAGAAAGACAAACCTCAAAACCTGCACATAAAAGTAAAAAAAAAAGTATCACATTTGTTTCAATGGGTTAAAATTGAGAAAAATACCCTGATAATGTCACAGTAACCACCATGGCAATATGCCAGTAAGGTGAAACCCTACCTGAAAAATATCCACTTGGAAGAAAAGAAAGAAAAAGAAAAACGTCAAAACCTACACATAAAAGTCAAAAAAGTATCACATTTGTTTCAAAGGGTTAAAATTGAGAAAAATACCCTGAAAATGTTACAATAACCACCATGGCAATATGCCAGTGAGGTAAAACTCCACTTGAAAAAAATATCAAAACCTGCACACAAAAGTACAAAACCTGCACACAAAAGTCCAAAATTAAAGTAAATAAGCAGCTAAAGGGTTAAATAATATAAAAATAGCCCCAAGAAGCATCCTAACATAAAATAGGAACCATGGCAATATGCTACAAGGTAAGTCACCACTTGGAAGAAAAGAAAGACAAACCTCAAAACTGCACATAAAAGTAAAAAAAAGTATCACATTTGTTTTAAGGGGTTAAAATTGAGAAAAATACCCTGTCACAGTAACCACAATGGCAACATGCCAGTAAGGTGAAACTCTACTTGAAAAAAATCCACTTGGAAGAAAAGAAAGACAAACCTCAAAACCTGCACATAAAAGTAAAAAAAGTATCACATTTGTTTCAAAGGGTTAAAATTGAGAAAAATACCCTGAAAATGTTACAGTAACCACCATAGCAATATGCCAGTGAGGTAAAACTCCACTTAAAAAAAATATCAAAACCTGCACACAAAAGTACAAAACCTGCACAATGTTGGATTTAAATAATTATTTCCCCGAAAAATGTGGTCGTGGCGTCGTCTATCTGTCAGTCAGTACGTCCGAGCTAACGAAATGGGTTTAAGTAAGTACGGAAGGGGTTTATGTCTGTCCCGGCTGTTTTTCGGTTTATGTGGCTATTTTTGGCTTATGTGACTTATTTTCAAGTACAGGTGGGGGTTACGTGTCTTTTTTCACCATTAGTCACATAGTGCAAATTTATGATCCTGGGGGGTGGGGGGGGGGGGGGGGGAGGGTAGGGGTTAGGGACAGTAGTAGGGTAGGGTTATGGTTAGCTACCACCCGAAAAAATTCCTAAAAATCACTTTTTTGACTATTTGGACATGTTTTTTAGAATAAACACATAAATTTAAACACATAAACCCAATTCCGACTGTCCGTCTGTCTGTAGACGGAATTCGTGTCTGGCTCAGAACTGTTTTATCTTTTGACCTAGGCTTATGGTATCTGGCATGTGGGTGTATCACCATGAGATTATGTGTCGTGTATTATCATGACCCACATATAACACTGACCTTTGACCTCAAGGTCAAATTACTGATTTTTTGGCAAGTAAGAGGTTTAAAATTCTGCTAGACCGTATTATTAGTTATAGTATCACAGCATTACAGTATCGAGGCATTGCAGTATCAAGGAATTAATTCGGGAGAATTAGCCACCCTTGGCGGCCCCCTCTAGTTCTTTTTAGGTTACAGCTACTTCTATAAATTTGGCGTTTGATACACTTGGCATTTTGGGAGGGGGCATATGCCACGCTTCGCATTGCTCTTGTTTTAACGAGTTAGTAAAAGAAGAGGTGGCAGCTCTTCGATGTCATACAAAACAATGCAGATATCTTCTGTCAACTGTATAGTCGACACCCAGCATTCTGCACAGGTCAGACAGATTCAAGTCGGCACCAAGAGACATCCGGTTTTGAAGGCTGAAGATTGGTAAAAAGTTTGAAACTAAAAAAGAACTATTTTCCATTAATTTTCTCCTGTTTTGAAAAAAAAAATAACCACTTTTGATAAAAAAAAATTTCCAGTTTTGAAAAAATAACCAGTTTTGAAAAAAAAATAACCAGTTTTGAAAAAAATAACCAGTTTTGAAAAAATTTCAATTTATTTCAAAAGTGGTAATTTTTTTTTCAAATGTGGTTAGAATTTGTTTTTCAAAGGTAGTAAATTTATTTTCAAAAGCTGTTTTTTTTTTCAAAAACGGTGATTTTTTTTTCAAAACTGGTGATTTTTAAAAAAAATTTTTTATTTTTTCAAAAGCTGTTTTTTTTTTCAAAACTGGTTTCTACACAAGGGGTTAAAATTGAGAAAAATACCCTGTCACAGTAACCACAATGGCAATATGCCAGTAAGGTGAAACTCTTCTTGAAAAATATCCACTTGGAAGAAAAGAAAGACAAACCTCAAAACCTGCACATAAAAGTAAAAAAAGCATCACATTTGTTTCAAGGGGTTAAAATTGAGAAAAATACCCTGAAATGTTAAGGAAACCACCATGGCAATATGCCAGTAAGGTAAAACTCCACTTGAAGACAACATTTCAAAACCTGTACACAAAAGTCAAAAACCTGCACAGAAAAGTCAAAAACCTGCACAGAAAAGTCAAAAATCTGTACACAAAAGTCCAAAATTCAAGTAACTAAGCATGGAAAGGGTTGAATAAAATATTACTATCCCTGAAAAGCATGTTGACATAAAAAAAAAATAAAAAAAAAAAAAAAAATCAAAACCTGCACACAAAAGTTCAAAATGAATGAATTCGGATGCCGACGCCGCCGACATGAGGGCTTTGCCATAGGCTCACACAACTATCGTTGGTGAGCCAAAAACAAGTATTTTGCTAACAGTACCGATCTTCGTGCAGACAGGAGAGGCATTGGGTTAAGCATTAGAATATAGCCTCTGGTGGCCACATATTTCCATCCTCTCATAGACCATTCCTGCTAAGTTTGGTTCATGGCGGCTCAGTAGTTCCAGAGAAGAAGATCTAAATGCAATTTCCCGTAGGGTTTCTATAGTAACTATAAGCCGCAATTGTGGCCATGTTTACAACCCGATCAACATTAAATGAGGACCGTTGGTAGAGGGGGTCCCAGTCATCACTTATGTGAAGTATCAAAACATTTGGCCTGGCAGTTTCAGAGGAGAAGATTTTTTAAAATCCACCAATCAGAATCAAAGAATGCCTCTGGCGGCCATGTTTTTCAACCCATGGGAACAAAATGAGGATCGTTTTTAGAGGTCCTACCATAGACCATCCCTGCCAGGTTTGGTTCACGTCGGCTCAGTAGTTCCGGAGAAGAAGATGAAAATGTGATTTCCCTAAGGGTTTCTATAGTAACTATAAGCCGCAGTTGTGGCCATGTTTGCAACCCGATCAACATTAAATGAGGAGCATTGGTAGAGTGGTCCCAGTCATCATTTATGTGAAGTATCAAAACATTTGGCCTGGCAGTTTCAGAGAAGATTTTTTAAAATCTACCAATCAGAATCAAAGAATGCCTCTGGCGGCGGCCATGTTTTTCAACCCACGGGAACAAAATGAGGATCGTTTGTAGAGGACCTCCCATAGACTATCCCTGCCAGGTTTGTTTTCACGTCGCCTCGGTTTTTCCAGAGAAGAAGAGGAAAATGTGATTTCCCATAGGGTTTCTACAGTAACTATAAGCCGCAATTACGGCCATGTTTGTGACCCAATCAACATTAAACGAGGATCGTTGGTAGAAGGGGTCCCAGTCATCATTTATGTGAAGTTTCAAAACACTTGGCCTGGCAGTTTCAGAGAAGATTTTTGAAAATCCACCAACCAGAATCAAAGAATGCCTCTGGAAGCCATGTTTTTCATCCGACGGGAACAAAATGAGGATCGTTTGTTGACGACCTCCCATAGACCATTCCTGTCAAGTTTGGTTCACACCAGCTCAGTGGTTACAGAAAAGAAGATGAAAATGTGAAAAGTTTACGGACGGCGGACGACGACGGACGCCAAGTGATGAGAAAAGCTCACATGGCCTTTTAGGCCAGGTGAGCTAGAAAAGAGAGCATGCGGCAGCCAAAAGGGAGGGCCTGAGGAACAGTTTTTTAGACCTTAGTGATTATATTTTTAATCATATTTGACATCATTTCTTTAGTAAAGAGGGTAGATATACTTTTTTATTATCATAAATTGAAATATGCTTCATAATCTTAACATACATCAGTCACAGGTATCGATTATCTAGGCTAATTATGCAAAAAACAATGCATTACTCAGCAAATAATACCAAAAGTATATTCTAAAATTAAGACAACACAAAAACAAATTAATTGATTCTCAGGCAATTTATTTTTCAAATCACTGAGGGAGGGAGAGAGGGTTTTGTTTTTAATTTTTATTTTTTTCTTGCCTGGACTGAGAGGGTTTCCACTGTTTTTTTACGAACAGAAAATATAAAAAGTGCTTAATTACACAAATAAACTCATTTCATTTTAAAAATAAATCTTTACATCTTTAATTATGTTCTTTAGATTTCAGTTTCAGTCCCTTCCTTGAAAATATTAAAGCCTAATCTCTGAATCACATGATTCTGTCCCAATATTGAAATGAAGACAATGCAAGGCAATAAAAAAAACTTCCAATGAGAGAGTTCAGTTTCAAAGAGGAAGCTCCCATCTAGACATCACACCAAAGCTACATATGAAATTTTGAAAAAGATGGGTGTGAGGGATATGGCCTGTAGGGTGGGCTAATGGAAATGTTGATGATTTATATGCCAAATCTAAGAAGGCTGCTGTTTATGTTTTTCAAGAAAATTTGGAAAAATTTGATAGCTCCCTTTTAGACATTGCCCCAAAGCCATATATCAAATTTTGGACTGATTGGGTAAGAGCTGTGACCTGTAGGGTGTACTAAAGGAATTGTTGGATAGTTTATATCCAAATCCAAGATGGCTGCTAGCAGCCATGTTTTTCAACAAAATTCAGAAAAATTCAATAGCTACATATGAAATTTGAAAAAGATCAGGTGAGAGATGCAGCCTGTAGGGTTTGCTAATGGAATTGTTGACAATTTATATGCCAAATCTAAGATGGCTACTGGAGGCGATAGTTTTTAACGAAATACGGAAAAGATTGATAGCGCCCATCTAGACACAGCCCAAAAGCTACATATGAAATTTGGGACTGATCTGGTGAGAGCAGTGGACTGTAGGGTGTGTTAAAGGAATTGTGGATGGACAAATCTTGTGGACCTACGTACTTATGGACGGACCATGGACCACATCCTAATAGTTCATACTTGACATTGTCAAGTCGAGCTAAACATCATGAATTGAATCGGCTGTCGCTCAAAATTAGTAGATTTTAACAAAGGGCCATAATTCTTGTGAAAAAGCATAGACGTGCCCCATTTCGCCTCATTGGGTGTTGAACATGTATATCAAGACACATACCAAATATTATCAAAATCCGTCAAAAAACTGTTATAAGCAAGAAGGGCCGCCTGCCCATCAGGTGACCGAACCTCACCATACCAATTGTCGAGTTTTTTTTTAAAACTCGACTAAAAAGAAACAAAAAATTCTCAATGCATTCTGAAGTTATCCGGAGTGCTTAAAATGTTTTATTTTTCACCAAGTCAAGGGGAATAACTCTAGAAAGGGTAATGTGAATACTGCCAAATATGAATTTGACTTGTAGCCCAAGAACATTAGGTTTCACTAGGGAAAAAAATCGGAGAAAGCTGATTTTTTCAGGGAATGTCGAGTACATGTCACTGAACGATTAGACAAAAGTCCCCTAAAATCCCAGTTGAGCTTTTTTTTCTACAGCCTTTTTTCGAAAACGCGTTTGAAAAAAATAAAAAAAAATCGCACGAACTTTGTAACCTCGAATTGATCCAACTGTATTTTTTGTTTACGCGTATTTCGAGCTACATAATGTCTAATATACATTTACCTAGAGGAAAATGTGCATTCTGTGACAATTTCTGCGAAAAATTATTGAAAATTCACAAAAAGTATCGGATTTACGCAAAAAATGACGATTTTCCTAACAGATTTGCCCAAAGGGTCGTAGTACAGAACGGGATGTTAGTTGGACAGACGATAAAAAATCCACCACCATTTGAAGACTTTTATCATTGCTTACAAAATAGACATTATGGAAGACCCCCTCTGCTTCTGGCCGAGTTCCCCTTTTGGCATAAAATTCGTCAGCATGAGAACTCAACTATTTTCGGGCTTGGGACCGAACAGACACGTCTGTGTCTGGCAGCATTAGATCAATAAATAATATTTACAGAATGTACAAAAATCAATAAATAATATTTACAGAATGTACAAATCAATCAACATGGATTAAGTTACATTGACTATTATCAACGCTATATACAGAAATGACATGACCTATATACATATTATTCATCGAACTCAGAAATTTCTGACAGGACAGTGTTTCTGTGGTTGTTACAAGAATCTGAACTGCAATTACACAAACTTGAGCAAGAGAGTCCTGCCTTCTTACACCCACACCTTTTTGTACAAGCACTCTTGCAACCACAACTGATCAGATTCAGTAGGTTATCGGGGGGCACATGGCTTTGTGGCTGCAGTCGGTACAAGAAGTCCATTGTCTAGCGACCACCCCCAATCCGTTGGAGGAAGCGAAGTGCCCAGCCATTGTTGGACCTGGAGATAACATCTGTAGACATGTTGTTGTGCAGCATCGCTGCTTGGTGGGAGTGAGGCTAGGTCGATGGGTTTATTCAGTTTAGATTTTGCTACATAACGCTTGTAAGTGACATATCTATATTGGTCGAGAGAGGAAACAGTTTTACTCCCGTATAAGATCAGGAGAAGTTGTTCCCCGGCAGCGGCTACTGCACTTGGTGTACTGTCATCCGCCAAAATTGTGTTGACATACTGTTGTGAGTCGCTAGTAACATCAGACACAATTGTACTGAATACTTTCTTCTTACCAACTCGAAAGAGTGCAGAAGTAGTGTCACAACCACTTATAGAATGTGCTACAAGGAGGTTGCTTCTATGGTCACCCATTTTGGTTGCTATTTCACTAACTGAAACTAGTAAGTTTGGGGTAATGGAATACATCATGTGAATATTACATCCCGGTTGAACTCGAGAGGTAAGAATGACTAACAAGTCTGTGTCTGTTCCCACAACGACAACATTGTTGTCATTTTGAGCGATGTCAAGTGCAGTTTCGGCTATCAGTACATCAGCATCAGCCTCAGCCTGCTTGGACTGAATATTGATAGCAGATAGCTCCTGCATTAGAAGATCGATCAGTTGGGTTTTGTTCTTGGCATTTGCAAGGAAATCGGATTGGGGTGTGGTGGCTGGTAACTCGGGTGAGATATTGATATCAATGGAATACCTGTCTTTAGATCTACGAGCTTGTTCCATGCCCTTTGTCGATATTGTACAAGCATAACCATCAAAAACAACCACGACGTTCGCCCCAAAATGTCTCACTAGATAATTGGAATATGATGTACATATGTCCTTATATGACGACTGTTTAGGCCATACAACTGCCCTCAATAAAAATCCACCATCTACAACAAACAGAGAATGTTCTGGGATTTTAGTTTGCTCGGAACCGTATGTTTTGAGGATCTTACCGAGCGTGCTTTTCTGTGTCTTCCTCATTCCAGCAGAATCAAACAATGCTGGTGGTTTCGGGGCGAGTTCATATTTGAGATACTCTTCCATCTCTGCTTGTGACTGAATAACACATGTGATGCGGTTGAACAGAATTGTGGGGTCAATCACTACCTTACTTCCACAGACTTTGATGCTATTTGCCATCGATGCGAAAGACTTCACAGTGTCAACACATCGTGGTTTGATGCTGTTGAACGTTTTACTTACAACATTCGATACACAACATTCACCAATTTTGCGAACTTGGTCACAGTTCACAGTTTCGTCGGCCACAAGCCTGGTCGCTATAGAGACTAATTGTAGTGGATCTCTATTCTGAAAGGGGGAATGCACTCTGAGCCAGTTCAATAATTTGGTGATATCATTGGCATCAGTCAATTGTGAACTTTGACGGAGATCCCGATGTTGTTCGCCATGACCAGTGTGAACATGAACAAAATTTTCGAGAGCATTACATATCGGAAGGCAAAGAGGTAGTCCATGTACCCATTTCGCAACAGTGCTATCGGTTATTCCCCTGCCATGTGTGAGACCACCAGGGAGCTTGAACATTCTCATTAAAAACTGCTCTATGGTCTGATCAGGATATATCCCGTCCCAGAATTTATCTGAGCACCTTATGGTAAAGTAACCTTTCTCAGTGAACAACTTCAAATCATCCTGTTGCATTATTTCTGTTAGCTCATTCATCTGCTGCAAATAGAGATGAGAATTTTTTGCGTATGCAAAATGACCACCTTCGTGAAATACTGGAATCATATTGCGAACACAATATGTGTTGGAATTCCCAGTCGCCTGTGCGCTCTGCTCTCAAGAACAACTGGAGAAGACCTATTTGCTCGTAGTATTGTACCCAAAGCTTTCCTGTGCGTCCTACGGACGTATTCTGGAGCAGTTCGTGTAATTTTGACAGTAGATGGTTGACACTTTCTTGATTGACAGTGTCAGCTGTTGTACAGTCACCTCTGGCAAGTCCACAGAATATTTCATTGACTTCTGTGCAGTCTATGTTATCTAGTGTTCGGCTTTCTTCAAACACAACTTTTGTAATGGCAATTTGTGTTAGCAAATGGGCACGAACTGCTCTTGAATATGCATGACCACTGATCAAATGATGGATTGACCCACCAGCATAAACAGTCCCCCAAAGTTCATCCAAGCCGCTACCAGCCATGATCGAACCAATTGCCCCTAAATATGACATAATCATATGGAAACCGCCGAGTCTAACGAAAACTTTTGTCAACTTATCTGACGAAGACACAATCTCCACTGCTTTGATATAAAGTGGTTGGTCAAACGTCACTGGACAAACGTATAATACGGTATTTGAATGAGAAAAGTCGATGCCGTTTGAATTTGAGTTTAGGGGGTATGGTTAATATTTCACACGTTTCACCAGTTCATTATGGAATAAATGACTATTGTTATATATCATTATAAAGCCACTGCTTTTCTGCAATTTTTGATATATAATTTAATTCCCAAAGTAGTCGTAGATTTGATTTAATGGACGTTGTGTACCGTTGTGTGTATGAAAACAATAAATTTTTTTTCGTAATTTTGTACATTTTCGTGAATATTTCACCATTGAGTGTGAGGATTGGTACAAAGTTGGCATTTTCTGTTGGGGATATGTATTCTCAATATAATTCAGCACGATATTTATGATTCTCACCCTACTAAGGCGAATAAGAATGAGAAATATGGAGCTGGGTCAAATTTTTTTTTAAATTTTTTTTTTCATCAAAAAAACGCTATAACTAAAAAAGCTCAACTGATTCGCGGGGACTTTTCACACTTTATCCGCAATGTGTGTCCCGGAAACATATAAAAAAATCAGCTTTCTCCGATTTTTTTCCTTACTTTCTCATTTTTATGTCTAATGTGCCTGGACTATTGTATTTTGTCATTCTAGACAAAAACAAATATAGCAATGCATACTCAAGTTATCATCTGGAAATCACTGATTGTGTTATTTTTCACTAAGTCAAGGAGAATAACTCTAGAATGGCAATTGCAAATACAGCCAAATGTGAACCTGACCTGTATTCTGTCAGTCTAGACAATATGCCAAAGTTTCCAAAAATATCTAAAAGCAAACTCAAGTTTTCATCCGGAAACCAAAATTTGGATGGAAGGTTCGGCAGACATATACATATGGACGGATGGGTAACACTTAATGGCCTTCACATTTCTTGGGGGGGGGGGGGGGGGATTAAAACCCCATTTTATTTTACCCTAAAAGCCTCCGAAATAAAAGTGGACTCTTTGAACAACAAAAGTTAACAACACTTATTTCCCAGCAGTTGTTTCTCCTCAAGTGTTACCTGAAGTGTTGTCTGCCAGAATAGACAGAGAACACTTGCCTTGAAACACTACCCAGGTTATACACCACTTACTATGGACTCCACTCTGAACCATCAGTGTCAGAGGGAATGTGTTGTACAAAGACCGACGCATATACACAAGACTACAGGCTTCTAACTCTAATCTCTCAATGAAAAGAATGTCATTTTATCTTTTTATCTCTTTATCAGGAAAGTGACAAAAGTGAAATATGAGAAAATGAAAAAATAAAAATTTACATTTCAAAAATACTGAAGAAAGATGATACCACTATAAAAAGTTGATAAGTTTGCTGTTTTGTTAGTAAGGCTAAGATCAATATGTCCCCTCTCACCAGAGAGCTGATAAGAAAAATACTCAAGCAGGCAATATTATTTCTGGCTATTATTTGGTAGTTTTTTTTGATAATTGTTTTGGGAAACAATAATAAAGTCTAGCCAAACATTCACATTGACCAAATATCATTTGTTTGGCTGAATCAGAAGCATGTAAAAAGTATGAGAACTTTATTGTAGTACCAATATTTTTTAAAAATAAAGTCCAAATACGGGCTTCTAGCTGAGGGGCAAGGGGGGGGGGGGGGAGAATATTTTTATTGTTGTCAGAAACAAAAAAATATTCCCTCACCCACACTTTATTTTATCTTATGCTGGAGTGAAGATCTGGGGTCTTCCTTGGGAAAAGAAAACTTTTCATACCAGTTGGAGAAGACCAAGGACCAGTTTCAGGGATTTGGGGCTTGAATGGTTTATAAGGGCTCATCCCTCACAATCAACTCCTGCGGATCAGCCACTGAGTGACACATTAAAGCCTTGCATGCTATTGGTAGATATTCCTGCACAGGACAGGAAACCCCTTGCCACAAAATTAAGTATGATTTGAGTACATTTAACCAAATTTTCCCGTGTAAATTGCAATGAGTTTTTGACCAATGATTTCCCAAGTCAAATTTTCTTGAATTCTTCAGCAAATCTGGACAAGACTGCTTCATAGCAGCCATGACTAGATTTGATGAAAAATATTTAAAAAATACTCAGCAGGTTAAGAGTTCAAATGACTTGGACAATGGAGGCTCTTTGGTATATATGTATGTAACATAAACATAAATATAAATACACAAGAAAGGCTGAAAAAAAAGTACAATGTTGAACACAAAACATTTAGTAGACTTCCACAAAGAGTTTTTCTGCACACACTTTTCAACAAGAGCACCGCCTAGTGGGGCAACATTCGCCCGTGGTGATCACCATGTGTGCAAAGGTTGAACAATATAGCATGTAAAATGTTGAAGGAGTAGGCGACACAATACTGTAATGTTTTAAGTACTGAAAGGGGGCATAACTCTGGAAATACAAAATGGAGTTACCTGCTCTTGTCACATGCACAATGGCAACTGGTGATCACCATGTGTGAAAAGTTTGAACAATATTGCATGTAAAATGTTGAAGGAGTAGGCGACCCAATACTGCAATGTTTTAAGAACTAAAAGGGGGCATAACTCTGGAAATACAAAATGGAGTTACCTGCTCTTGTCACATGCACAACGGCAAATGGTGATCACCATGTGTGAAAAGTTTGAACAATATTGCATGTAAAATATTGAAGGAGTAGGCGACACAATACTGCAATGTTTTAAGAACTAAAAGGGGGCATAACTCTGGAAATACAAAACAGAGTTACCTGCTCGTGTCACATGCACAACGGCAATTTGTGACCACCATGTATGCAAAGTTTGAACAATATAGAATGTAAAATGTTGATGGAGTAGGCAACACAATACTGTAATGTTTTAAGTACTAAAAGGGGGTATAACTCTGGAAATACAAAATGGAGTTACCTGCACTTGTCACATGCACAACGGCAATTATTGATCAACATGCGTGCAAAGTTTGAATAATGTAGCATGTAAAATGTTGAAGGAGTAGGCGACACAATAGCTTAATGTTTCAAGTATTAAAAGGGGGCATAACTCTGGAAATACAAAACAGTTACCTGCTCTTGTCACATGCACAACAGCAATTGGTGATCAACAGGTGTGCAAAGTTTGAACAATATAGCATGTAAAAAGTTGAAGGAGAAGGTGATTTAATACTTTAATGTTTCAAGTACTAAAAGGGGCATAACTCTGGAAATACAAAATGGAGTTAACTGCCCTTGTCACATGCACAATGGCAATTGGTGATCACCATGTGTGAAAAGTTTGAACAATATAGCATGTAAAATGTTGAAGTAGGCGACACGAAACTGTAAGGTTTTAAGTACTAAAAGGGGGCATAACTCTGGAAATACAAAAGAGAGTTACTTGCTCTTGTCACATGCACAACGGCAATTGGTGGTCAACATGTTTGCAAAGTTTGAACAATATAGCATTTAAAATGTTGAAGACACAATACTGTAATGTTTAAGTACAAAAAGGGGCATAACTCTGGAAATACAAAATGGAGGTACCTGCTCTTGTCACATGCACAACGGCAATTTGTGATCTGCATGTGTGCAAAGTTTGAACAATATAGCATGTAAAATGTTGATGGAGTAAGCGACACAATACTGTAATGTTTTAAGTACTAAAAGGGAGCATAACAATGGAAATACATAATTGAGTTACCTGCACTTGTCACATGCACAACGGCAATTACTGATCAACAAGTGTGCAAAGTTTGAACAATGTAGCATGTAAACTTTTGGAGGAGTAGGCGACACAAAAATTGTTTACGGACGGATGGACGGATGTGTGGATGGATGGACAGACGGACAGACGGACTTCAAAAGTATAAAAACTATTTCAGCAGAAGTAAAAACACAAACTTCTGCACATTTATTTTTCTGGGCTTCACAAATCTGAACAAGAGGTCCCAAGGGGCCTGAGAGCACTCACCTGACAATGACAACTATCAACCAAGAGTCCTGATTTGAACAAACCTGCATCTGCCCCATAAAGAAAACCATATACCAAATATCAAAACATTCTGACAGGTGGATCTGAAAAAAAAAATATTTCAAAAAATATTCCTCATATTGAACTAAGCTATAATTCGGGCTCCCACAGTGAGCTGAAATATGAACCCAGGGGCTTGGCTTTAACAAACTTGAATCTCACCTCCCCAAGGATGCTGTATACCAAATATAAATACATACTGACTGATGGATGTGAAGAAGATTTTTAAAGAATATTCCTCATACTGCACTAATTTAAACATTCAGGCTTCAATAGAGAGCCCAATTAAAGACCCAGGGATTTGATTTCAACAAACCTGTGAAACAATCTTCCAAAGATGTTATATGTGAAATTTGAAAGCTTTTGGAGCAGTGATTTGGGAGAAGACTTTTAAATGTTTTCCCCATTACCCACAGTGTTAAAAAATGCTGACTCAGCATTTTTTCAAAGTCCCGAAAAATAACCCTATGATAAAACTGACAGAAATTTTTTTGGACCATGCCATTCAGTTGGTCCTAAGGAAGCTTCACACCAAATAAGAATTCTCAGAGCCAAGTAATTTTGGAGATATGGGCGTTTGAATTTTTTTCTACTTTTAGCTCCTGTGGTTCCCAGAAATTTTTTTTTTGCATAAATCAAGTACTTATGACCCATTAATACTTCATATCAAATTTGGTTCAAATCTGCCTCTTGGTTTGGAAAATATAAATTTTGTGCGGGGCAAAAATTCTTGCACCTCCCATAACAATAACAAATATTGCCCCTCGAACTTCTCTTGAACAATCTTGAGTCTACACCTCAAAAGAAAGCTGTATACAAAATATCAAGTCTCTGCTATTGCTGGTTCATAAGAAGATTTTTAAAAAACTGGGGCATTTTGACCCCACTCACTCCTCAATATGAGCAGAAACCCCATTGGAAGAAAATCCCAAATGCCCCTATTTTACCACCACTCATGTGAAATTTCATTAAAATGTGTCCAGTGGTTTGGGAGAAAAACACTCAAACACCACCTTCACGATGGACGACGGACAAAAAGTGATCAGAATAGCTCACCCTGACTTTCAGTCAGGTGAGCTAAAAACACATTCTATTCATTGTACAGAAAATTCAGTAAATTTTCATTAACCAATTTTACTTCAGGAACATTCATTGTATACTGTGAGTTCAAAAGCAAATGCTTTCCATGAATGGCATCATGTATTTCACTGCATTCCTAAAAATACATACACAAGAGGCCCTACCTGACATGGTAATCTAAATATCAAACCAGGGACTTGACTTGAATAAGCTGCATATGCCCATCCTAAGAAAAGCATATACCAACTCGATGAAGCGATTGTGCCCACACAATACACAGGATTTTCCTTCTATTTTCAGTTCCTGCACTTTTACGCATAAAAAACAGAGTCCCAAACAAAATATTTTCAGCCTAAAATTGTTTTTTTTCTTCTTTAAATTTACCAAAACGCATAAAAAAACAAAAAATTAATTTCCAGATTTTGGTCCCGCCCGGACCCCAAATTTTCAGTGTAAAAAAATTTTTTTTTTTTTTGTCTTAAAATTGACCGAAACGCATAAAAAACAACAAAAAAATTTCCGGATTTTGGTCCAAAATTTCTAAGTCCAGAACGGGACCCCAAATTTTCAGCCTAAATATGAACCCAGGGACTTGGCTTGAACAGACTTGAATTTCACCCCCTAAGGATGCTGCATACCAAATATCAAAAGATTCTTATTGGTAGATCTGAAGAAGAAGATTTTTAAAGAATATTCCTCATACTGCACTAATTTAAACATTTGGGCTCCCATAGAGAGCCCAAATATGGACCTAGGGAACTGATTTCAATAAACCTGTGAAACAATCTTCCAAAGATGTTAAAAGTGAAATTTGAAAGCTTTTGGAGCAGTGGTTTGGGAGAAAAGTAGTCTTACATGTTTTTCCCATTACCCACAGTATTAAAAAATGCTGACTCAGCAATTTTTCAAAAGTCCCCAAAAAGTGCCCCATGATAAAACTGATAGCAATTTTGTTTTCCCATTCCATTCTGTTGGTCCTAAGGAAGCTTCACACCAATTAAGAATTCTCAGTGCTGTGTAGTTTTGGAGATACGGGCATTTTAATTTTTTTATATTTTTAGCTCTTGCAGTTCCCATGGGGCGACAGGAAAAAACATTTGGACATAAATTAAGTACTTATGACCCAATATGCCTTCATATCAAATTTGGTTTAAATCTGCCTCTCGGTTTGGAGAATAGAAATTTTGGGAGTGGCAAAAATTCTTGCCCCTCCCATAACAACGGCAAATATAGCCCCACAAACTTCTCTTGAACAAATTTGAGTCTACACCTCAAAAGGAAGCTGCACACCTAATATCAAGTCTCTGCTACTGCTGGTTCATCAGAAGAAGATTTTTTAAGATTTAGGCACACTTTTTGGGCGTGGCCTTACCAAGGGGCGAGGCAACTTGATTTGAACAAAATCAAATTGCGATGTCATAACAAACTATTATCTCAAATATCAATTAAATTGGTTCAGCGATTTGGGAGGAGAATTATTATTACTTATTGGTGTTTAAGGTCACATACTTATGCACAATGGCTAATCGTGACCATGACAGTTTTACAGGTGGAGGAAGCCGGAGTACCCAGAGAGAACCACCGAGCAACGACGAGCAGCTGTCAGCTCTCCAACATCATAACTCTGAACTCTGCACCGCAGCACAGGCAGGGTTAGATTGGTTAAGACATGCTCACCATCGACGTGCAGTACGCCTCAGTACACAACGTCATCATTCCCCCATGTAAGCAATCGGGGTGAAGTGTCTTGCCCAAGGACACAACGCGGCTGCCGCAGGTGGGATTCGAACCGAGGACCTCTCGGCTTGCAGCCTGCACCTCTACCAACTGAGCCACCGCGCCCCCTTTGGGAGGAGAAGACACAAACACCGTGTTCACGGACCACCGTTGGTGAGTGATCACTATAGCTCTCCTGACTGAAAGTCAGGTGAGCTAAAAAAAACAAGAGAAAGCCTGTAAAATGCATTTTACTTTTAGAATAATATATTTTCTAATTTTCCACCTGCTTTTTAACCCTTTAACTAATGAATTGACTGATCCGTCCACATAATTTAAAAATTTAGCAGTTGAAATTTTTAAAAAAATTTTCAATAAAACTATATCAACTGATACCTCATTGGAATGAGCTTGTTGATCTCTTTCCAATGAAAGAGTAATATGATATAGTTTTGTAAGGTTTCTTGAAAATTTTTAAAATTAGACTGAAGCATGTGCGGACATTACAAGAAACCAGAGGCTCAGGTGAGCCTAAAATGCTCATCTGGCTCAAGCTGCCAAAAGAGATAAGTGGATCAGTAAGTGATCAGCAGCAAGAGCAATTTTTTGAATTGCTATGACAAAGCCAAGGGCAACTTTTTTTTATTCATTTCTGTTGGTCCTAGGAAAGCTTTCTAGCAAGCTCTGTTCTGTGAATTTTTGTTTTCAACTACTGTGGTTCTCTGTAGCCACCCCCCCCCCCCCCCCCCCCCAAAAAAAAAAAAAAAAAAAAAAAAAAAAAATCCGGCATAAATGAAATACTTATGACCCAGTTATATACTACATGACAAATATGGTTCACATCTGCCCATTGAATCTGAAAATAGAGTGTAGCCCAAATTTTGACTTACTGAGTTTCTTTGAAAAGAAAGTGAATCTGCATCACCAAAGTAGAAACAAGAAATCTAAGCATTATTGCAAGTGGCTTATAAAAAGAGGATTTTAAAAGTATATTAGGCTTATGGAGCATTAACCCCACCCTAAGGGATACAGTAATTTGGAGGGAAAAACTCCAAAGATGGTCTGTGTCATAAATGAATGAATTTGGCCCAGTGGTTTTAAAGAATAAGAAAGATTTCAAACTAGAGAAACAGGGTTTTACTGCCACCAGTAAATTCAAGTCTGTGTGAAAATGGTTAAAGCATCAAAAATAAACAAAACAGAAAGAGAATTTATGGAGGCTTATTTTGGGAGTAAAATATTTTTAAAGAAATCAGAAATAGGTTTTCATTAACAGTATTATATGAAATAAAATCTGTGGAACCCACATTGAAGCCTTGAGAGGGTTACATTAAAGATATTCATATAGGAATTAGAGAATTTTTTTCCAAAAAACCAGAAAAAACATATATGTATGTGCACAGCATTGAAAAGGTTCAATCAAGGCATCAATAAAATCTTTGAAAGCCATACTGAAGTCTTCAGACGGTTAAATTAAAGACATCCATACAGGAATCGGATCATTTTTTCCAAGAAACCAGAAAAAACATATATTTGCACAGAATCGAAAGGGTTCAACATAAAATAAAATCTTTAGAGAACACACTGAAGTCATGAGAGGGTTAAATTAAAGTTATTCATACAGAAATCAGATCATTTTTTCCCAAGAAACCAGAAAACACATATATGTACACAGCACTGAAAGTGTTTCATCATGGAATGAATAAAATTTTTGGCACCCACATTGCAGTCTTGAGAGGGTTACATTAAAGATATGCACACACGAATCATATAAAAGTTTCCAAGAAACCAGTAAAAACATATGTGCACAGCAGTGAAAGAGTTCATCATGAAATAAAATCTTTGGAAAAACACACTGAAGTCATGAGAGGGTTAAATTAAAGATATTCATACAGGAATCAGATCAATTTTTTTTCCAAGGAATCAGGCTGTAGGAACCAGAAACAAAAGGCCCCAGGGGGCCCGAGGGCGCTCACCTGACATGGTAGCCTAACTATCAACCCAGAGAATTGATTTCAACAAGTTGCATCTGCTCCTCCTAAGAAAAGCTTATACCAAATATCCAAAGATTCTGACCAGTGGATCTAAAATAAAAAGATTTTTAAAGAATATTCCTCATATTGAACTAAGTTATAATTCGGGCTCCCACAGGGAGCCCATATATGAACCCAGGGACTTGGCTTTAACAAACTTGAATCTCACCCCCCTAAGGATGCTGCACACCAAATATCAAAACATCCCGACTGCTGGATCTGAAGAAGAAGATTTTTAAAGAAATTCCTCATTTTGAACTAAGTTACAATTCGTGCTCCCACAGTGAGTCCAAATATGGACCTAGGGACATGGCTTGAAGAAACTTGAATCTCACCCCCCTAAGGTTGCTGCATACCAAATATCAAAACATTCCGACTGCTGGATCTGAAGAAGAAGATTTTTAAAGACAAGAGGCCCCAAGGGGCCTTAATCTCTCACTGGGCAAAGTGATTCAAACAAAGTGGTTCGAAGAAGTATTTGGGGTCACATTCAGTTAGACATGGTTCATCAACACTACAAAGGAATGAAGTCATGAGAGACAAATTTTATGGAACTAGGGACATGGCTTGAACAAACTTGAATCTTACCCCCCTAAGGATGCTGCACACCAAATATCAAAAGCATTCATCTGCTGGATCTGAAGAAGAAGATTTTTAAAGAAAATTCCTCATTTTGAACTAAGTTATCATTCAGGCTCCCACAGTGAGCCCAAATATGAACCCAGGACTTGGCTTTAACAAACTTGAATCTCACCCCCCTAAGGAAGCTACACACCACATATCAAAACATTCCGACTGCTGGATCTGAAGAAGAATATTTTTAAAGAAAATTCCTCATTTTGAACTAAGTTACAATTCAAACTCCCACAGTGAGCCCAAATATGGACCTAGGGATATGGCTTGAACAAACTTGAATCTCACTCCCCTAAGGATGCTGCATACCAAATATCAAAACATTCTGACTGCTGGATCTGAAGAAGAAGATTTTTAAAGAAAATTCCTCATTTTGAATAAGTTATCATTCGGGCTCCCACAGTGAGCCCAAATATGGACCTAGGGACATGGTTTGAACAAACTTGAATCTCACCCCCCTAAAGCTGCTGCATACCAAATATCAAAACAACAGGGCACAACAGTTACAGAGAGAAAAGTTAAACAGAAGACAAGTTCAAAGAAGTTGAAAGAACACTTGCAGTTTTATTTTAATTAACTTTTGTAGAGACGAACTGAGGAATCTGAACTCTGTTTCCGTGGTGTTCAGAACCAATCAACAGAAATTACTAGTATTGCAACAAATCCCCGTCTACTTGGCATTCATGTATGTACTTGGGGTTACGCTGATTTGTTTCTTTGATTCTCAAAAAAAAATCAATTTTGCAAAGTCATTGGTGACCGTGAGATGAATAAAGTGGTAGCCACTATGAAAAAAAAAATATTTAACAATCTGACTTGTTTGATAGTCACAGTCACTCACAGTCTGTCACTTGTGTTTTTAGTCAGAATCACTGTTGAGAGTTTGAACTTCATCATCTGAAGATTCTGTATCCATTTGTTCAAAGGTGGCATCATCCTGTGACATCTCTGAACTGCCAGATGAAACTTCCATGTCTGTTGAATCTTCGACGTGCGAACTTACTTCCAGGCCCCTCAAAAGTTTTTTGATTCGCCATTTCGTGAGAGTACCTAGCCCATCAACATCATTTTCTTTTTCACGTCCATCTAAAAACGAATCACAGGCATTGTTTATCAACTGTTTCCACTCTGATTTGTCATTCAACTACTCTCTGCGTGTACTGAAGTGCAAACAGTCAGAGATCAAAGCTGAGCTTAGTGTTGCGCGCCAATCTGTTACAATACGCCTAACTGAGGAGAACCAAAGACAGCAGTTGAAAAGGGGATGCATAGAATCAGTTCGACCAACAGGAAAAAAATTTTATATTTGGCACCATCAATGCTATACACCCAAGCCCAAAACTCTTTAGGGTTTTTTTTTTTATCTCCTTCGCAGATAGTTGTGGACCATAGTAAAGTTTTAGTGCCTTAAATTCTTGCAGAATTTCAATTTCACTTTCAATATTGGCATTGGAGAGTGGCACTCTAAAATGCTGACAGAGGTCTTTAACATCATCAACACCAAATTTCACAAGATACTTTGAGCCGTCAGGCCACAGAGTAATGTCGATGAATTTTATTTTGGACAAAACATTTGCTGAATTTCCCATTTCCGAGTACCTATCCTTGAGGGCAGTATCAAGTTTCTCTAGGGCCATTTTACGCATCTTAGCAACTCAGTCCTTTGTTTGCATATTTGTTAATGTGACGGGCTCGTCAAATTCAACATTCATGAAATGAGATCTGGATTTGGGATTTGAGGGATCTTTCTCCCCATTTCGATCCACTTTAACACTGAGTTTTATTTTAAGAGAATTTTCCATTGCGGGTCTGGGCGCTCCAGATCTAGTACTAGCCCTTACATGAACAATTTCTGTTGGTGTGGGTGGGACTCCCTTATCGACTCTCTGCCAGAGATCTGATTCACACTCCCCTGGGTTATCAACTAAGAGTTCTTGTTCAGTTTGAAGAGCACGAAATGCATGAATCGAGTCAGCCATTGAACGAGCATCGTCAGACTGAAAAAGATTGGCAGTTGTTGACATCTGTAAAATCAAATCCTCAAAAACACGACATCTAACAAGAAAGTTAAAATCTAAAAGTTTTTGCAACCAACCAGACACTTTAGCTGATAAAACTGCATCTTTGCCGGATTCTTTTACATTACCAAAATGGAAAATATAAATAAATTAACCAGTTATAATGTAGTGCATTCAAAGCATGTTTTAAATGTGGAAGGAATCTGGTGCCATGTGCTTTCGGCTGACTCAACACGACGATATTCATCTGGACACCCAATTTCAAATTAAGACACCACTCTTTTTGACTATTGCGGAAATGTAAATAAATTTCTTGTAGAAAATCATCAATGTCCCCAAACAAACTGTGCAGGGCATCGCTTGCAGCCAACTCTAATCTGTGGGATAAACAATGGACAGTCACTGCCCACTCTGCAATTGTGGATTTAAAAACAGTTATCAACGCTAATTTGCATCCAAAATTTGTTGCAGCGCCATCAGCTGCTGCCCCAACTATTTTATTATGAAAACCCCTCTCAAGAAATGTCGATTTTATGGTATCAGAGGATACTTCGTCAACAGGTTGCGTATAAAATTTTGCTTTTTCGAGTTCTTTATCACCCAATGCGCACAGTTCCTTCAGAAGGGCATGAAATAAATTACCTGCATTCACAGTAGCGTAGTTTTGCATGGGGACGAACCTGAACAATTCCACATTGGGAATAAGGTCTTTAGCAGTTCTTAGGAAAATTAATTCACTTTCATATGTGAGAAGTCTCTTGGCAGCAGCACTGAGCCAGCTGTAGAAATTGGTATCTGAAACAGTTTTCCTCAAATTATCAACCATTTGTTCAGCGACTATATGGTTGAACACCTTCGCTGAATGCGGGTTGCGAAACGCCGTGGTTGTTTGTAAACCCATCTCCTCACAGGTCTCAAGGAAATCCGGAAATTGACTGTAGGGTTTTTCCTTTCGGCCAAGATACACACTTACGCACATTAAAGGCTTCAGGGCTACTTTTGCCAAAACTCTTGCACTCGAGAAGGATTCATGATTGTTTTTTGTTTTTTACAAATGAGCTGTCTCATTTCTAGTTCCATACATTTTCGATGACCGTCTGAATTGAGATGTCGTACTAAATTTGGCTTCAGTAGATGAGTCGTGCCATTTTGCCCGTAGGTAATCACATCGTTACTGATCTTGCCTTTGTATGATGCTAGCACTTTCTTGCAATGCTTTTTACACACTTTACAAAACGCTTGCACAATTTTCTCTCCTGTCGAGTCAGTTTCAAATTGAAAGTTGTCGCGCAATTCCTCGTCCCATTGCTGCAAACCTTTTTTAGAAATCGATTTACATTTTGACGTCATTTTGCATGTCTTCGGTTCATTAAGTTTAACAGACGAAGAATGAGTCGATCATGTGGTGTGGCACAGTGCTGCATGTGACCTGTTGAAACTAGCAACAAAAAAAAGTGATGCTGGACAACTCGGGTTATCCGATCCGCCTAACACTATCATCCTATCAATTGAAGACAACCAACCGGAGTTGCTCAGCATCACTTTATCTTGTTGTCATTTGGTGAACAGGTCATGTGCAGCAAATGTTGTCACGAAATTCCGCATCTCTTGATGAATCATAGAGCGATTATTTGGGAGTTGAAATTTGCAGTTAATCAGGTGTCTACATGTTTGCGATGTTTTACACGAAAATGCAAAAAAAACAAAACTTTATTCCCAATTTTTGCGCGAATCCACTGAGATTTGCGCACTTGGTATTTTAGGCAAATCTTCACGCGAATCGATTTGTGGATTTGCGTCGAAATTCTGCCCCTGTAGTGGTTGTGAAGAAGATGTCAAGTTTGCAAAAAGTTAACGGATGACGGACAATGGACGATGACCAACAGATGCTGGACAAAAGTGATGCCAACAGCTCCCACTGACTTGCAGTCAGGTGAGCTAAAAAGGAGGTTGAGGTGAAAACAGTGATTTGTTACTAGAACATGTAGTGTGTCAGACACATATGATGCCCCCCTCTAGTTCTATGATGTGCTTTAATTTACATATGTATTGTGGGAGAAGTAAGCTGGATTTAAGTAATTTCAGAAGTTCAATCAAAAACTTGTAATGTTGTGAAAAAATGAACAAAATCAAATTCCTTGAAATATGAACACCTTTGATTTTTGTATAAATAACCTGTAAAATAAGGTGCTAGCTCGAAAACTGTGGGAGGTTGAAGAGCATACAGTGATTTATTAATCGTACATGTGCTGTGTCGGTAAGACACATATGATGCCCCTCGAGTTCTATCATGTGCTCTAATTTAATTATGTATTGTGGGAGGAGTTAGCTGGACAAATCATGCATCCTACATTCGAAATATTACAAAAATTTACTAAGTTCAACAGTTTTGTGAAAAATTAAACAAAATAAAATCCCTGGCAATATGCACACCTTTGATATATGTATAAATACCCCGTAAAATAAGAAGGTTTTAGCTTGAAAACTGCGGGAAGAGTTAGGCGGACAAACCTTGTACCCTATATTCAAAATTGCACAAAAATAACCTTGTCTCCATATCTGAAATTTCACAAACATTTACTAAGTTCAATAATCTGTTGTTTTTTAAAAAATACAACAAAATTAGATTCCTGGCAATATGCACACCTTTGGTACATGTATCCATACCCTGTAAAATAAAAAGGTTCTAGCTTGAAAACTGCAAGAGGAGTTAAGCAAACAAACCTTGTACCCTACATGTGGACCGACGAACGGACATATGGACAGGGGAAAACAAAATGCCTTCCCCGACTTTTAGGTGCAGGGGCATAAAAATAATTAAAATAACAAATTATGATTGCATGTGCACTGGGTAAATGGTTAAGACAAATCATTTCACAATCATTGTTATCGTTTAGGAGATTGTGATGCACTCAAAAATCAATAACACAGAAAAAACATAAATGACAGCATTGACAGTATGAGGAAAGTAAGAGTATATTACAAATAAAGCACCCATTTAGTGGAGGATCCACCCATTCAATAACTCATTTTCAATGTCAAAGAGACCAAAAGAAGCACAACTAAAGTTCCAGGCATTGTATCTCTGGATGGATATTTATTAATTTATTTATTGGGGTTGGAACAACAATTTCAACAGCCAGGGTCATATTATGTCGGACAGCTCTAGAGGTCAAGGAAGTTGGGATACCCAGAGACAGGGGTCAAAATAACACTTGTCTATTGTCGCCAACAAGTAATTTCTACCAGCGACAACTTAAAAATAAATTCACTTGTCCTGGGCGACAAGTGTATTTTTGCCATGACTTTTTATGTTGTTGAAATCATTCCCAAACATACCAATTCCGATTGCAGAAAAAAAACCTAAAACAATTGGCACAGTTAACAATAATTACATTCCACTTCCATTTTGTCTGTGGGGGAAACTTGTTTCTATTTTGAACAAAACACGTCATAGATATTGAGGGAGATTCTGTGCGTACTCGTCATCATCTAGTGTTTTCTGGGGAAAACTTGTTTCCATTTTTAACTAAATTTATACGTCATTGGTATTGATTAAAAATTAATGCGTTCACGTCATGCGATGCCGGGGTAACTACACAAGAGTTGAAAGACAACGTGTTCAGCATCATCTGCAAAGTGTTTAGTCCTGGGTAAATTTGTAATGAAAAACCTCTCAACTGACTCTGAAAAATCTGTGGAATGCACAAAGGGGGCCGAATGTGTTGAAAGTTAATTTGTTCAAGTTGGTTTCAATGGGTGACAAGTAAAAAAAAAATTTACTCGTCACAGGTGACAAGTACATTTTTTTGAACATTTCGACCCCTGAGAGAAAACATCAGATAGCAGCAAATAACTGTCAAACTTTTCAACTTACTAACACTGCACAAGCAGGGTTAGCATCAATTGAAGGCCGGGGGACCATCGACATGCAGTATGCTTTAGAATGTTGTTCTCTCAACTCGGCAATTGGGATTAAGTGTTTTGCCCAAAGATACGATGCAGATGATGCAGAGGTCAGGATTTAAACTATGACCTTTTGATTCGAAGTTCAGTGCTCAAATCAATGAGCCAAATGGCACGCCCATAACAGGTTAATACGGAGATTCAATTGCCAGTACTGTGCCTTTACAGGTCTTTTTTAATCTTATTTGTTTTACAAGGATTGGTGAACAAGTTGTGCAACTTATATTAACGCCTCTCCTTGGCCCAATGGTGCTGATGTGTGGGATGAACTTCGTAGCGGCAACTTCCTGGACTCGCCCTTCTCGAATACTATGGAGGGTTCTTTATCCTGGCACGAAGTGTGTCTCTCTCCACACAGAGGACAGTCATTTTACGTCCACACCCGATAGGACGATATGCTGTGACAGCACCAACCCCACAATTGGTGTTGACAGAGAGTGTTCGGACACCTCAAGAACTTTAACCGACCTGGCATCGATCCCAGGACCTATGGCATGAGAGACCAGAGCACTTATCCACTCGGCCACCACTCTCTCTACAGGTCTCTTTATGCTTGTTCACAGAATTTGGGGTTATAATCCGATAGGCATGCCCACACCACTCTACCGGTGTTTTAGCCTTAACAATTAATCTACTGAGTATTTCCTAAAAATTTTCATAAAATGCAGTTGGGGCTGCTGTGAAGCAGCCACAACTGAATTTGATGAAAAATTCGAACAAATGAAGCACAGAAATCAATCAGGAAATGATTGATCCAAATGACAGGTGTAAAATTGGTTAAAACTGATGGAGGATTATCTAGTGGAACCCTGTTAATTTAATAGCTTTAACTCCTTGCATGCAGCAAGTTGCATGCTGCTATCTTTTGGATATACCTGCCCAGAGCATGAAATCTCTTGCCGTTGAAATAAGTAAAATTTAAAGATATTTAACCACATTTTCCCCTGTAAATTGTACAGACTTTTTGCTTAATGATTTCTCAAGTCAAATTTTCACGAATATTTCAACAAATTTAGTCAGGCTGTGAGGCAGCCATGACTAGATTTGATGAAAAATATTTTAAAACTACTCAGCGCATTAAGCAATCCAGATTTTCTTGGAAAATGTCATAGAAAGTCATTGAAAAATATATTTAAGTAATTCCTTGATTCGTTTTGGACAAAATGTGTTCTTATGAACTCTGGTTTTGTTGCACAAATTGTATTTTTTGTAATCCCTGAAAAAATGCAGTGGAACCCTGTTAATTAAATAGCCACTTTGTCCATGGGAATTATTCAATTAAAAGGAATATTCAATCAACAGCGATTTAGTAACGTGACTATATTATTCTTGATAAACTGTGTATTTATTCTATTATTACTTGTTTGACAGATAGTAAAGAACTCTACAAAACCAGATACAATAGATTAAATGTGTGTACAGAATGTACTGAGGCCAAACAGGTCTAGAGCAGAACAAGGGTAATTTGGTGATTGCCAGGGTAAATTCTTGAAATATTACAAGGTTTTTAATTCATTTAACAGGAGTTTACTCTATAATCTTTTTGCAATTAGCAGGGAAAATTTGTTTTGAAGATATGGTAGATGGTTTTGTGTGTGTAAGTTACAATCAATTAACGGGACAATTCAATTAAGAGATATCCAGTTAAGTGTGCTACACTATACCTATTTTGGTGACACGTTTATTGCTGTCTTGATGGGAAGAACCGCCAGCAGCATAAAAAGAGTTATAACCCTCTCTGTATACTATTTTCCAATGTAAGCAATGAAACAACTGCATTTCCAAAAAGTAAAATAAGTAAAATTTACCGCCCCCCCCCCCCCCCCCACCCCCACCCCCCCCCCCCCCTACTAAAAAAAAGTAGATCTTTTGTTGCTCTGGCCATTTTTATTAAAATTACATGTGGGTGGGCAGTTTTTTATTTTTGTAATTATTTCTTTAACATAAAAAGTTCATGTTCTTGGTTTGTTTTATGTTTTAGGCCTGATAATCGACAGAATAGCATGGATGGTGGTGTATTTCATCTGTTGAATACAAGAAGGCTTTGCAATGCTGCAATGCTAGAGCATTGCAAAGCTTTGTTGTAATGAAGAGACAAATTTATCAATTTTATTAACTGTGTAAAATATCAAGATATAAGCCATCAAATTTTATTTTTTCAAAGTTTGCTTATAAAAAGCAAGAATGTGGCAGCCAAAGGGAGGGCCTGAGAAACAATTTTTTAACTTTTTTAGACCTTAAATAAATTGTGCAAAAAAAATTAGTCAGTTTAAAAAACAGAGAAAACAAAGGCTGCTTTGTCTTTCAGACACTCAGTGAGGGGATGTTCTATCCCACAACCTGACTTGACAGATCAGCAAAGTTTCAGGACTCAGTGAATGAAACTATCTTTCATGGCCCACTCAGGGTAGTCTATTAGACTAGGGCACTTATATTGTAGCAACTTGATTCTACGGAAAGTCTCTGTTATGTTGACTAATTGTGGTTTAACTCCTTGCATGCTGCTGGCAGATATTCCTGATCAGGACTCAAAATCTATTACCACTGAAATAAATATAATTTTGGCACATTTAACCAAATTTCTCCTTTATAAATTGAATGGACCTTTTACCAATGTTTTCTTAAGTTAAATTTAGATAAATTTTTCATCAAATCTAGTCATGGCTGCTGTACAGCAGCCATAACTATATTGGCTGAAAAAATATTTTGAAAATACTCAGTGGGTTAACAGTTAAGGCAGACCTTCAAATGTTCATAAAAAAAGTACCTGTCACATGCGACAGGTGAAAATCTTTTTTCAATCAGCCCAAAATTTTACCTAATTTATTTATTCGTGTTTAAAGTCACATACTTATGCACAACAGCTAATCGTGACCATGACAGTTTTACAGGTGGAGTAAGCCGGAGTATCCAGAGAGAACAAACCGAGCAATGATGAGCAACTGTCAGCTCTTTAACATTCTAATTCTGTTCAAGCTCTGCTCAAGCAAGGTTACAGCGGTTGAAGACATGTGCATCATCGATGTGCAGTACGCCTTAGTACACAGCGTCAATGTGCCCCCATGTAGGCAACTGGGATAAAGTGCCTTGCCCAAGGACACAAAGCGGGTTGTCCCGGATGCGGATCGAACTTAGGACCTCTAGCATAGAAGTCCAACAATCTACCACTGAGCTCCCAACTCTACCTGAATAATAACAAGCATATGTCATGAGATGGCAAAAATAGAGAAGTGATCTAAATGTTTATGAAAAAACACAGGATCTTCTCACAATGTACGCCTATGTAAAGTTTTAGTGAAAACTAATTACATTTGTTCAAGTTATCACTTTTACAGAGTTAAATTATCAGACCATCACAGAATTTCCAACAACAAGGAGAATACCTCCTGCAAAAGACGACAAAATTTGCTGAATATCAAACTTGACCTACATCTTATCAAAATGTATGCCAATAGCAAGTTTCATGAAAATCTGATTAATATTTGTTCAAGTTATCATGTTCACAAAGTCATTATGAGACAAACACCAAATTTAAAATGGGGCATAACTCCTACAAAAAATAGCAAAGTTTTGTGACAATCAAACTTGTCGGAGATCTTCTCACAATGTATACCTATAGCAAATCTCGACAAAACCTGATTACATTTGTTGAAGTTATGGCATTCATAATGTCATTATCAGACAAACACCAAATTTCGAAACAAAAAGATGCACAAGTCCTTCAAAATACGACAAAATTTGGTGAGTATCCAACAGGACCGAGACCTATCAATATATGCCTCTAGTAAGTTCTGATTGCATTTGTTAAAGTCATTGCATTCACAAAATATCTGAATGGCTACATGGATGGCAAGATGGACAGACAGGACCATTTTTATATCGCCCACCAAACTTTGTTTGGGTGGGGAATACTAACTTGAGACTGACAGAAAGTTAGTGCACATCGCATTTCAGAGGCACAGTGTGCCTCCGGGATATGAAAGCTACAAGTTAATGGTATTTTTTTTTCGGAACAATGTCCAGCCTTATTTTTTGTACATAAACTTTGATGATTTAATATTTAACCCCTTACCTAACGCAAAATTTATTGAATCACTAAAAATTTTCAATTCTTGTCTCAAAAACATAGCTTAAGACCCTTCTTTGGAACAAGCTCAAGTACGTATTTCCTGTTGGAAACATCTGAGGATAATCGAGTGCTCATATGGCACTGCTTGATGTTCATCCCGCATATTTGATTTAATCTGGAATTCCCTGCCAAGTGTAATTTTATGCGATTGCTGGTGAGAGATCAATGAAGATGTTTTTGAAACAATACAATGACTTACCTTTTTTTAAAAATGTTGCACATGAATACGTCACTTGGTGATTTTTCAAATCATACAATGTTTACACCAATTTTGAAACATTACAAGCCAACTGTTGCATGTGACAGGTAATATTCTTTTTCATAGAACAATGAACTGAATAATTTGCACCAAAACACTTCGAAAAAATGCCTGTATAAGTCCAGCCCCCCCACCCCCCCACCCAAGCATTCGATTCCGTATCAGACAGATTCAATTTCAATTTCCGGTAAACACTGATCTATCACATAAATGCATTGTTATTACCCATTAAAATATAGTTCGTAAAGTTCAAAATTTGAACAATTTCAACCCAATTTAAACTGAAAAATTAAAATTTTTTAGTAAATTTTGTTTCTTAACATACCTACCACAATTGTTTACAATTGGCTGTAACATAAGTGCAAGCCCTACTTCGGAACTAACTCAAGCTTTTAGAATCTTTTCCAAACGAGTTGGAAAAGTACTAGAGTGAAAAAGCACGAAAAAGATCGAAAAAAGGGTCGAGTGAGACCAGCGCTCGAAATTACAGGTACTCTCTCTGCACACCTCTTGCGTTTACCGCAACAACCGTGACGTCAATTCTGTATTTCCGCCAACGAGAAGTTTGTGATTTAGCGGGGAGGCATCGATATCAAAGATATCCCCAAGGAGGGTGGGCCTCCGGTAAACAATTGTGGTAGGTATGTTAAGAAACAAAATTTACTAAAAAATTTTAATTTCTTTTCAACCTACTCCCAATTGTTTACAATTGGCTGAATAAACAATAGGAGGAGGTGAATCACATAACCAATACCAACAAGAGTAGCAGAACGAAAGCAAGGATGGCAGAGAACAAAAACGAAAACCTGTAATGAAGATAGAGAGAAGGCACCTGAAAAGAACAAGGCTGAGTGAATCGCAACCTCGACAAAAACAATTTTAACGAGGGTGCACAACAGCCTGAGCAGCAACGAGAGGGCCTAAAGAATAAAGGTCCTCAGATTGCTGCTGAAGGTGGCGGAGATAAAAGGAGGAGAAGGTAGAAGCATTCCTCCAGTAAGCCGCATTCATAACATCCCGGATCGATACAGAATTGGAGAACTCCCAGGATGTAGAAACGGCACAAACCTCATGAGCATTAAGCCGGTTCGAAACAAGATCTGACGCAGACAAGCGAGAATAAGCCAGCTTGATTGCAAGACAGATCCACCTGGAAATAGAATGGGAAGAGATAGACTGCCTCTTAGGAATGAGAGACAGAAAGAATCTCTTCCGACCCCTCCTAATGAACTGAGTGCGAGTAATGTAAGTCTTGATCGCACGAACAGGACAAAGAAGAGGCCTCCGGCCATCTACAGCAGGGAGAGCCCGAATGCAGATGGGAAGAGGTACCGAATCAGGAAGATGATTCTTAACCAGAAAAGAGCAATCAGTAGTGAAGGTGATACTGTTAGCCTCATTTCGGAAGAAGGCAGAATCAACAGATAGCGCATGAAGCTCACTGACTCGACGAGCAGAAGCAAATGCTAGAAGAAAAGCCATCTTATAGGTGAGAAAACGCATGTCGGTCTCAGATAAAGGCTCGAATGGCGCCCCCTCCAAACAGTGCAACACCCATGCCAAGTTCCACTTGGGTGTAAGACGCAAAACTCGAGGCCTCTTCAAAGAAAAGTGCCGAATAAGTTTGGAGAGAAAAAGATTACGACCGATGCATCGCTTTCCCACATAAGAGAAAGTATCAGACAGCATAGACCGATAGCCCTTAATCATAATAGGCTGGAGGCCCTTGGAGTCAAAAAGAAAAACCAGAAAATCCACAATTTGAGCGATTGACGGATCATGGTAATTCACACTGTGATCTGCACACCAGTGGCAGAAAACCTTCCACTTGGCGGCATAAGTCATGCCAGTGGAATGTCGCCGCGATGCAGAAATGCACTCCACTGATCGTCTCGAAAAACCTCTACGTCGGAGACTGGACCTGATAAAAGACAGGCGTGAAGGGACAGGCTCGCCAGGTTGTTGTGATACTTCCTGGGACGACCCTGTGAAAGAAGATCGCGACGTAGAGGTAGACGAATCGGTCGATCGGCCAATAGAGGCCGCAGCAGATTGATCCACACCCTCTGTGGAGACAGGGGTGTGATCAGAATGATCCTGCAACTGCAAGCACGAATCTTTGCTAATACTTGAGGAAGAATCGGTGCAGGAGGAAAGGCATAGCCGATCCAACCTGTCCAGTCCAGAGACAGAGCGTCTTCTGCAAATGCCAGAGGATCTGGACAAGGGGAGACAAAGGTCTCTACCTGATGATTCCAGCGAGTAGTGAAAAGGTCGACCTGAGGACGGCCCCACTGCTCGCAAATCGCCTGAAACACCGACCGATGTAGCATCCATTCGGTTGGAAGGACACTGTCGCGTCAGGACAGGGAGTCTGCTAGGACGTTGAGACGCCCGGGAATGTGTCGAATGGACACCCGAGCGTTCACATCCCGCGCCAACAGAAGAAGATCCCGAGACAGCCGATACATGGGAATCGAATGTGTGCCTCCTTGATTCCGTATGTAGGCCACTACTGTCGAATTGTCCGAAAGAAGTAGGACAACATGGTCCGACAGATGAGGGATCCAAAGCCGAAAACTCAACAGAAGAGCAAGGAGCTCCTTCTGGTTGATATGAAGGCCCATCTGCTCGCTGTTCCACTCTCCGTGAGTAGACAGACCGAGTGGATCCAACGTCGCACCCCAGCCCCGATCGCTGGCATCCGCAGTAAGGATGCGATCGGCCAAAGGAAGATCCAACGGAACACCCTGTGTCAGCCAGGGAATATCTGCCCAAGGGTGGAGGTGACAAAGCAGAGACCGAGGAATAGTGAGTTCCAGGTCCAGCGGATCTACATTCGGACGCCAATGATCCAACAGGAAGTGTTGGAGAGGTCGGACAAACAAGCGACCGAGCGGAATGAGATCTGTCACCGAACCGCAAAAGCCCAGCATCCAAAGGAAAGTCCTGGCCGAGACCGAGGAAGATTGAAGCAGGTCCCGAGTCAAGGCGGAAAGAATCGCCGCCCGAGTCTGGGGGACCGACACTACATTGTGAAGAGTGTCGAAATCCATCCCCAAATGACGGAATCGCTGAGAAGGAAGAAGATCCGACTTCTCACGATTGACTCTGAAAACCAGCGATGCTAGCAGGCAAAGAAACTGCCGGACATCGAACTCCAGAACAGCAGCATCGTGGTGCCGTTGGAGGATGTCGTCTAGGTAGGCTGACGAAGTCACTGCCGACTGAGTGCGGTGGAAAGCAAGCACATGTGACATCAGTCGGGTGAAGGCCCAATGAGCCAGGTTCAAACCGAACGGGAGAGCTCTGAATTGAAAAACTCGATCCCGAAACGAGAACCGAAGGTATTTCCGTGACGCCAGATGAATGGGTACATGGAAGTAGGCATCCTTCAGGTCGATACTGGCCGCAAAATCGCCCTGATGAACTGAACGTCGAACTGACCGGAAAGTCTCCATACTGAAACGAGGAGCTATTATGTACTCGTTCAGGGTACTCAGATCGATGACAGGACGATATTGCCCATTTTTCTTCGGCACCAAGAAAAGTCTCGAGTAAAACCCCGGTGAAAGGGTGTTCCTGACCACCTCGATCGCCCCTTTGGTGAGGAGATTGTCGATCTCCTGCACCAGAAGGTCCTGACGCAGAGAATCGGAAGGGACCTGAGTCGGGAGGGGCACCCGAGATAAACTGGGGTGCCGATGGAAGGACAGTCGCAGACCGGATTGAATGACGTCGAGGACCCAAGAGTCCGACGTTATCTCTGTCCAACGGTCGTAAAACAGCGACAGCCTTCCCCCGAATGGAGGCGAATCGAGGTGAGAACCTTCACTTGCGGCCTCGACGAGGACCCCGAGAGGAGAAACCACCTCGGGAAGTGACAGAGTCCTGAGACTTTCCAGCCTGGGGCTGCCAGCGAGCCTGGCAACTTCGGCGCTTCTTATGAGCAGAAAGAGCAGACGGAGCCGAAGGCATAGCCGACGTCGCCGACGAGGCAGACGCAGCAGCACGCTTGGCGGGCCTGGAACGACCCCCACCCGCAGCAGCAGGTTGGTCAAGCTGTCTCAGCAAAAGCTGGTCCTTCGAATGATGAAGAACTTTGCCACGAACAGCTTCCACGGAACCATGGAACAACTGAGGTCCCACCAAAGAGGCAGACCTCAGAACAGCACGTTGCTCAGAAGGAAGGGATGGTAAAGAATCCAACACCGCATCCCGGCGTGCCAGCTCCAAATTAGCCGTGTTACAGGCGTGAGCGTGTGTCAAGTTCATAAGAGCCTGTGACAGAATGCAAAAAGGTGCCTGAGCGTCATCAAACTCCCCTGGTGGAAAATATTCAGCCAGAGCAGCGAGAGATAACATACCCAGCATCTCTCGGGACAGGCCCACCATAGACTCAACTACCGACATCGAGAGAACTGCCGACTTAGGCTTAGTCAACCCGAGGGAAGAAGAATCCTCATCCACAGTAGTCATCCCTTGGAAGACTGGTGGAGAGACGGAATCTTACACACGAAACCACGATGGAGGCAGAAAGGCATCAGCTCTAGAAAAGAAGGAACCCTTGAGGGCCTTAGAACGCATTTTGGCGTCTAAGCCCTGGAAGGACTCAACAGCCTGAGCCAATTGCAGAGGACACAAAGCCCCGGAGCTAGAAGGCTCAACAGGGTTACGGCACCCCACAGTGGACCGTGGCCGGACGGTCACAGAAGGCTGGTCGGAAGGTTGAACGACCGGCAATAAGCCAAAGACGAAATCCAAAGCCTGCCCCAAGATTGACGAGGGGGGCCCATCACCTTCAAGATACTCGTCATCCTCCGTAGCAGAGGAGACGTAGCCCAACTCGGGCTGACCAGCAGAAACCTCCTGTGAATACTGTGCAGTATCCAAGGGGCCAGGCGAGACATCTCGGCGACCGACCAAAGGAGGTTGTGCCTCAGGAGGCACAGGGAGGCCAACTTGAGGGTTGCCAGAAAGCAACTGGGTGAGCGCCAAAACGGCCTGGCGCAGGTCATCCTGAGAATCCGTCGCAGCAGAATCGCCCGATGGAGTGTCCTCCCAATGGACCCTTCTGGTAAAAGAACCCAAATCCTCAGAAGAGACCGACGTCGAACGTCGATCGGCAGACAGAATAGGGACACTGTGAGAAGACACCGGAGGATAGTCCCGATTGTGACGCCCAGGGGCCCTCACTGACCTCTGCGAAACAGAAGGTCCTGCCTGCAAATCCTCTAAAGAGACCAACGGCGCACATCGATCGGTAGCTGGATCTAGGACACGGTGAGAAGACACCGGAGGATTGTCCCAAGAATGACAGGAACCTGTCATTGGCCTCTGTGCAGCAGACGGCCCCAACTGCCTATCCTCTGAGACCGACGGCAAGCATCGATCGACACCCAGACTCGGAACACAGTGAGGAATCACCGGAGGAAGGTTCCGAGAGTGACAGCTAACAGGGGCTGTCACTGACTGCTGCCGAACAGCAGGCCCTGGATGCCAACGTCCCAACACCATCCCGCTAGGCAGCACACTAGCAGGGGAAGGTGGAACAATAAACGATTCACTCGAGGGATGAGGAACGAGGATGACAGCAAACCCGCACAGCCCCGCCGCGAGGCTGGGGGAGGCTGAGAACACACAGACACACCAGCAGATACAGCCTCGGTCCCCCGAGACTGTAGACCATCCCCAGAGGAGATGGAAGAGCCACCATCAGACAGAATAGGATCTGGAGTAGCAACCTCCTCAACAACGGTCGACGGTGCAGGAGGCAGATCGGAGAGGGTCACCGAGCTGACCTCAGAAAAGCTCTCAACGAAAACAGACGCCTCAATAGTGACATCAGAAGACAAAGAGACCACGGTCTCCTCGTCAGGTATCACTGAACTAACACCGCCAACAGTTGCAGAGGAACTCGCCACAGAAGGCAGATTCGAATCCTGTGTGACAGAGTCACCACGTGCACCAGCAGAAATGTCTGTTACGGCACGGCTACCCTTACCCTGAGAACGAGGGGTTCTAGCTCTGGAAAGAACCACCTTGTTCACAGAAGCCCAGAATTTAGAGGACCAAACCCCACAAATACCACATGATTGGGCCTGAGTGCAATTGTTGCAAGTGACACATGTGGCATGAGAGTCGTCCACATGCTTCACCTGCAAGCAAGAGGTACAAGGAATAGTCTTAGGCATTATATCAAAATAATCAAGCTTCCGCCGACGGAAAACAGCACGAAGGTCATGTTCACACGTGGGGGAAAGACAAGATGAAGTGTGAAGAGACAAGCAATAAAAATACAAATTAACATTAATTAATAATAACTTGGTAGCTTGATAAAAGGATACAATCCACTAGCACACTAAATATGTAGAATAAGTTGTTCACGAAGAATAAACAGCATAATTTAGCACGAGTCACAAAAATTTCCGACCATGTACAATGGCGGAAAATAAAGGAATTGACGTCACGGTTGTTGCGCATGCGCTCGGTAAACGCAAGAGGTGTGCAGAGAGAGTACCTGTAATTTCGAGCGCTGGTCTCGCTCGACCCTTTTTTCGATCTTTTTCGTGCTTTTGCACTCTAGTACTTTCCAACTTGTTTGGAAAAGATTCTAAAAGCTTGAGTTAGTTCCGAAGTAGGGCTTGCACTTATGTTACAGCCAATTGTAAACAATTGTGAGTAGGTTGAAAAGAAATGGGGGAACAGGCTTTATGTAAGGGCACTGTTAGATAAATGTATTATCATTACCATGTGCATGTGATGTAATTTGTATCAGATTCTCGGTCGTGTTTACAATCGGATCACAACTTGCCCTCACAGGCTCGCTACGATCCGATTGTAAACACATCCGAGAATCTGATACAAATTACAGGACATGGACATGCTCATGATAATGTATATGTACCTGTTGCTGAAAAACGTTTACCTGTCCATGGTAGACTGGTGACCATATCAAGACATGGTTCTGGTCCCCTTTTAACACATCTTGCTGACAAAACAACAAATATTTTGTCATTAAAAAAAGTGGTGGTGGTTCAGTGGTTAGAACATCACACTTCAAACCAACAGGCCCATGGATCAATCCTGACAAGAGGTAACAGCATTATGTCCTTGGGCAAGGTACTTATTCCTGGTTGCCTAAATGAGGGGCAAGGTGGCACTGTGTATTAGGGCATACTACATGCTGATGGTGCACTTGCCTTCAATGAATGCGAACGTGCATGTGCAGAGTTAATTCATTGGAGAGTCTGACAGTTGCTCTTCAGTGCTTGGTGGTTCTTTCCAGGTGCTCGGCTTCCTCTACCCATAAGACACAAGGTGATCCTATCTGTTAAGTATCATCAAGCCCGAATAAATAAACAAATAATCTTGCTAATTGAATTGCAAGTTTGCCAGAAAAAGAATATTCAATTAACTGGAGTATACAATTAATAGGAATTGGGTTATTGTCTTATCTTCTAGTTATAAACTGAGCATTTATTCTATTACAACTTGTTTTACAGAGCTCAATGAGCTCTGTCAAACAAGGTAAGAGACTAAATGCCTATGATGGAAGTACTGAGGCCAAAAAATATCTATAAATATATATTGGATGTCAGAGTAATTCTTTGACAGATCACAAGATTTTTTATTCAACTAACAGGAGTTTGCTCCATAACTAAGTTAGAAAATAAGCAGACTGTCATCTGCAGAATGATTTCCCCAGAAGGTGCACAGCAGGGTAGCATCACTAAATTTATCCTCTGTGAACCTCAATCTGAATCAGGGTCTCAAAACTAAACAGAAAGAGGTACCCAGAGAATAAAGTATGGGATAGCATCATCAAATTCACCCTCTGGGGACCTCATTCTGCAAATGTCAAACTGCTTATTTTCAGGTCTGTCTATAAATGATAGGTAACTGACAGGTGAAATTTTTACTGAAGATATGGGAAATGGTTACAGATTTGATGTTTGTAAGTTATATAGAATTAACAGGGTTATTCAATCAAAAGATATTAACCCTTATTGGACAGGGCAATTTTCAACAAATTCTTTCATATGACACCCTGCAAGTTTAATAGATTGACAGTCGCTTCTGGTTAGGTCTTGGCTGCCTACAATGGCAGCTAAGACTTGAACAGAACTCACTGTTAGCATGCATGTTTTAACTGCTGTTTGAAAGACTAATGTGAGAATGTTTTTTTTATTGATGTTTAATGTCACAGTCACCTATATCGTGACCACAACACAGGTGTGAAATTCAAGTTTAGCCAATCATTATTTACACCAATGCTGTCCACTTTTGAGGATTTTCACCCAAGGCATTTGTCACTGTCACCTATTTTACCAGTAAAGCAGAACTTGTCTACAACAGTCAACAAACCCTCCTCTACTTCTCAGGGTTCTCATTGGGGCCAAAGCAAGATACAGTTTTTGAAGTTGGAATTAAGCATTTTAGGGTCAACCAGGAGATCCACTGGCTGAAAGTTTGGTTGTGTTTGTGTGTGTCTTTTTATCACAGGATGTAACTCCTGTCTTGGATGGGTATGTTTGTAGTAATCCATCCACCATGTACGGAGTGTATACATGATTTTGTAGAATTGTTGCTAGGACATTATTGGCTTTTCAAAATAAATAACCAAGCCTCACATAAAAGCTTCTCGAACACCGTAAAAGAGATGTTAATACAAGGGCTCCTCTACGTAGGTAGAATATCGACTTGCAATTCATATATGAATAAATGTTTAATGTATATTGTAAAAATTGATGGATAAAGATCAATATTAATGTGTTCCACCTGGTGAGTTCAATAAATTTCACAATTTAAATCATTTCATTAGGAAGACAGTTTTTTAACCATTTCAACCCTCTGCAAATGTACTGTGAACTCAAGTTAATAGGATCTTGATTGATTTAAAACCCACTGATGACAACTCCCTTTGATTCACTTTTGCTGTTATCTGAAAGAATAACCACAACAATAATTAGTTTGTATTATTTTTAAGAATAACCTGGCATTCTTAAAAAAGGGGCGTGGTGGCGTTCCAGTAACCGGTTCTTGTCAGATCACCAAAGTTAAGCAGCATCGAGCCCAGTTAGTCCTCGGATGGTTGACCGTCTGAGCGATCGATTCAGACTCCAGCATTGTGTCCTTGGGCAAGGCACTTAACCCTGATTGTCCACATGGGGGCACGATGACGCCATGTCATGGGGGCACGATGACGCCATGTACTACGGCATACTGCATGTCAATAGTGTGCATGTCTTCAACCAATCTAACCCTGCCTGTGCTGCAGTGCGGAGTTACGATGTTGAATAGCTGTCAGCTGCTCATCATTGCTCAGTGGTTCTCTCTGGGTATTCCGGCTTCCTCCACCCGTAAAACTGTCACGGTCATGATTAGCCATTGTGCATAAGTATGTGACCTTAAACACCAATAAATAAATAAATAATAACAATTCTTAAAAGAATTACCAGGCATTCTTTTAAATAATCCACAGTTATTGTTCTAATACAAACCTGACCTGATCATGTTTTCATCCTATTTTCTACTGAAACATCCATGCACAGCGGGCTATTATTAATTTATTTACTGGGTTTAATCACACTTTCAATAGCCAGGTTCACCTCATGTCAGGACAGCATGAGTTATCAAGGACGATAACTCACCAATCAAAAACTGTTCATATTTTCAATTTCTCTTCTCCACAATTAGGGCCTTTTGAATCACATATTTTTGATTTAAATCAAATCTAAATGAGTCTATTATTCAAAATCAATTCGAACCCCGAACCGCATCAAATACAGGCACCTTGAAGCCCCCACTGATAAAACTAGAACTATCACTGAAGGTGATTAATACCCCCGCTTTGGGTTTTTAGAGGAATGCACTTCTGATCATGTAGGCGAAGGCCATAAGGAAATGTATACATAAAGATCATTTTTTGTTGTCGAAATTTGTATTTGCATGTGGCCTTCCACAGAACAGCACTGAATACTTAAAGAGCCCACACATATATGGTTTACATTTGGAAAAACACATTTACAATGTGCAACATGTATTCAAAATCGGTTCATTAATGTAGGAGGAGTTGTACACACAAGAATCCCATTTGAAAACCCATAATAAATCCAAGTTAAAGGGAGATAACCTGGTTAAAATTGTCGCAGATCAAAAATTTGGGAATATGCGTATGTTCAGATAGTTGTGATAATGTTTGAAAGGTTTCGTCAAAATTGATTGATAAATGTAGGAGGAGTTGCACGCACAAGAATTTCATGTAGAAACCCATAATAAATCTAAGTTAAAGGGAGATAACCTAGTTAAAATTGCCACAGCTCAAAAATTTTGGAATATGCGCATGTTTACTTAGTAGTGATGATGTCTGTAAACTTTTGTCCAAATTGATTGATAAATGTAGGAGGAGTTGCGCACACAAGAATTTCATGCAGAAACCCATATTAAATCAAAGTTCAAGAGAGATAACCTGGTTAAAATTGTCGCAGATCAAAAAGTTTGGAATATGCACATGTTCACTTAGTAGAGATGATGTTTGAAAGGTTTCATCAAAATCGGTTCATTAATGTAGGAGGAGTTGCGCACACAAGAATTTGTTCGAACGGAAAGACATAATAAATCTAAGTCAAAGGGAGATAACCTGGTTAAAATTGTTGCAGATCAAAAATCTTGGAATATGCGCATGTTCACTTAGTAGTGATGATGTCTGAAAAGTTTTGTCCAAATTGATTGATAAATGTAGGAGGAGTTGCACGCACAAGAATTTCATGTAGAAACCCATAATAAATCTAAGTTAAAGGGAGATAACCTAGTTAAAATTGTCACAGCTCAAAAATTTTGGAATATGCGCATGTTCACTTAGTAGTGATGATGTCTGTAAACTTTCGTCCAAATTGATTGATGAATGTAGGAGGAGTTGCGCACACAAGAATTTCATGCCGAAACCCATATTAAATCAAAGTTCAAGAGAGATAACCTGGTTAAAATTGTCGCAGATCAAAAAGTTTGGAATATGCACATGTTCACTTAGTAGAGATGATGTTTGAAAGGTTTCATCAAAATCGGTTCATTAATGTAGGAGGAGTTGCGCACACAAGAATTTGTTCGAACGGAAAGACATAATAAATCTAAGTCAAAGGGAGATAACCTGGTTAAAATTGTCACAGATCAAAAATCTTGGAATATGCGCATGTTCACTTAGTAGTGATGATGTCTGATAAGTTTTGTCCAAATTGATTGATAAATGTAGGAGGAGTTGCGCACACAAGAATTTCATTAGAAACCGATATTAAATCAAAGTTCAAGAGAGATAACCAAGTTCAAGAGAGATAACCTGGTTAAAATTGTCGCAGATTAAAAAGTTTGGAATATGCACATGTTCACTTAGTAGAGATGATGTTTGAAAGGTTTCATCAAAATCGGTTCATTAATGTAGGAGGAGTTGCGCACACAAGAATTTGTTCGGATGGAAAGACACAATAAATCTAAGTCAAAGGGAGAAAACCTGGTTAAAATTGTCGCAGATCAAAAATCTTGGAATATGCGCATGTTCACTTAGTAGTGATGATGTCTGAAAAGTTTTGTCCAAATTGATTGATAAATGTAGGAGGAGTTGCGCACACAAGAATTTCATGTCCGGAAAGACGTATGGACGGATGTACGGACGGACGGACGTATGGACGTACAGGGCGATTCCTATATAGCCCCCACTTCTTCGAAGCGGGGGTATAATAATCCCACTACATCATCAAGGCATACTTTCCTCAAAGGCATGGCTTGATGATGTAGTAAGAATATTATTACCCAGTAAGAATTTTTGTTGAAAAACAGAAAAAGGTGTGAGAATTCTGTACTGGGCACTGCACGGGGCTAGACACTAGCAACCATAAGCTCATCATAGATATTACTTGGGAACTATAAATTTGCTTTTAGCAGTGGTAGTGACTAGTGAAGCTGGAATTAGCATGAATGGTGGCATGGGTACAGATGCTTTTTATGTTAATATAGTGGAAATTACACTCATTTATTTTTAACATAATTTATGTACAATTTCTATCTCAGCTATACATTTTGTGAAACGACTAAGATGACTGACTCCAAGTGAAATCCCAGTGAAAAGATTTGAAGAAAAACGAATCAGACAGCCAATTTTGAATCAAACCGAATACCAACTTAAGATTCAAATCGAATCTCGAAGCTTCACAGGGCCCTATCCACAATGTTATAAAATCATTTCATTTTTTGGCATTAAAACAAGAATTTAATGTAAAGTGGGTTTCAAGTCAGATAATACACTTGATCCATGATATTCTGCCAGACAATGCAATGATCTTGGGCTTTGCTTCACCAATTATCTGACCAAACACCTCGGGCCTTATGCATTAACCATTACATTATATCTAACCAAAACAAAACTGGTGAATGGTTCTCTGAACATCCAAAAATATCATGTCTCCAAGCTTATATTTGTTTCAGGCATACGACACTTGACCAGAAACAATTACTCAGGACATAATATTATTCCTGTTCTCCTTTAACCCTTTACCTAACACAATATTTTTAAAAAAATAATTTAAATTTGATATTTTTCGAAAAGACAATTTCACAATTTTTCAATAAAACTGTACAAATATGGATATTATTAGAACCAGCTCGACGAGCTGGTTCTAATAATATCCATATTTGGATGGTTTTATTGAGAAACTTCCGAGATATTTTAGGCTGTAGTACGCTTATTCTGATTAACTTTCTGTCCATTTTTGGCTGCTATGTTAGGTGATGGGTTAACCCTCTGCACACTGATGACAATATATATTAGAATGTTAAAATGAACATTTTTCCCAAAATCCGGCCAGGAATTTAACTAATTCAATGTTGTTTGAAAGAGTTCATCCAGTTCTGTCAAATGAAATTAAGTTGGTTGAATTCCTAGATGGATTATGAGTAAAATTTATTTCTTGTGTGATGTGGGTTAAAATGTGGTATTGAAAATGTAAAACAGTTTTTGTTGTGGTGTTGGTTTTGTTAAAAAACTATAGGTTTTTTAATAATGTTGTTATTTGTTTTTTGAATGGACAAAAATCAATTAAATAAAAGCACCTTTACAATTCTTTGGTGTTTTTTTCATGGGACGGAATAAAACAGACATGTATTTATTATTGATGTTTCAAGTATGAATAACATTTTATTGAATTTATACACAGCTAAACTTAACACCTGAGAGTTGTACTCAAATATGTCAAGCAACCCAATCCCTAGTGCAAATGTCACTAAAACAGGATTCATGCAGGTAATAACTGTCATGCTATTTGCAAGGGATGCAATCTTAAGTAATCTAGTCTTTTCTAATAAAAGGAAAAAATTAATTTTGGGCCTCAAAATTATAGATTACAACACCTCAATGGAATTAGGTTGAAAAGCTCAATCCACCAAGGGGATCATAAGCTATGATTTTGGAGACAAACATTGAAAAGATAAAAAAACAAGAGGCCCCAAGTGGCCTTAATCGCTCACCTGCCAAAGTGGTTCAAAGAAGTATTTGGGGTCACATTCAGTTAGACATGGTTCATCAACAGTACAAAGAAATGAAGTCATGAAAGGCAAATCTTATGGAACAACACTAAGGAATGGATTTGAACAAACCTGAACCTAACATGCACCCCCCTGCCACCCCTTTACCCCACCCATAGATAGCCCCAATATTAAGCCTGGGACTCAAACTGAACAAACTTGAATCTCACCCCCTTATGGATGCTGCATACCAAATATCAAAAGCTTCTGATTGGTGGATTGGAGAAGAAGATTTTTAAAGAATATTCCTCATACTGCACCGATCTGAACATTTGGGCTCCCATAGAGAGCCCAAATACGGACCCAGTGATTTGATTTCAACAAACATGTGAATGAATCTTCCAAAGATGTTATATGTGAAATATAAAAGCTTTTGGAGCAGTGGTATGGGAGAAGAACATTCTTTGATATTTTTCCCATTAACCACAGTATTAAAAAATGATGACTCAGCATTTTTTAAAAAGTCCTGGAAAAGTACCCTATGAAAAAAAAAACGATAGCAATTTTTTTTTTGATCATTCCTTTCTGCTGTTCCTAAGGAAGCTTCACACAAAATAAAAATTCTCAGTGCCGTGCAGTTTTGGAGATATGGGCATTTAAAATTTTTTCTATCTTTAGTTTCTGCAGTTCCAATGGGGTGACAGGAAAAATGTTTTTGGCATAAATTAGGTACTTATGACCCAATAAGCCCTCATATCAAATATGGTTCAAATTGGCCTCTCAGTTTGGAAAATAGAAATTTTGGTACAATTCGGGCTCCCACAGGAAGCCCAAATATAAACCCAGGGACTTGGCTTTAACAAACTTATATCTCACCTCCCTAAGGATACTGTATACCAAACATCAAAAGATTCTGACTGGTGGATGTGAAGCAGAAGATTATTGAAGAATATTCCTCATATTGAACTAAGTTATAATTCGGGCTCCCACAGGGAGCCCAAATGTGAACCCAGGGGCTTGGATTGAACAAGCTTGAATCTCATCGCCCTAAGAATGCTGCATACCAAATATAAAAAAAAAATTCTGACTGCTGAATCTGAAGAAGATTTTTAAAGAAAATTCCTCATATTGAACTAAGTTATAATTCGGGTTCCCACAGTGAGCCCAAATATGAAACCAGGGACTTGGCTTGAACAAACTTGAATCTCACCCCCAAGGATGCTGCATACCAAATATCACAAGATTCTTATTGGTGGATCTGAAGAAGAAGATTTTTAAAGAATATTCCTCATATTGCACTAATTTGAACATTTGGGCTCCCAGAGAGAGCTCAAATATGGACCGAGGGAATTGATTTCAACAAATATGTAAAGCAATCTTCCAATGATGTTAAATGTGAAATATGAAAGCCTTTGGACCAGTGGTTTGGGAGAAGAAGATTCTTTAATGTTTTCCCCATTACCAACAGTGTTAAAAAATGCTGACTCAGCACTTTTTCAAAAGTCCCGAAAAGGTACCCTATGATAAAACCGATAGCAATTTTTTTTTACCAGTCCATTCTGTTGGTCCTAAGGAAGCTTCACACCAAATAAAAATTCTCAGTGCCGTGCAGTTTTGGGGATATGGGCGTTTTAAATTTTTTCTATTTTTAGCTCCTGCGGTTCCCATGGGGTGACAGGAAAATTTTTTTTTGCTTAAATTAAATACTTATGTCCCATTAAAACCTCATATCAAATTTGATTCAAATCAGCCTCTCAGTTTGGAAAATAGAAATTTTGGGCGGGGCAAAAATGCTTGCCCCTCCCATAACGATGGTAAGTATAGCCCCTAGAACTTCTCTTGAACAAATCTGAGTCTACACCTCAAAAGGAAGCTGCACACCTAATATCAAGTCTCTGCTACTGCTGGTTCATGAGAAGAAGATTTTTTAAGATTTAGGCTCACTTTTTGGGCGTGGCCCTACCAAGGGGCGGGTCAAGTTGATTTGAACAAATTGAATTGACATATGATAGGGAACATGCACACCAGATTTGGTTCAATTTGGTTGAGTAGTTTGTGAGAAGAAGTCGAAAATGTAAAGTTAACGCCGGACGGAAAGTGATTAGTAAAGCTCCCCTTGTGCTTCGCTGAGGTGAGCTAAAAATTGAATGGCAAGTGTTGTGAATATCGCTGAATGAATAAGGATCTTACATTGAGCAAAGTGTTCAAGTAAAAATCTCTATCAGCTGAATATAATATTTGTGTTTTTAAAAAAATTGTCAAAAAGATATCAAATTGTCCATGTTCCAAAACACTAGTTTTCACCAATAGTAGCTTACTAAGGCCATGGTTAGTTAATTTTCAATTTAGCATAATTCCAGGTTATCAGAAGAAACTGTAGAATGAGGTTATTATTAATTATTAATTACATCCTCATGCGGATATGGCATAATATATCCCTTTCCACAAGAGGCATTATTATTTTGCACTTACATACTGCTTCCTTGCATGTGGAGGTTGTCTCAGACAGTAGAACTTTCAATGGCCAGGGTTACAAACAGAACAGCCTATAACAAAATTTACCATAAGTCAACATTTTATCCTTAATGACACCAGACTATTGCCTCATTATTGCCAGACTGCTATAGCAAAAAAAAATGAAACAATAATCTGGCATTTAAATGGTTAAGGAAAGAACATAAAATGGTGAATTCTCCTGGCTCTATAAAGGAGGAGACCAATTTTGTGGAGCCAATAAAGAAAATGCATTATTATTTTGGGCAAAAAACAAAATGAGGCAAATAACGCTAAACCAAAAATGAATTAACCATAGCCTAAGTATGCAATTCATATTTTGTTTGAAAAGGCCCACAGAGCACTTAACCCATAATCACAAAACTTGTAATTATCAATACCCTTGTAAAGATGATGTAATCCTCAATCCTTGTATTTGAGTAAGTTTTCCTGGCAATTTGCCTATGCAATTAACAAGAATCTACTGCAAAATAACCCCACAACATCTTCACAAACCTTATGAACTCAAAGCAAAAGGCAACTGACAAAACGTCCCTGACAAGGGTACAGAAAGGGAAGGGGAAGGCATGGCAAATTGAAATATTAAAAACACTGGAAATTGTGCAGATTGATAAAGGATACTAAATCTGTGAAAAATGATTTTTTCCATTACCTGTATAAATGATACATGTCATACATCTTCAAGCTGGTGTAACCATGACCTAACTGTCAAGGTTAAATTTAACCAATTCAATCTTGCTTGACAGAGCTTATTGGGCTTGCTCAAACAAGACTGTGAACTAGTTCAATTCCTAGTTGCATGATGGGAAAACCTTTTGCTTGAAAATTCGACATTTTGAAAACAGTGTGAAAAGAATTACAGGATATTTAAGATTTTCAAAACCCTCTGCGAATTTGACACACACATTTATTGGTGATGGAAGTTGGGATACCCAGAGTTCCAAAGAACAGTATTAACCCTTAAGTCCCATTACAACCACAAACTGCTCCTTTTATATGGCTCTGAAAATGTTGTTCAAAGTGTATTTGTCTTTGAGAATCTTACAAATAGGATACATTTATCTTGGGTGTTTTTATATAATTGTTGGCTGCCTGTATCGGCAGCCAACAATAATGTAGAAACATTGTTAAGTCATCTGAATCTATTAAGTGTACATACAGTAGTTATTAACATCAAATTAATATGAGAACTAACAGGTTAAGTAGCTGTCAGACATTTCAGCATAACTAATGGGGCATGAATCCTGGTTACATTGGTTGAAGCCATGTGCACCATCATTAAGCTCTAAAGTTTAGATTACTCTGCCAATCCACACTCTATAACAAAAGAGGTGAATTGACTATTTTTCTCAAATATAAAATTCTGACAAAAATCCTATTCAAACACTTCAAACTCAGGAATATTGATGATCCATGAACTGGAGAGTTTCTGTTAACTCCCAAGTGGTTTGGTAATTTAGTAGAATTCTCCTCGATGACTGTTCCTTCTAAGTGGCTGAAAATATTGAACCAATAATGTCTTATTTGACAGAGCACACTGGGGTCTGCCAAACAAGATCAAGGTGTCTCACCAACTTCATTACGGAAAATTACTGCTGCTGAAAAATTTGCTTCACAACATCAAAGAGCAGAGAGTTAAGAAAGATTGGTATGTTGAAAGCTTTACTACCTGCCATGATCCTCCAGGTTTCTGTTTACCAAGTACAACATGAGGTATTGCACTTTGTTCATCTTTTTTCCAGTCTAATATTGAAGATTCCTGTGATCCAAGATCAGCATCCGGGTGATGCAGTGCATCAAAAAGCAATGCAACAGGATTGGCTGATCTTCCTTCAAGTCCTTCACACAAATATTCCAGGTTCTGTTTAAAAAAAAAAAGAAGGAGAAACTCATTAGATACCCAGAAACCTTGGGTCATTCTAGGGCTTTCAAGGAATTTAAGGCGTTACAAGAACCCTGTTGGATAAATGTATTAATCTTTTATCTAACAATTTGGCTCATTCACCCACACATAATTTACAAATTGCAGACTCGAAAAAAAAAAAAAAAATTCCAAAATATTTCAATAAAATATCATGTGATCCCTCTTTGGAACAAGCTTATTGAGTACGTTCCAATGAGGGTGAAGGGTATGGTTTTGCTGAAACGTTTTGAAAAATTTGAAAAAAAAAAAAAAAAATAATAACTAATTTTCATATAGTCTGGATTGAGTAAAGGGATTTCACATTCAGATTTTTGATATGAGCCATGAACAAAGAATTTAACCAATTAATTTAGAAGCTATTATTGAACTGTTTTTTGAGGATTGTGTCTGGTGGATGATTAACTGGTAGAGGTCTAAACTACTTTTCAACACAAATATTTCTTTCATAGGGTTCCTGCAGATCTCATATAATCAAATAATCAAATTCAGGCACTATTTAGGCACTTTTCAAGAACTCAGACCATGACTTTCAAGGACTATTGTAATTTTCATACGAACTTACAATACCATGAACAACATAAAATAATTGCTGCCTCGAGGACCTGATTTCTGGAAAACCCAACAAGCTGGATATACAATGTACCTAAAGTACAACAAGGTGCCCTAAAGTGCAACAAGGTGCAATCTGCAATGCTATTGCATTGCAGCTGGAACCTTGTTGCACTCAAGGGATAGGGAGATGTGGCTCCTGACCATTTTTGTGACAAGGCATGCATGTGGGGTGGGTTGTCATGAAACTTCTCAGCTCCAGAGTTATAGGAAAACTAAATCTAAGTACTTTTCAAGAGAGGTGGAGGAAAATTAAGTACTTTTCAAGAACAGAAACAAATTGAAGTACTTTTCAAGGAAGTATTCAAAATTCAAGGAATTTACATTTAAGTGGGAATCCTGTTTCAAATAAACCATGCTACCAGTAATGAGAGCCTTTTTTATTGTAGTTGAATGACATTTTCAACAGCCAGGATCACCTTGCGTCAGATAGTTATATGGGTGGAGGAAGCTGGGTTACCTGTGGAGAATCTCCAAGCAGCAAGCATCTACCCGACTTCCCAGCATACTATCTCTGCATAAGCAGGGTTAAAATTGGTAAAAGACAAGTGCACCACCCTTGTATGGTACACTTTAGTATTCTGTACCACCATGCCCCAATGTGCGCAGCCAGGATTAAGTGCCTAACTCATGGACACAAGGTGGGGACTGAACAGTAGACCTTTTGGTTTGAAGTCCAATGCCATAACCAATGAGCCAACACAGTCAGAACTGGAGCCTTTAAGTTTAGGGCAATTTTGTTAATATCTATTTACTTATTGATGTTTGTGTGGCTATATCATTGCCATGCCACACATATGAAGTCAAGCTTCGCAAATTGTTTACATGTATGATGCCAACTTTAGCAGACTTCCCCCCCAGGTTTGGTTTGCGAGGAATACTGGCATGCGGCAATGAAGTGAAACAAAACAACTATATAAACATTTTTTTCCACCACTGAGGCAACAAGCTAATGCATATGAGGTAAATCCACTGAAGAGGCTTTCAGCACTTTTCAATTGAGCCATGGCAGTAGATCCTGGGACTCATAGATTCAACTAGTTAAAGGTTAAACATATGTCTAACAGAATCTCAATGGGGGATTAATTCCTTCCTTAACATGACTTTTAAATGACATCAGCAATATTTCTTCCTGAACAAATTATTTTGATATTTAGCATTTCTACCATAGCTTCTCACCCTTCATTGAAAAAAGCTCAATGGTTTTCCCCATATATTAACATAGATTAGCTCATTTGTATTCCAAACTTTTATGCATGGAACTTTTCAGCAAGTAGTTGATGTAAGTGCCCCAATCAACAATTGTTGATAAAAGCAGGCCTTTCTTTTTGGGACAAGCAATCACCCTCTCCTACCCTGCTCTGAAAAAAGGAGTGGAAAATGCCCATCCAGAAAAAATCTTGATAAACTAAGGGATTCTGAAGACGTGTTTGCACAATAAAATAATGGAAACCACAGGGCCTGGAAACATATACTACTCAAAGTTTGCTAAGCACCACATATTTGACACAACATAGTGAAATTTTCTTGTGACACATTTGCGATATTTTTGGTGGATATGATTGAGGAATGTATTGAGATGGTCCTCAGTGTTAACATTAGCTTTCTTGACAGGCAGACTTTTCGTGACAGTCATGGAAAGCATGTACCCCTTGATTTCCATGATGGTTTCGTGTACTGTCAACATGTACATGAGATGTGTAGGGTATTCAGTCTTCATTTCAACACAAACTCTTGTGATAAAATGATTGAATATGGCGAATGCAAATGTAAGAAGACTTTTGTCTGAAGCAGAAATGTTGTGGGCTGTTGGGATGGTGAAATAAGGGGCTACCCATCGTCAGGTTGGTGAAGTCCTTGGTGTGCACCATATGGTGATCACCAGAGCCTGGGCAAGATTTCAGCAGTATGGCACATCAGTCAGACATGGTGGTGGCAGAGACAGGGCAACATCTGCAGCTGAAGACCGGTTTTTAATCATTCGGGCCCGAGGGAACTGCTTTGCCACAGCAACCCAGCTTCGCAGTGACCTTCAGAATGCATCCGTGGTAAAGGTTTCGACGCAGACTATCCGGGCAAGTTTGCACGAAGGTGGTCTCCGATCGAAAAGACCATGTATTCACTTTGAGCTGTCCCAGAACCACTGCCAGGCACGATACGAATGGGCCATGGATCACGTTGGATGAACAAGAGACGATTGACAACCTGTCCTTTTTACAGATGAGTCAAGGTACTGCTTAGATAACACAGATAGGCATTCTAGGATATGGAGAAGACCAGGGGAGCGATTCCATGCAGCCAACATTGCTGAGCATGACCGCTATGGCAGAGGGTCAATAATGGTCTGTGGCGGCATCAGCTGGGATGGATGTACAGAGCTCTGGGTCCTTGACCGTGGTACATTGACTGCACAGTGGTATATTGATGAGATCCTGGATGCCCATGTCAGATTGTATGCAGGTGCAGTGGGTGATAGAATCATTTTGATGGACGATAATGCCCATCCTCATGATGGGGGGAGGAGATTGAGCGTATGGACTGGCCAGCAAGATCACCTGACCACAATCTAATCGAACATGTCTGGAATGAGTTGCAGCTTGTAATTTCAGTCTGTCCAGTCCAACCAAGAAGTGTCCAGGAGCTTGGTGCCATGCTGGTCCAAGAATGGAACAACAAACCACAAATGACCATCTGGAACCTGATTGGGAGCATGAGAAGGCTTTGTCAAGCTGTAATTAACAATAATGGGTCTCATACTTGATATTGAACCCATATCAGTTCGCTCCGTCAACTTTTTGGCAAATTTGAAAAATTTCCTCTTTTACCAATAATATCCATTTTCCATGGTTATCATATTCAAAAGCTAAAAAATAATGTCAAACACAAACAAAATCTCAATTTCTGTGCTTAAATCATTAAAGATATAATTAAATATAAAATATATACACTTTTCATAACATATTTCAACTAAAACGTAAAACAGGTAGTTGGATATACTTAGTGCTTAGCAAACTTTGAGTAGTATATAATATATATAGATTATTACAACCAAGTGAATTTCCAGGATGATGTTTTGAAGTAAAGACCTCATCTCTGGACATATATCGACGAGTCCGCAAAGACAAGTCGACATATGACCCAGAGGCAAGACCTAGACTTCAATACCCCATCCTGGAAACCCACTTGGTGGTAATAACCAATTTATCTTACAATATTCCTCCCTTTCTTCACTTGTTCACATATATTTTGACAATTGTTCAGAGTCTATGAGTTGTTTCTTTATGAATAAAAATTATGATGTCATAGTATTGCGTTCTTATGCTATGCATGACATAATCCCCATTTATTATTCTACTTGTACTAAAGCTCCTGAACTTTATAGCAGTGTTTCAGTGGCGTGTTTCTTTGTTTTATTTTTTTTGGTTTAATGCATGGTAGGCCTATATAAAACTAGAGTGATGTCACGCATGCAGCCCGACTGTCCCAGCAATGGCAATGCTTAGATGCAAAATAGTTGGAGCCATTTTTTGTTAACTGTTTACCTAACGAATCTGCCATATCTGCACTCGTGATATACAAAATTTGCTATTCAAATTGTATTTTTTCATTTCTCTACTTCAAAACATACCTCATGACCTATGAATGGAACAAACTTGATGAGCTTGTTCCAATAAGGACTAATAATCCATGGTTAGAAGTAAATGAAAGTGTCAATGACACTGTAGCTCAACTTGTATAGTATGTGACATAGCAATGACAAACATCTAGGTAATGACCTGATAACAAAGGTACATATAAAGTATTGTAACGGTCTGTACATAAATACTGAGCGTTGCCTGTAACAAATGTATAGGTAAAGTATTGTAAAGGTGGGTGACAGTCAGATGCTAAACTAGAAAAAATCTTTGAGTCCCACAGTGGGTCTGACTGAACCCCAAAATATTTGTTCTCATAGCACAGTGATAACAAAGGCACCCCAAAATACACTCATTCCTGTCCCAAGATGAAAACAAAGGTACCCAAGAAGTTTCGTGAAGATCAGTTCACAAATGTGGGCTGTGTAGAAGTTGTGACAAAAAACTGATTGGACCTAATTTCGGTACAAAATGGCCACTGGCAGCCATCTTGAATTTTGGACCGCGCCCAGAAACACTCGTTCTCGTCCCAAGGTGATAACAAAGGTACCCAAGAAGTTTTGTGAAGATCGGTTCATAAATACAGCCTCTAGCCCGAGCCGTATTGACATGTGCACTTACAGAGTATAAGTAGCACTGAATAAATCAAAGTTCATCTAATTTGCATAATTTCTGCACGAGAAAAAAACCTGTACTATATGTGATGTATTCCATGTTACTAAACATTCATACAAAAATTTATTCAAATCAGAACTTTCATACAGAAGTTCTGTACAAAAGACTGATTGCACTAATTTTGATACAAAATGGCTGCTGGTGGCCATCTTGAAATTCGGACCACACCCAAAAACACTAGTTCTCATCCCACGGTAATAACAAAGGTACCCAAGAAGTTTCGTAAAGATCGGTTCATAAATACGGCATCTAGCCTGAGCCGTATAGAAGTTGTGTACAAAAAACTGATTAGACCTAATTTCGATACAAAATGGCCACTGGCAGCCATCTTGAATTTTGGACCGCACCCAGAAACACTCGTTCTCGTCCCAAGGTGATAACAAAGGTACCCAAGACGTTTCGTGAAGATCGGTTCATAAATACAGCCTCTAGCCCGAGCCGTATTGACATGTGTACTTACTGTGTGTAAGCAGCACTGAAAAAATCCAAGTTCATCTAATTTGCATAATTTCTGCACGAGAAAAAAACCCGTATTATATATGATGTATCCCATGGTACTAAACATTCACACAAAAAATTATTCAAATCAGCGCTTTCATATGGAAGTTCTGTGCAAAAATCTGATTGCACCAAATTTCGTACAAAATGGCTGCCATCGGCCATCTTGAATTTCGGACCGGACCCCAAAACACTCGTTCTCGTCCCGTGGTGATAACAAAGGTACCCAAGAAGTTTCGTAAAGATCGGTTCATAAATACGGCCTCTAGCCCGAGCCGTATTGGCATTTGCACTTACAGTGCTGAAAGTAACACCAAAAAACATCAAAGTTAGTCTAATTTGCATAATTTACGCACGAGAAAAAAACCTGTATTATATGTGATGTATCCCATGGTACTAAACATTCATACAAAAAATTATTCAAATCAGAGCTTTCATATGGAAGTTCTGTACAAAAAACAGATTTCTGCATCGTCGGTACAAAATGGCAGCTGGCAGCCATCTTGAATTTTGGACCGCACCCAAAAACACTCGTTCTCGTCCCACAGTCATAACAAAGGTACCCAAGAAGTTTTGTAAAGATCGGTTCATAAATACGACCTCTAGCCCGAGCTGTATCCAATTGTTGACGGACAGACGGAGACGGCCAGACGGACGACGGGCCAAAAATGAAAAAATCTGATGCAGACGGACAGACGGACGACGGGCCATGGCATAAGCTCAAATTTGGCTTCGCCAAAGTTGAGCTAAAAATGAAAAAATCTGATGTTTCAGAAAAAATAATTTGTACTGTTGGCTTCAACTTGTGTTAGGTAAAGGATTAAAGATGCAATATATAAAGCAATGTTGGACTATAGGAGTAGGTTTTCTTTTTTGCATGTAATAACTCCCAATCCTTCAAAATGCATTTTGGGAATAATTGCCTAAGTGACACATGTGTGTGTGTGTGTGAGTGTGTGTGTGTGTGTGTGTGTGTGTGTGTGTGTGTGTGTGTGGGTTTGTCTTACCAACTTGACGAGGTAACTAGACAAAAGAGTTTGCGTGTTTCGCCTTACCGAGGTACAAAAGACAAAAGAAACCCTTTACCTCGGTTGTTTTCCCAGAACTGTACCGGCAAAATGAGGTAGAAACCGTTAGTACACACAAAGGACAAACAATGGGGTACCTCGGTATGTAGGGAAGACAAGACTGTGTGTGTGTGTGTGTGTGTGTGTGTGTGTGTGTGTGTGTGTGTATGTAGGGGGGGGGGGGGAGGGAGTTGTGGAAAATATATTCAAACCTGGCCTGTATTACTAGCTACAAAATACACATATTAACTTTGGTTGAAATCAAATAATCCAAACTGGAGTTGGAAACCAATTGTTTACAGACAGATGGATGGACCGACAGATGGACGGACGAAAGTCATGACTATAGCCCTGACTATAAACAGTCAGGCTAAAAATGCATTTTGTACCCCCCAAAAAAATATTGCATGAATGGCCCTGGGAGAGGAGGAGGTGGGTGTGGGGTTGGAGAGTGGGAAGAGTGGGGGGGGGGGTGGTGTTAGGGGGAGTCCATTCCACATGTGGTCAGTCTAAATCCTTCAGAATGCATTTTGAGCCAAGGAAAAAAAAATGCCTAACTGGCACCATGGGGGTGGGGGTGGGTGTGTTTGTCTGGGTTTTTAACCCCAATCTTTAACCAAAACTGTAAAAAAGGATTTTTGATGAAAGAAAAAAAAGTGTCTAAGTGGCCCCCGGTGGGGAGGGGGGGGGGGGGGAGGGGGTACATAGGTTTAAAAAAAGGTTCCGCATGTAGAGACTGTAAACAGTTCAAAATGCATATTGGAGAAAAGAAGAAAAAAAAAGCCTAATTGTGGAGATGGGGTTTGGGGAGGGGGTGGTGGTGGTGGTGTCTGTCTGGGTTTTTAACCACAAACTTTAACCAAAACTGTAAAAAAGCATTTTTGATGAAAGAAAAAACGAGAGGCTCCAAACAGCCTTAATCGCTCACCGGCCAAAGTGGTTCAAAGAAGTATTTGGGGTCACATTCAGTTAGACATGGTTCATCAACACTACAAAGGAATGAAATCATGAGAGACAAATTTTATGGAACTACGGACATGGCTTGAACAAACTTGAATCTTACCCCCCCCCCCCCCCCCCCCCCTCCCCCCAAGGATGCTGCATACCAAATATCAAAAACATTCATCTGCTGGATCTGAAGAAGAAGATTTTTAAAGAAAATTCCTCATTTTGAACTAAGTTATCATTCAGGCTTCCACAGTGAGCCCAAATATGAACCCAGGGACTTGGCTTGAACAAACTTGAATCTCACCCTCTAAGGATGCTGCATGCCAAATATCAAAACATTTCAACTGCTAAATCTGAAGAAGACTTTTAAAGAATGAAAGTGTCAATGACACTGTAGCTCAACTTGTCAAGACAAAGACATGTACATGTATAGTATGTGACACAGCAATGACAAACATCTAGGTAATGACCTGATAACAAAGGTACATATAAAGTATTGTAACGGTCTGTACATAAATACTGACCGTTGCCTGTAACAAATGTATAGGTAAAGTATTGTAAAGGTGGGTGACAGTCAGATGCTGAACTAGAAAAAATCTTTGAGTCCCAGAGTGGGTCTGACTGAACCCCAAAATATTTGTTCTCATAGCACAGTGATTACAAAGGCACCCCAAAACACACTCGTTCCTGTCCCAAGGTGAAAACAAAAGTACTCAAGAAGTTTTGTGAAGATCAGTTCATAAATACGAGCTGTATAGAACTTGTGACAAAAAACTGATTGGACCTAATTTCGGTACAAAATGGCCACTGGCAGCCATCTTGAATTTTGGACCGTACCCAGAAACACTCATTCTCATCCCAAGGAGATAACAAAGGTACCCAAGAAGTTTTGTGAAGATCGGTTCATAAATACAGCCTCTAGCCCGAGCCGTATTGACATGTGTGCTTACATTGTGTAAGTTGTACTGAATAAATCAAAGTTCATCTAATTTGCATAATTTCTGCACGAAAAAAAACCCTTACAATATGTGATGTATTCCATGTTACTAAACATTCATACAAAAATTTATTCAAATCAGAACTTTCATACAGAAGTTCTATACAAAAGACTGATTGCACTAATTTTGGTACAAAATGGCTGCTGGTGGCCATCTTGAATTTCGGACCACACCCAAAAACACTCGCTCTCATCCCACGGTGATAACAAAGGTACCCAAGAAGTTTCGTAAAGATTGGTTCATAAATATGGCCTCTAGTCTGAGCTGTATAGAAGTTGTGTACAAAAAACTGATTAGACCTAATTTCGGTACAAAATGGCCACTGGCAGCCATCTTGAATTTTAGACCGCACCCAGAAACACTCGTTCTCGTCCCAAGGTGATAACAAAGGTACCCAAGACATTTCGTGAAGATCAGTTCATAAATACAGACTCTAGTCTGAGCCGTATTGACATGTGTACTTACTGTGTGTAAGTCGCGCTGAAAAAATCCAAGTTCATCTAATCTGCATAATTTCTGCACGAGAAAAAAACCCGTATTATATGTGATGCATCCCATGGTACTAAACATTCACACAAAAAAATTATTCAAATCAGGGCTTTCATATGGAAGTTCTGTGCAAAAATCTGATTGCACCTAATTTTGTACAAAATGGCTGCCATCGGCCATCTTGAATTTCGGACCGGACCCCAAAACATTCGTTCTCGTCCCACGGTGATACCAAAGGTACCCAAGAAGTTTCGTAAAGATCGGTTCATAAATACGGCCTCTAGCCCGAGCCGTATTGGCATTTGCACTTACAGTGTTGAAAGTAACCCCAAAAAACATCAAAATTAGTCTAATTTGCACAATTTACGTACGAGAAAAAAACCCGTATTATATGTGATGTATCCCATGGTACTAAACATTCATACAAAAAATTATTCAAATCAGAGCTTTCATATGGAAGTTCTGTACAAAAAACAGATTTCTGCATCGTCGGTACAAAATGGCAGCTGGCAGCCATCTTGAATTTCGGACCGCACCCAAAAACACTCGTTCTCGTCCCACGGTCATAACAAAGGTACCCAAGAAGTTTCGTAAAGATCGGTTCATAAATACGGCCTCTAGCCCGAGCCATAGCAGCTTGGCACTTACAGCTCTGAAAGTAACACTAAATAAATCAAAGTCAGTCTAATTTGCATAATTTACGCACGAGAAAAAACCCCGTATTATATGTGATGTATCCCATGGTACTAAACATTTATACAAAACTTTATTCAAATCAGAACTTTCATACAGAAGTTCTGTACAAAAAACTGATTTTTGCATCATCGGTACAAAATGGCCACTGGCAGCCATCTTGAATTTCGGACCACACCTAAAAACACTCGTTCCCATCCCAGGGTCATAACAAAGGTACACAAGAAGTTTCGTAAAGATCGGTTCATAAATACGACCTCTAGCCCGAGCCATAGCCAATTGTTGACGTACGGACAGACGGACGACGGGCCATGACAATAGCTCAAATTTGACTTCGTCAAAGTTGAGCTAAAAATTCCTCATATTGTCTAAGTTATAATTCGGGCTCCCACAGGGAGCCCAAATATGGACTCAGGGACTTGGCTTTAACAAATTTGAATCTCACCCCCCTAAGGATGCTACACACCACATATCAAAACATTCCGACTGCTGGATCTGAAGAAGAAGATTTTTTAAGAAAATTCCTCATTTCGAACTAAGTTACAATTCAAGCTCCCACAGTGAGCCCAAATATGGACCTAGGGACATGGCTTGAACAAACTTGAATCTCACTCCCCTAAGGATGCTGCATACCAAATATTAAAACATTCTGACTGCTAGATCTGAAGACGAAGATTTTTTAAAAAAATTCCTCATTTTGAACTAAGTTATCATTCGGGCTCCCACAGTGAGCCCAAATAAGGACCTAGGGACATGGCTTGAACAAATTTGAATCTCACCCCCCTAAGGATGCTGCATACCAAATATCAAAACATTCTGACTACTAGATCTGAAGAAGAAGATTTTTAAAGAAATTTGCCTCAAATGCACTAAGTTCGAACTTGAGCTTTTATAGTGAGCCCAAATATGAATCCAGGGAGCCGATTTGAACTAACTTGAATCAGATCCACCCCACAATGTTGCATACCAAATATCAAAAGATTTTGCCTGCTACATCTTGAGAAGAAGATTTTTTAAGAAATTTGCCTGAAATGCACTAAGTTCAAATTTGGGCTTCTATACTGAGCCCAAATATAAACCCAGGGGGCCGATTTGTACAAACTTGAATCAGATCCACCCCACAATGTTGCATACCAAATATCAAAAGATTTTGCCTGCTACATCTTGAGAAGAAGATTTTTTAAGAAATTTGCCTGAAATGCACTAAGTTCAAATTCGGGCTTCTATAGTGAGCCCGAATATGAACCCAGGGGGCCGATTTGAACAAACTTGAATTCTGCCCGGTTGATCTGAAGAAGAAGATTTTTTTTTAATTTTGGAAAGGAATTCATGGGTGCTATCAGAGTTATGCCCCTTGTGATGCCCCCTGTGGGTGCGGCAAGTTTATTTGTACAAGATTGAATTGACATATGATAGGGAACATGCACACCAAATTTGGTTCAATTTGATCCAGTTATTTGGGAGGAGTAGTCGTTAATGTAAAGTTCACGATGGACGACGATGATAAGTTAAGCTCCCTTCGGTGAGCTAAAAAGTGCCTAATTGCCCTCTCCCCCCCCTCCCCGAAAAGTGTTGTGAAAAGGGTTAAATGAATGCCAATATTATCTGAAACCACTGTGTACAGCTTCAGTAGACCTTGCCCGAAATGAAAAAAAGAAATGATATTGCAACAGAGTGTTTGGAGAATGAAAGGTAGAACCTTGAAAAGCAGAACTTTAAACCGAAACTTTAAACTGGGAATACTAAGTAAAATTGATTGGCAAAAAAAGGTTAAATATTTCATAAAACCGATAAAAGAAATCATTGATGTAAATGGAATCATTAAGTTGTTTTGACCATGCAAGAATTAGAGTAAGAAAGTTTGTGGCAAAGTCTTAATTTCAAATACAAAGAAAGTAAGTCTGAAAACATGTTTAAAAGGGGTTAAAATCATGCCGATTTTAATGAAAATCACTGTAGAAATGTTCAGTAGATAGTAGACATTGTCCCAAATGAGAAAAAAGTGAAATTGCACTAAACTGTTCGAAGAATTAAAGGTGTAATTAAAAAACACCCCCCCTCCAAAAAAAACCCCAAAAAACTTTAACCAAAAACTTTAACCTGGAAGTTGTAAGTTAAATTGCCATACAAAAAAGGGTTAAATATTTCCTGAAATAACATGAAACAGACAAGAACTCCAAATGTTAACAGACAGACAGAAGAAAGTCATGACTAAACAGGAAAAAAACCCCCAAAACACCACTTGAACCTTCAGTAAAAAACTTTAACCACAAACTTTAACCAAAACTCTAAATGTTAACAGATGGACAGACGGACGGATGGACGGACGGACGGACAAAAGTCATGACTACAGCCCTCACTGTAAACAGTCGGGCTAAATATTATCAAAGCAAAAAATGATCCCGTCAAATTTAATTCGTTTAGTTGGTTATTTATTTATCATTCAATTACTGTTATTCAAAATGGTGGCTTCAATATGTGTAATCAGTTTTTGATGAGTGCAGGTAAAAAATGTTCTCTTTCTGAATCAAATGATCACAAGTGTGGTTGCTACCCTCAGTACAGATTTGTATTTTGTCTAGACAATTTCACTTTTATTGGTGGAAATACGTTCTTGTAAGATGCATATTATATATCTATATATAAAAAAGAAAGGGTCACAACTCTCCGAATTAGGAAACACACCCCAGCTGGAATCAAATGTACATTTTATCTCTTTCTAAACTATTATGATTTTAAATGAAATCAAAATTTATACAAAAAACATTCGGATATCAGACGATACTATTTTCAATAAAACAACTTCAACTATTGTTGAGATATTTAATAAAATGTTTGAAAAAATAACAAGAGTTCGAGAAATGTCATTCAAGTAAATAGTTCTAAAAATTCCTATATAGTTTTATGCACATATATGCAAGTAAAGATTGCATGTTGATTTGGGGGCCAAAGAATCTATCTGCAGGACAACTTAAACAACATTTCCTGAAACCTTGGTATTTTTTCAAACATTTTATTGAATATCTTAACCCTTCACCTAACATGAAAAGCAGACGACACTTGCAAACAAATTTCTTGAATATCTAATTTTTTTCATTTTTTGTCTCTAAAACATAGGTTATGATTCCTCATTGGAACGAGCTCATTCCAATGAGGGGTAATAACCTATGTTTTTGAGACAAAAAGTGCAAATATAATGAAAATTAATTGGCGATTTTTGCGAATAGCACTCGCCAGTTTTGGCCGTTACGTTGGGTAAAGGGTTAACAATAGATGAAGCTATCTTACCGAAAATGGGACCACAGAATAGTCAAATGAATTGAGGAAATACTGAATGCATTTGAAATCATAACTGAAGGAAGTAAAATATACATTTGATTCTGGTTGGGGCATGTTTCCTAATTTCGAGAGTTGTGACCCTTTCTTTTTTTATGTATATAAAATATATTATACATCTGCTGACCCCTGTGATGGAAACATAGTGAGTCTCTTTTATCCTCTTATGGCCTGGGAAAATTTTCAAACATTTTCTCTGCACATCACACCTTGGCAGTGATTTCTTGTCAAGTCTTGTCTGCCTCTAAAGACTTGGCTAGACACCACTCTCATGGTAATTTGAAAGTACCTGTTCTGAGACCATGTTGTGTTTGAAAGTTGGATATAGACCTCCAATAATTAATACCTTTTAGTTGTGTATACATGTAGTATGAACATTGTCGATGTATGCTCGTTGATTTAATTAATTGAGTATTTTCAAGATATTTTTTTCAACAAATCTAGTCATAGCAGCCATGACTAGATTTAATGAAAAATTAATCTAGATGTAACATAAGAAATCATTAGTGAAAAATACATTCAATTTACAGAGGGGTAATATGATTAAATGTGCCCAAATTATACTTATTTCAGTGACACGAGAAACACTGTGCTGGACAGGAATATCTGCCAGCAGCATGCTAAGAGTTAATTGTACAGCCAAGAGCACTGTGTTCTGGATAATAGGCTATAATATTATTATTTTACTATTAACTGAATGCAGAAAAATAACTCTGTCTCCACACAGAAACTTTTTCTACTGAGATTAACTTTTGAGGGAAAAACCTATCTTTGTATATTCAAACACAACTTTACAGCCAGGTTGGATGTCAGCCTTTAAAACCAGATGACAAGTGAGACCATTTAATTTGTCATTCACTAGAAAATGATTAATAAATGTATTTTCAATCATTGATTGTTACAAAAGACAAACTTATGTATTGATTCCCTTCAGTGGAATGAAAGTATTCTAAAGAATATAAACACAATAAAATATGCAACAATTGTTTTCCAATCAAACTGAAAGTGTTTCAGAGTGAGACAACTGAACTCTCCTTGCAGAAAAGTTGCCAATGACAACACCGATACATTTTCAAAATAATACCACAGTTTAAAGAACATGTTTCAATGACGTTGATAAGTTATGGTTTGAAGAAGAAATTGGTATAGATACTGAGGGTGCAGGGAGGGTGATGTGGCATGGTGCCAATGGCATCAAAACCAAATATTTTATTGGGGATTTTAGGCTCATCAGGAAGATTTTAAGGCTTTCTGTTGGTAAAATTTCATCAATACTTGAGTGCAGGGCCCAGATCAGCATGTACATATTGAGGCAAGACAAAGGATAATGTGGAATAGAGGATAATGGTTTAAAATGAAAGTGTCAATGACACTGTAGCTTAACTTGACTGTGAGTTGTGTTTGATGAAAAGGATAATGTTCAATATTTATGAAAGGATTATGAAATAAGACAAGAATTGAGATAATTGAGAATATGTTAATTTCTGTTCCCTGTATGCTATGTTTTCAATAAAAATAATTTGAGTTGTAGACTGTACTAAAGAAATGAGAGGAGGGTTAATGTGACTCTAACAGTTTATGTATGTCAACCAAAGTTACCAAGTTACAGTGAAATCATTCCAAAACAAGTCATCCTACCAAGTTACAAAGAAATCCCTTCATAAATATAACTCATAGACTTTGCTTAAGGAATCTAGGTCACGTGATGGTCCGGCAACCACAGTTGACCCTATCTTGACCAAAATACGACAGCCTCATCTAGATATCAAACCAAATTATCCTACCAAGTTACAATGAAATCCCTTCAGGAAAAAAACAAACCTGTAGACAGAGCTAAAGGAATACGGGTAACCAGGCATGGCAAGGGCTCACCAATCATGACCAAAATAGGTCAGTCTCAACTAGACATCATACTGAGATTTCCTTCCAAGTTACAATGGAATCGCTTCATAACTGTGGACTGTGGTAAACAAATCTAGGTCAAGTGCCTATGTGGCCGTCATGATTGACCGATCATGGCATGGCCAAAATAGAATGCTCTCATCTAGACATTATACCGAGTCATCCTACCAATTTACAATGAAATCCCTTCATAAATGCAAGCTGAAGACTGTGCTAAAGGAATCTAGGTAACAAGCCCCTGTGGATGTCATGGTTGACTGAACCCAACCAAAACAGGACATTCTCATCTAGACATTATGTGGAGTCATCATACCAAGTTACAATGAAATCCCTTCATAAATACGACCTGTAGTACTGAAGGTATTGGGATTTCAGGCCCACGCAGCTGTCATGGTTGACCGATCATCGCAACCAAAAGGGGACGTTTTCATCTAGACATTATACAGTGTCATCCTACCAAGTTACAATGAAATCCCTTCATAAATGACCTCGAAGCTGCATATGAAATTTCATGATAATCGGGTTAGAACTACAGGTTGTAGCCTGTGCTAAAGAAAATGTGAACAGACTCACAGACTCCCAGACTTCCGCATGCATGATGGCAATAGCTTATCTTGACTTTGTCAAGTTAAGCTAATTATAACATGCAACATTTAATGCATGACTCATAAAGACTTATGCAATTCTCATTCTTTGTATTAAATTGAACTTTGGAGATTTTTTGTGGCCAAGGTTCTGGCAAGTTTGATTTCAATGTTAGATTTTGTAGGAAATTTCCATGACTTTTTTCCAGATGAGAAACAAAAATACCTCAATTTTTTTCAAGACTTCCAGACCGGGAAAATATTTTTCAATTTCCATGATTTTTTTCAGGTTTCTAGACTCAGTACGTTCCAGTGTCCTGTTATTAGCACAATGTAAACTGTTCCTCTACAGGTGAGAAGCGTTCTGGTGTACTAAGGCATAAAATTGTGATAGTGGCATGCTGGGATATTAAACCAATTCATAGAAACTACTGACATATTCATTATACCCTAAGTGCAAATCATATAAATAGTCTAAATAAGATAATGCAAATGGATATTATTTAAAATAATACTTTCTCTTGTAATGAGCAGATACAATCTTTTATTGATATCCAAAGGTAAGCCCCAGAATAGAAATATATCATGGTAAAAATTACCTCTGAATTGATAATTCATAATGTGTGTCCATACTGTCGAATTTTCACGACAAATTTAGAAAGCTTGCTGTTGCAAAGCAAAAAACTTGTGAAAATGAGAAACATTACTCTGTTGTATATAGTACAGTCACCATGGCCTCTTTCCACAGGTGAGCAATATTTCCACAGATGCAATAATATTAGATTCCCAACATTAATTACAGGAATAATCATCAAAAATTTAATTAATGAAGCACCGGGTACAACCAGTGCTTCAATAATTAAAATTTTGCTGATGATTATTTTTATTACCTGGTGGACAATGCATGGACATCACTGCCCACACGTGGATAACGACTAGTCCACGGTGGCTGTACAGTATTTATTTATTAAGGGTTTAATGATAATTTCAATAGCCAGCATTATATTGCACTGGACAGTTTAATGGGTGGAGGGAGATGGAGTACCAGGGGAGAACCACTGAACAACAGTGAGAAACTGTCAGACTCTCCAACTTACTAACCAAGCACAAGCAGTGTCAACACCAGTTGAAGGCAAGTGTATCATCGACATAGAGAATGCCTTAGTACACTGCCTTACCACCATGCTCTCATTTGTGCAGTTGGGATTAAGTGTCTGGTCCAGGAACACAGCAGAGATGATACGAGTCAGAATCAAACCTAGGACCTTTTGATGTGAAGTTCAATGCCCTAAACAATGAGCTACTGTGTACCCTTCTGTTGTAGAACTACAACAAGCTATTAATTTAAAATAGAATGTTTTCATTTTTGGAATTCACATTTTCATTAGTTTCTTGAATCCTTCACCCTATGTAACATGCAACCAACTAACCCTGTGCATTTTCACAGCCTTAGTCAGTGTATCTGTTTATGCTATGTGAGATATGGAAGACTATCAACTAATTCTGTGCAATGCCTATGATTAGTCATTAGTCAGTGTATGTTAGCTTACCATTTAAGTCTGTACAATGCACAGGGTTAGTCACTCTTTTTCTTTCTGGTTATAAATAAGATCATCTCTATTATGTGACTATCCCTGTGCATTGCACAGACTTGCTGAGTGTACATTTTCATGTAATGTGTGATATGGAAGTTACCAATTTTTTATAACCAGAAAGTGTGGCTAACCCTGTGCATTGCACAGGGTTAGTCACACTTTCTGGTTATAAAAACATTTCATTATTAATTGAGTTACTAACACTGTACACTGTATAGCCTTTGTGTAAATCTCATCTATAGCAACTCTTTATCCATCATAATGGCCCAAACGAGCCAGTAACATTCTCAAAAAGCATTCAAATTCTGCTTATGGCTCCTCATTGGAATGAACTGTGGAAAGCTTTTTTAGTGAATATCAAAAATGAAAACATATTCTAATTTCAATTAATAGCCTGTTAATATTGGATACAACTGCCCTAACTGAGTTAAAGCCAGGATTAATCTGTGTTGGTGAGAATACTAGAAAACATCTCTGTAATTTCTTCCATTTCACTTAAGATAATACTGTTATGCACCACAATGTTGGAAAGACTTACTGTAGGCAATTTTGGTGAAAATTGCAAATGATTGCCTGTGTATTAGAAATAGTTCTAAGTGAAAGAGGAGATAAAACAAAACTTATATCTTTTTACAGAATTGAAAAATTCATTACGGTTCAGAAGTTATGGCATTTTTATGTGTTCCGAAAAGTGGTATTTTTTTGTAAACAGCCTTCCAGTGCTTTATCACTAAACTGGCAAGTCCAAAACGGCCCTAAAACCCCATAATTTGAAGGTATTTTTCAATAGAGTTTGTCAGAAAAAATACCATATCAGGAAAAGTACTTTTATTAATTCACTCGAAATTTGACACATGTTTTTGTTTGCCAATGTCCTTTGACTGGACATACTGTTTATGACCGCAGGTCACATGACCACAAAATAATTTGCATATATTTTGCATAAATTAACTTAATTTGTCACAAAAATGAGCTAAAAAATGCCATTTCTTCAATATAAACTGTTTTGATGCCTTAAAAAGATGTTTCTGAATTTGTGATGTTGGTTTACATTGTTCATCGCCCACAAAATGCAAAGGATGTAATTTTAAGGACCATAATTATTCATTTTTTAGAAAAAATAGGCCACGCCCCTTTTTGAAGGCTTTTCGAGTGAAGACACTCACAAAAAACAATTTAGCACAAACAATACTTGACGAATTGGTCAGAAAATTTGCAACTCTATTCGGGTGACAATTTTGTTCAAATGACCATACAATTAAAGGTTGGAGGTCAAGTGACCACAGGGTAATTTGCATATACTTTGCATAATTTAATTTAATTTGCCATAAAATTGAGCCCAAAAGTGCCATTTCTTGAATATAAACTGTTTTGATGCATTAAGAAAGATGTTTCTGAATGTGTTGCACATGTTTACATTGTCAGTCACCCACAAAATGCAAAGGATGTAATTGTGGGGTCATTAATTATTCATATTTAAGAAAAAATTGACCACGCCCCTTTTTGAAGGTCTTTCAAGCGAAGACTTTCACAAAAAATAATTTAGCACAAAATACATGCACCCTACTAATTCACCGGATATTTTACAACACTCTTTGGGTGACAATTCTCTTCAAATGGATATACAATTTGAGATTGGAGGTCAAGTGACCACAAAGTAATTTGCATATAATTAGCATAATTTAGCATAATTTTTATGAAAGTTGTTGGAAATATCTTACTGTCTTGTTATAAAATATTAAACTGCTGTAAGACCCCAAAAAATGTTTTTTATAAAGTGGGACAATTGTTCAACTTCGAACACCTTCCATATCCCTAAACAGCTATGAATGAAATACATGTTAGGTAATTAGTTATTCCTTTTGAATTTCAGTGGAAAAATAGACCACACCCATTTTTGAAGGTTTTTCATTTGTGGATATTATCACATAAAAGTAACTGAAAAAATTAGAAAATTTCATCTGAATTTTATATATTTTGTAAGTCATTGATTTTGTTCATGTTGTTTAATATTAAAGGATATGTGAGGCAGAATATTCCTTTAATTTGCATATATTGAATAAAAATGCCATTGAAAATGTTCTAAAAATGTTATTTTCTCTGTTGGAGTTACCCCCACGGTGTGAGAAAAGCAATCAATTGAGAGGTTAATATGAGTGAGTATTGGTACTATTGACAGAGATTGAGAGAGATTATTGAGATATGGCTGCACAATGTTTTTCATTAATTAAACCTTTCATATCCTAACCATAGCAGTGAATATTCTCTAACCATAGCAGTGAATATTATGACATGATAAAGAAATTCACGGAAACAGGGAGTCTAACAATTACTGGAAATGACAGACTGACAGCACTGTCACAGCAACCCACAAAGAGGGTGCACATTTTTTTCAGTTGGACAACCTAGACAATGGTAAGTCAAATATGAAGAATCAGCAATACAGTCTAGAGATGAGCTCTGAAATGCAGGTTTAGCTCTTGCTATTTTGCATCATCCGATACAGCATCTCATTTAAAGTTGGGTGGCAAAAAACCACTTTTCAACTGTTCTCTTCTGAAAATTTGTACAATACTTTTTCTCCTCATTCAATTAACTTCAACAAATAAATTTCCCTTTTTGTTCAAAAATAAGATCTGATCAGGATTCATAGTGAAATAGTGATGTGGATACCTGGATGGATATGTCATTGTGTGTGGGGGGGGGGGGGGGGTGGGGGGTGAGGGGATCATCATAAGTCCACTGAAATTACAAATTAATTTTTTTTGTCACATGTGACTAGGTATGGGTGTCTGGGTGTATATGTGCCCACAGGCCATATTCACCTCAAACACATTCACACCCCCCCCCCCCCCCCCCCCCCTCTTAAAACCCACACAAACATACAAAAGCATGAGTGAAATTCATTTTTCTTGTGGTGGCGAGGGATAATTGATCAAACTTCCATTGGTTCATCAGAAATCTCACAAATTTATTTTTTTTATTTCTGACCAACCTTTTTATAACCTTTCATCGTCCTTCATCCTAAATAGTAGCAAATGTTGTTAAAAAAATTGCAGCTTGTTGGAAAACATTTGAAAGCAAGATTGTGATACTTTTGGGTTTTTTTTTCTCTATATTCGTTTTTGAATAGACAACACACTTTGACCCAAAATGAGATCCCATCATGAATTTAAATGCAAAAACAGTGTGTGTGTGGGGGGGGGGGGGGGGGGGGGGGGGGTGTATGAACTGCTGAGGACTTGTGTTGATGGAAGTGGGGCAATGGTGGAAACATTTCATAGGACTATCGGAAAGAATATGGAAGATTGACAGACTTCTAGCTGCAACCCCCAGTCTCCATCTCCAAACAAACTTGCATTGAAAGAAAAACAGTTGGCTTGCAAGAAAAAAAAAATTCTGGGAAGGTTGGGGGGGGGGGGGGGGGGATATCTCATTGCTCTTGAAGTTGAACAAATGTAATATTGTGTTTGACATAAACCGACCCCACTAGAGACATGGATGTCCACAAATACATTCAAACTGACTGTCCTGTTCCCCAGACTTAGGATTCATAGAGTTTGGTGTGTTCATTAATTTATTCTAAAAAAACTGGACTTAATTCGATTTAATTTCACACATGTTCTTGGATTCAGATCACAAGGTAAGTTTTTTCTGTTAACTTAACTTTTTAAGATTAAATATTCACATAGGAACAACAGGAAATGATGAATATAAATGTCAGAAAAATTACAGCATTGAACTTCAGAGATTCACAGTTCCCACAGTTCGATCCCGGTCACCAGGGGTTTGTGCGTTGTGTCCTTGGGCAAGGCACTTAGAACCATTTGCTCAAGTGAGGGCACTGTGTACTAAGGCATACTGCATGTCGATGGTGCATCTGTCTTCAACTAATGCTAACCCAGCTTGTGTGCAGTTAGTATATTGACAGTTCCTTGTCGTTGCTTGGTGGTCCTCCAGCTAACTCCACTCATAAAACTGACACGAGGTGAACCAGGCTGTCAAAAATGTTTAACTCCAATAAATAAATAAATAAATAAATAAATAAATAAATAAATAAATAAATAAATTAAATAAAACAAGATTGCGGGGAGTTCCACTTGGGTAAATTCTGTGTCATTCACCAAAAGACAGTTTGGCTAACTTTGGGTCGAATGTCCAGGTGAAAATTGAAAATTTAGGCCAATCATCTCTGAAAGTGCATATTTTTTAAAAAAAATAACACTGACTCATACTGACCACCGCCGTCGACTCTCAATAATATAGTAACTTGATCCTTTTATTGAATAAAAAGCATTATTTGTTCAATATTTTAAGTTATTTGTTGATATAACATCGATAAGAAAGAACAGGAAACGAAATAAGAGAAACACTAAATGACTTGTCAATGACGACATTATTCAAACTCTGGGAATTTCCCCACGCGTTTTTTGCAAAAACGACGTGTGACACCTTTTTTCAATCAAAAACCCAACAGGTCAAGCCCAAATATTCGAACAAAAATATATGTTACTGTGTAGATTACATTCCCAGTTTTATAAAATCGAGTGAAACCTTTTTAGTTAGGTCGATTTTTTTGGAAAAAAATTCATTCAAAAACTTTAATCAAAAAATAAAATGGTAAAAAGCCAAAAACACAAAAGGTTGCACTCGCCATTTTAAAGTTCAACTTCCGTAGAAGACATATCCAGCATCAGTTCATAGCTGGAACCTGATTGGTCCTGTTGGAAATTCCATTGAAACCTGGAGGGGGTATCCCGAAATTTAAAAAAAAAAATGGGCCGGCGTTGCGAAATTTGTAAACAACGCAGCTGCCCACTTCAAACGACGATTACGTCGTAAATATCGATCCGCATGCATCCAAATTTCACAAATATGTTTATAAATACCACAGAAATGGATTGGGGTATCAAAAAATATGACTTACAAAGCATTTTCTGAGTATTTGTCAGGGCAAAGCCAGCCTAAATATAGGGGCAAGGGGCCTCATATTTAAAGATATTGTAAGTTCAAAATATATTCCGCGTCAAGGCGAAAAACCTACATGAATTTCACTTCTCTGTAAAGCTGGAAAAACACACGTGGTGTATATCCAGCTTTAGCGCAGGGACCCAGGGGAGAAACGGTATGTTAGATAAGGTCTAATCATCTCGTTTAATTTATACAGTAGTCGGAGTCTTACGAGACGTAATCGGTTGATGTCAAGATGTCGTCACGGTAAATTGAGAAACGAGATTCTAAAAGATAGAAATGTCGTGTCATCATAAGTTATAACAATCATGGCAAGAACGAATCGGTTTTCTAGACAAGTGAAGTCAGCGTTAAGTCACGCGTGAGATAACTTGTATTGATTCTGCCTCGATATACGTCATCTCCCACCGTTTTGACAGGTGGACAGATGAGCGTCGGTCCACCTGACAGTTTAGGGTAAAAAGTATATATACCTGGAAGAGCAGAGCATTAGACACACACTTGGGGTCACACACGCGTTGGTGAAGTCCAGGACAGGCGGACTCTGTTTCCTGGCATAAGGGTACCTTCGATCGCAGGACCCTGAAACGGCTGGAATCGCCAGAGAGGGCATTCCATGATTGATTTAGCTTAGCGTTGATAGGCGGCTACGGGGCCGAATTCGTGAGAAGGAACACCCCAGGTGGAACGTTAAAGTTTAGATTGTCGAGTAGCAGGTATCGTCCTGCAATAGTCAGAAGTGTAGGTTAATTGTATTGTGCGTATTAACCCTTTGAAGCGTCAGCCTGATTGCGTTCTGAGTAGTTTATTTTGCTGTCGGAACATCGTAATACCGACTGGAGATCGGTGTGAGTGACAATTTCGCCCTAGCACAAAAAGGGGCATCTGTGAATCGTGAATTCAACCAGGAACGGTGGATATTTCAATAGGACTTTCACGGAGGACTTTCAAAAGGCACATAAGGTATGAGTAGACAATATCTGACCCAAATCAGAAGTACGGTGGTTTATAGATGACGAACATTGCTGGTCGGAACCCTCCGACAGCCAGAGGTACAGTTACGCGCAGACGTTGACATTTGAGCCTAAGCGGGTGAAGCTCTTATGGCGAGCTCACAGTAATAACATTTCAGATTTGTGAAGCTCTTATGGCGAGCTCATGGTAGTAACATTTCCAGTGTGTAGACTATAGTGCCAGTACAGGGCTATAGAATGACTATATGATTTTTTTAGAATTATTTAACCGTAGTGACCCATTTTCTGTGAAAAGAATTGAATTGTTGATTGTTGAAATATTGAAACGGATTTATTTTTATGTGTAAATAAAAGAATCGTTGTTACTTTAAATCATTCTTTCCATTATACAGCCTGAAGTGATTAGGAATCACACCTAACGGAAATCGAACCTATTTCAGGACAATTTGGCAGAGAAGGAATCACGGCGTCGGTCTAACTCAGCTCTCTGCGCCGAGTTCGCGACACTTGGATTCCGACCCTCCACGTTGGTCTAATTTTCCCGCAACTTCATCAGCGGGACTAAATAACCCCACGTCAGCCCAGGCCTTACGGGGCCTTAGGTGTTCCCTGACATTGATTGGCGAGCGCTAACCAGGATATTTCTAAAAAGGTAAAAAATGGCTATATGGAAATTTTGTTTTATTTTAACGGCGGTTCTGTTTAGGTTTTGACGCGTTCGGTCAGTCGATGCCGTTCGAGGGTTTAATATCGCAATACAGTAGTCCCCAAAAGGATACTTAATAGCCACTATAACTGCGGTAGGTTTCAGAATATTTGGTGCGTTTAATTACGTTAAATTACAGAGGTAAATTAGGATCAATTGCCATATTTTTTTTTTTTTTCTTTCTTTCTTTTCCTTCTTCATTCTTTCTGACGAGTGTTGAAGATAGAAAGAAAAAATCAAAATGGATGTTGTTACACCCCTCGCCCAACTGGTATCATTAGGCAAGGAAATGGGCCTCGAGGGAGCTGAACTTCAGAAGTTCGTTAAAGATGAGCAGAAACGTGAGGCCAAGGAGATTGCCTTACGTAATGACGCAAAAGAGCGAGAGATTCAGTTAGAAAGGGAGAGAGAAAATGAGGCGAGAGAGAGGGAAGCCCAATTAGCAAGGGAGGCAAGGGAGGCAGAACGGGAGCTCGAACAACAGAGGCACGAGAGAGAATTAGAGCTCCTCAGAGCAAGGGCCGATGTGGAGAATGAAAGTCGGCGCTCAGGGGATGGGAGTGCAGGGGTAGCAATTCATGCCCCACGCCCCCACCTCGCTCATTTCAATGAAAACACAGATGACTTGGACTCGTACTTGGAGAGGTTCCAGCGTTTTGCCTCCAGTCAAATGTGGCCAGAAGACACATGGGCTATGTGCTTGAGCCCTTTGTTGTCAGGTAAAGCCCTCGAGGCTTATACCAGTATGCCTCCTGCACTTCTTAACGACTACAGTGAGCTGAAGAATGCCATCCTTCGGAGATACCAGCTCACTGAAGAAGGATTCCGGACCAAGTTCCGAGAGATTAAGCAGGAGAAGGGAGAAACAGTACCTCAGTATTTTGCCCGAGCTAGGCGGTACTTTGACCGCTGGACTGATCTCGCAGAAGTGAATGAGTCATATGGAGCCCTTGCGAGATCTATTTCTCCGAGAGCAGTTTTTAACTACATGCTCCAAGGAATTGGGCCTGTTCATCAAGGAAAGGGGTCCGCCCACCTATGATGAGATGGCAACTGTGGCAGAACGCTACATCGAGGCCCACGGTGGGAGTGTGAACGCACCCAAATCAGCTAGGGGTGGGGCAAACGGGTTGGCAATGGCACCCGTAAGGCAACACCACCCCGATCCTCCTGCGTCGCAGACCAGCCGGAAGGGGAGCGCTCCCAAGGACACCACTTGTTTTATCTGCAACAAGCGGGGTCATATTGCCAGGGACTGCTGGCAGAAGCAGGTAAGGACCACTGGGAACATTAGACCACCTCAGCAGGGGGCTGGGAACGCAGCGCCAAGGGGTTGGAAGCAAGGTGACCGCGTAGATCCAGGGCCCAGTAGACAGACGGCAGCGTTCTGTCAAACTATCGGTCCAGAACACAGTCCCCTCCGGGAATGTATACAAGAGGGAGAATTAAGGCTGGAAGACGGGAAGGTTGTCCCGATAATAAGTGGCATGTGTGAGAGGCTCACAACCTCGCAGGAGAAGATTGATATGCCAGTGTACCCAGGGTATGTGGGACAAAGGGAGATCCGTCTGCTCCGGGATTCTGGGTGCTCCTCTGCAGCGGTTAGAAGGCAACTGGTTGACGACAAGCAATTGTTGGGGCGCGACCATTTGTGTATTTTGATAGATGGGACCGTTAGAAGGTTCCCCATCGCGAGGATAACGGTGGATACCCCATTTTATTGTGGCGAAGTGGAAGCCATGTGCATTGAATCACCTGTGTATGACCTGGTCATAGGTAATATCCCAGGGGTGAGGGCAAGCCCTGATGAGTTATGGTCCAGGGATAGGGGGCCAAGTGAAGGCCCAACGAGTAATGAAGAGAAGGTTCCCAGGGGGAACCAATCCGATGGTCCAGGGGATGGCCCCTACACGACGAAATGTCGGGAAGTTTCAGGAGGGACGACTCCTGTCCTATTAGGGAGAAGGGGCCGCAGGCGGTCCAGGCGAAACGCCAAACAGCGAGGGAACCCAATGGGATCATTGGGGAAAGACCCTCAAGCAAATTTATGTGGGGGAGTTGAGCTCCCCCAGAAGTCGGTGTCACCTGTGTGGAGAGGGGAGGCCAGACCCACGCAAATGGCTGGGCAAACTTCCCCAGAATTGAGAAGGCGCGGGTCAACACAAGTTGGGTGTGTCAAAGTGGATGGGACCGCTAAGGTGGGCGCCCAGGGACCGAGAAAAGGGTCCACAAATCAAAGGAGAAGCATCCTAGGTGGCGGAGACCACGTAGAGAGTGCCGGGGGCGCACAGCGCCCAATGTGCGCAAGAAGTCGTCGCAATGGACCGGGGGGTCGACGGCACAAGGGCCAAGGACGGCCAGTGTCGTTCGAACGACGGTAATCGCCGGGACGAGTGAGCCTGGGGGATATAGCGCCAAGGGAAGCTCTTGGAAATGCGACAACGACAGGGTATGGGGACCCTGGTGGAATACCCGTAGAAATAACGGGGCGAGAAGTAGGGGTGTGTCAAGGGTTACCCAAGGGGATACTGGGAACCGGGCCCCTACCAATGGTCGGTGGTTATAAAGAAGCAATAGTTGGGTGGCTGTGGGCCTGGTGTCTGGGACGGGGGCTCCAGTCGCAAATATTTTTGTTGGTGAGGTGATGGGCTTCGTAAACTCGGTGTTAAGGCCCGGAGGAACTTTCTTATTTTAGTATTATTATTGCTCTGACTGCTGTCTAGAGTTGGTTGTGAGTGCGAATGTGAGATACACTGCCCTGTCTGTCGCGTGTGCGTGGACGGGGAGCCTGTGTGTCGAGTTTTGTAAGTATGGGATGCACAAACCCGGTGTTAAGGCCCGGGGAAACCGCGCTTGTTTTTATTGACGAGAGTTTGTTGTGAGTGTGAGGCACACTAACCCCGTCTGTCGCAAAGGCGCGGTCGGGAAATCTGTGTGTTGAATGTGTGAGTGTGTGAGGCACAATTTTAATCCCCTGGTTGAGTTTTGCGAGGGTGAGGCTCAACATAATGCAGGGGTCGTTTGCCCCTTCACAAGTCATAGGGGAATGAGAGGCGAGGTTACACTCCGTTGGAATTAACCCATCTGACGCAAAGGCGCGGACGGTGTTACTCGTCGGGGTGAGTGCCAAGTGAACTGTTTGCAAAATGGGCGAACGTGTATAAAAATGTGTATGTTTAGGTGTAAATATATAGTATTACAGAGAGAGAGAGAGTGCTGCAAATCTAAGAGTAAGGCTACTCGCCATATGTAAACCCGCAAGACAGGAGCATGTGGTAGCGTGTGTGTCGTGGGAATCGGTATGGCCGACGCATGAGCCCGGTCATGAACCCCACGACCACTAGGGTACAGTTTTGTAGTCTAGAACATGATGGTAGATCGTAAAAAGGTGTGAGAGGCGAGCGTGCGTGGCTTTGCCCCTTGCGTTTTAAGAGATACACAGGGTGTTTCTCTCGGGAAGGGAGTTGTCAGGGCAAAGCCAGCCTAAATATAGGGGCAAGGGGCCTCATATTTAAAGATATTGTAAGTTCAAAATATATTCCGCGTCAAGGCGAAAAACCTACATGAATTTCACTTCTCTGTAAAGCTGGAAAAACACACGTGGTGTATATCCAGCTTTAGCGCAGGGACCCAGGGGAGAAACGGTATGTTAGATAAGGTCTAATCATCTCGTTTAATTTATACAGTAGTCGGAGTCTTACGAGACGTAATCGGTTGATGTCAAAATGTCGTCACGGTAAATTGAGAAACGAGATTCTAAAAGATAGAAATGTCGTGTCATCATAAGTTATAACAATCATGGCAAGAACGAATCGGTTTTCTAGACAAGTGAAGTCAGCGTTAAGTCACGCGTGAGATAACTTGTATTGATTCTGCCTCGATACACGTCATCTCCCACCGTTTTGACAGGTGGACAGATGAGCGTCGGTCCACCTGACAGTTTAGGGTAAAAAGTATATATACCTGGAAGAGCAGAGCATTAGACACACACTTGGGGTCACACACGCGTTGGTGAAGTCCAGGACAGGCGGACTCTGTTTCCTGGCATAAGGGTACCTTCGATCGCAGGACCCTGAAACGGCTGGAATCGCCAGAGAGGGCATTCCATGATTGATTTAGCTTAGCGTTGATAGGCGGCTACGGGGCCGAATTCGTGAGAAGGAACACCCCAGGTGGAACGTTAAAGTTTAGATTGTCGAGTAGCAGGTATCGTCCTGCAATAGTCAGAAGAGTAGGTTAATTGTATTGTGCGTATTAACCCTTTGAAGCGTCAGCCTGATTGCGTTCTGAGTAGTTTATTTTGCTGTCGGAACATCGTAATACCAACTGGAGATCGGTGTGAGTGACAATTTCGCCCTAGCACAAAAAGGGGCATCTGTGAATCGTGAATTCAACCAGGAACGGTGGATATTTCAATAGGACTTTCACGGAGGACTTTCAAAAGGCACATAAGGTATGAGTAGACAATATCTGACCCAAATCAGAAGTACGGTGGTTTATAGATGACGAACATTGCTGGTCGGAACCCTCCGACAGCCAGAGGTACAGTTACGCGCAGACGTTGACATTTGAGCCTAAGCGGGTGAAGCTCTTATGGCGAGCTCACAGTAATAACATTTCAGATTTGTGAAGCTCTTATGGCGAGCTCACGGTAGTAACATTTCCAGTGTGTAGACTATAGTGCCAGTACAGGGCTATAGAATGACTATATGATTTTTTTAGAATTATTTAACCGTAGTGACCCATTTTCTGTGAAAAGAATTGAATTGTTGATTGTTGAAATATTGAAACGGATTTATTTTTATGTGTAAATAAAAGAATCGTTGTTACTTTAAATCATTCTTTCCATTATACAGCCTGAAGTGATTAGGAATCACACCTAACGGAAATCGAACCTATTTCAGGACAATTTGGCAGAGAAGGAATCACGGCGTCGGTCTAACTCAGCTCTCTGCGCCGAGTTCGCGACACTTGGATTCCGACCCTCCACATTGGTCTAATTTTCCCGCAACTTCATCAGCGGGACTAAATAACCCCACGTCAGCCCAGGCCTTACGGGGCCTTAGGTGTTCCCTGACAGTATTTTTTAAGTGAATGCAAAAGTAATTGAAAACCGCGAAATGACAACAGATGACGTCACGTCATCGAACTGCCCACTTAGAGAAATCTTTTCAGTGGTGTCATATAACAGCATTTCAAAAGGCAAAACAAACATGTATGGAAGTTTTTAGGCAAAGTAAAAGAGATAATAGTACATTTAACCCTAATTCCCTATTCATTTATTTATTGGTGTTTATAAGGTCACATATTTCTGCACAATGGCTAATCGTGACCGCAGCATGAAGATAAAGTAAAGTTTATTCAATCGTTTATACCCATGTTGCCCACTTTAAAGGAATTCCACCCCAAGTTTTGGTGACTGGGTCCTATTTTACCGGTAAAACAAGGGTCTGTTTACCACAGTAAACAAGCACTACTTCACTTTTTCTGGAATTCCCTAAAATCATCCAGATCACACAACAGGACTTCATTGTGTAATCTGATACAATAATGGTACTACTCTGCGCCAACACCGACTCTGATAATCGCCAATTCAAAATGTAATTCTTTTGTATTAAGATTGACAAGTAGAATAACTGGCAATGAAGTGTATAAGCATATTTGCAAGGATGATAATAATGAGTGTTATCAGAACTCATTTGTTTATTATATTTTCAAATATTTTGAACATAATTGGCAAAAAAGTCCTGTGTTTTGTGTAAATTCTTCCCATGGACAAAAAACCAACAAATGCAAAACCTTCATATGGATAGTTTTCTAAGTGTAACAAGGGGCCATAACTCTGGCATGTATACAGGGTCCGAACTAGTAAGGAGCTAGTGTGAATTTGACTCCTAAAATTCTGATCTGGCTCCTGAATCTTAAATATAGGCTTCTAAGTTGGCTTATAACTGTAAGACCCCATTTCCTCCATTGTGCACTCAGGCAGCCAAGACTTGACTTGGAACTATTGTGAAAATTAATGGTTATTGTGTAATAAAAATATTTTTCTCTCATTTCAGAAACAACTTGAATTATGCCAAAAATGAATGTAATTAAATAAACAAATGTATGTCCTACACAGCTGAAAACTTCAAACAAGCAGATCATTAAAAAAAGTAATATAACTACAGTTAACTGTTTGAGAGTTTGATGCCCATATTTGGGCTTTATGCTGGTGTGAAGATGCTATAACATAAAGACTTCATGTTCTGTAAATGTACTTCATGTTATTTTTAAAGTAACATCGTATCATCTATGTGGATTTGCCTTGTTACAATTTATGGAGAGTGCCTACAGGCACTCTCCCATAAATTCTAACAAGGGAAAACACATGAACAAATTTTGAGAGTCAACAATAATTTATCACTCTATCATGACGATATGCTTGCCTAACGATACATGATACAATATGTATCACTATACACATGATCTCTCTTGGCATGCAACAACAGATGTCAGCTATTTTGGGGACTGCATGTATTCATTTCAGGGTTACTTGTATTACTAATTAAGATGCACTCTTTGAACAATAGGTAACTTCTCAATGTGATAACCCAGGACATTAAATAATTTAAGTGCTTGATTTGTGACCCATTTTCCATTGCCTTTTCCCTCTTAGAAAAAATGTTCTACACATATCATCCCTTATATCTTGTTTGACAGAACTCATTGAGCTCTGTCAAAAAAGATATAAAGGATTAACTGGTTGAGGGCTAGATTATTTTTGGTGGTCTGAATTTGTTATTCAAAATTTGTTTTACTACAAATTATTGGAGGGTGCCCATAGGCACCCTCCAATAATTTGTAATAGAACAAATTTATATAAACAAAATATTATTTGCGTTTGACTGAACATGAAATATGAGCCAAGAAAAACATAGGCTTTTGCTCTGGTACCTTCATTTTTTGAAAGCCATGATAGTGGCTTCTAGCACTCAACCAGTTAATCAAATAAATATTTAGTAGAACCAGAGAGAATTAACTAAATTTTGGTTAACTGAATAATCCCTTTAATGGCATATTTATCACTATCAATGTTGGTATGCAAAAACAAGGTTTCTGTGAACTAGTTTTCAAAATCCAAGAGGTTGCATTGCATGATTTTATTTATATTTATTGTATCGCGATACATAGTGAACAACAATATGTATTGAATCGTGTACAGTGTATCGCGGTTCAAGCGTATCACGATTAATCATTGCAACTCATCGAGATCATTCCAAAGAGGGGGTCACATGATATGGTTTTGTTGAAAATTTTTTTTAAATTTGAGAAAAAAATGAAAGTGTCAGTGACACTGTAGCTCAACTTGTCAAGACATGTACATGTACAGTATGTGACACAGCAATGACAAACATCTAGGTAATGACCTGATAACAAAGGTACATATAAAGTATTGTAACGGTCTGTACATAAATACTGACCGTAGCCTGTAACAAATGTATAGGTAAAGTAATGTAAAGGTGGGTGACAGTCAGATGCTAAACTAGAAAAGAAATCTTCTGAGACCCAGAGTGGGTCTGATTGAACCCCAAAATATTTGTTCTCATAGCACAATGATAACAAAGGCACCCCAAAACACACTCATTCCTGTCCCAAGATGAAAACAAAGGTACCCAAGAAGTTTCGTGAAGATCAGTTCATAAATACGAGCTGTATAGAAGTTGTGACAAAAAAACTGATTGGACCTAATTTCGGTACAAAATGGCCACTGGTAGCCATCTTGAATTTTGGACCACACTCAGAAACACTCGTTCTCGTCCCAAGGTGATACCAAAGGTACCCAAGAAGTTTCATGAAGATCGGTTGATAAATACAGCCTCTTGCCCGAGCTGTATTGACATGTGCACTTACAGTGTATAAGTAGCACTAAATAAATCAAAATTCATCTAATTTGCATAATTTCTGCACGAGAAAAAAACCTGTACTGTATGTGATGTATTCCATTTTACTAAACATTCATACAAAAATTTATTCAAATCAGAACTTTCATACAGAAGTTCTGTACAAAAGACTGATTGCACTAATTTTGGTACAAAATGGCTGCTGGTGGCCATCTTGAATTTCAGACCACACCCCAAAACACCCGTTCTCATCCCACGGTGATAACAAAGGTACCCAAGAAGTTTCCTAAAGATCGGTTCATAAATGCGGCCTCTAGCCTGAGCCGTAAAGAAGTTGTGTACAAAAAACTGATTGGACCTAATTTCGGTACAAAATGGCCACTGACAGCCATCTTGAATTTTGGACCGCAATCAGAAACACTCGTTCTCACACCAAGGTGATAACAGAGGTACCCAAGAAGTTTTGTGAAGATCGGTTGATAAATACAGCCTCTAGCCCGAGCCGTATTGACATGTGTACTTACTGTGTGTAAGTAGCACTGAAAAAATCAAAGTTCATCTAATTTGCATAATTTCTGCACGAGAAAAAAGCCCGTATTATATGTGATGTATCCCATGGTACTAAACATTCACACACAAAAATTTTCAAATCAGCGCTTTCATATGGAAGCTCTGTGCAAAAATCTGACTGCACCTAATTTTGTACAAAATGGCTGCCATCGGCCATCTTGAATTTCGCACTGCACCCCAAAACACTCGTTCTCGTCCCACGGTGATACCAAAGGTACCCAAGAAGTTTCATAAAGATCGGTTTATAAATACGGCCTCTAGTCCGAGCCGTATTGGCATTTGCACTTACAGTGCTGAAAGTAACACTAAATACATCAAAGTTAGTCTAATTTGCATAATTTATGTACGAGAAAAAAACCTGTATTATATGTGATGTATCCCATGGTACTAAACATTCATACAAAAAATTATTCAAATCAGCGCTTTCATAAGGAAGTTATGTGCAAAAATCTGATTTCACCTAAGTCTGTACAAAATGGCCGCCAGCAGCCAACTTGAATTTTGGATCGGACCCCAAAACACTCGTTCTCGTCCCATAGTCATAACAAAGTACCCAAGAAGTTTCGTAAAGATCGGTTCATAAATACGGCCTCTAGCCCGAACTGTATTGAATTGTTGACGGACAGATGGACAGACGGACGACTCGCCATGGCATAAGCTCAAATTTGGCTTTGCCAAAGTTGAGCTAAAAAATTAAAATAACAAATATGATATTGTGTGTGTTGGGTATCAGGTTAACTAGTTTTATGTATTGGGCAAATGGCAAGTTGGTTGTTTAATTCTAACTTTATTGTAATTATTAGGTTAAAAAAAAGCATGTGCCAATATGGCAATTATTGTTGTTATCTTTGAGCAAAGAAGCTTGCAAATTCAGTAAATTATGTCTAGGCTGAGTCTGAGGCAAGTTTCAGACGTAATTTACTGGACAAGTGTCATAAATTTCACAGTAACATGGAATAAACAGTGCTTCCTCTAAGATTCTCTTGAATGATGTTGTTTTAAACAATGCGTTGTCTAACTGGTTGAGTGCAAGAAGCCACTATCAGAACTTGGAAAAAAATGAGGGTACCAGAGCAAAAGCCAACATTTTCCTAGCTCATGTTTCATATTCAAACACATATAATATTTTGTTTCTATAAATTTGTTTTATCACAAATTATTGAAGAGTGCCTGAGGGCACTCTTCAATGGTTTGCAATAAAACAAATTTTTATGAACAAATTCAGACCACCAAAAATAATGTAGCCCTCAACCAGTTTGCAGTGCTAAAACAAATAGCCCACAGTGACTTAGACTTTGAAGCAATTTATTTGTTTATATTCATTTATTGAAGTTTAAGGTCACCTTCTGCAACTTTGGCTATCTCGTGACTGCAACATACGGCTGAAGTCAAGTTTAGCCAATTGTTTATACATTTGCTGCCCACTTTAGAGGACTTCAACCTCAGGCATTGGTTCTGGGTCCTATTTTACCAGTAAAGCAGACCATGCTTATCAACAAGCACTGCTTCACTTTACGGGGTGCACACAGAGATTTTGATGCAATAAATAAAATAATTTTATAGAAATTTAAATTTTATAGTAAATTTCCTTTCTTATTATACCTACCACAATTGTTTACTACAGGCTTGCACTACAGTGGAAGTCCCTAACTCAGAAAATATACTCTCTATTTTGATCTTTCCCAAGCAATTTGGGAAAGAAAAGTGGTGCAAAAGCACCAAGAAAAAATAAGCCAAAACTGGGTCGGGTGCTACCGGCGCAGACCCAGTAGGGGACGCTCTCTTCCAAGTACAACTCCATGACTTTCGTTGCCAGTGCGCATATACGTCGCTAATGACTCATTCTTTTTGAATCTGCCAACGTTAGAGTTATGTGATCAGTGGGGAGGAAGGATTCTTACCCGTATAAGAAGACGGGAGGGCCTCCATGTAAACAATTGTGGGAGGTATAATAAGAAAGGAAATTTACTATAAAATTTAAATTTCTTATCAACCTACCTACAATTGTTTACTACAGGCTGAATAGACAATAGGCTGGAGGGAATCGTATAACCAACCCACACATAACCCAATTGCACTGGAACCGTGAACAGAGGAAGAGGTCCCGAGGCCTATCAAATCATAGCATCACAATCTTTAGTAAAAGACAATGAGAGATGAGGATTATGGGTCTGCGTGATGCACAGACAGAAAAGGGCAGTAACAACACAGAGCTGGAACTGACCTTCAAGAAGCCTAATGGCTAGGGCAGACAACAGCCTGAGCAGAAGAAAGAGGGCCCAATGCAAAAAGGTCCTCTGACTGCTCCTGTAACTGACACAGATGAAGGTGGAGAAAGTAGAGGCATTTCTCCAGTAGGCTGCCTGCATAACATCTGACAACTTGACAGAGTTAGAATAAGCCCAAGAGGTAGACAATGCACGCACCTCGTGGGCAGAAATATGATTGGTAATACAACCGCTAGTCGCTAAACGAGCGTAAGCCGTGCGAATAGCAAGACGAATACATCGAGAAATGGACTGAGGAGAGATCTTCTGTCGACCAGGAATAAGAGAGAGAAAAAAATGTTTCCTGCCTTTCCGTATGAAATGTGTCAGATTGAGATAAATGCGAATAGCACGAACCGGACAGAGCAAAGGGCGATTACCCTCAACAGAAGGAAGAGCCCTGATACAGATAAGAGGTGGAGTAGTCTCTGGTATATGATTCTTGGCCAGAAAGGAGCAATCAGTGCTAAAAGTAACACTGTTGGGAGAGCTCCTGAAAAAGGCCGGGTCAACCGAGAGGGCGTGAAGCTCACTAAACCGCATCTGGCAGAAGCAAAAGCCATCAGAAAAGCTGTCTTATATGTGAGAAAATGCATATCCACCTGGGATAAAGGTTCGAACGGCACCCCCCCCCCCCTCCCCCCCCCCCCCCCCCCCCCCCCCAAGCAAAGCAACACCCACAAAAGATTCCATCTTGGGGTAAGCTGCAAAAGATATACGTAAAGGTACAATGAAGTCGGGTCGACATGAAACCTCCTTGGGTGACCTTGGCAAAGAAGGTCGCGACATAGAGGGAGATGTGCCGGAACCGCCGCCTTCAGAGAGTGGAGCTGATTGATCCACACCTGCTGAGGCGACAGAGGCGCGATCAGAATGATTCGACAACTGCAGGTTTAAATTTTGGCTAGAACCTGAGGCAGAATCGGAACCGATGGGAAGGCGTAGCCGACTAGACCATTCCAACCATGTGACAGAGCGTCCACGGCAAAAGCCAGAGGATCTGGACACGGGGACACGAAAGTGTCCACCTGATGGTTTCAACGAGTCACAAAGAGATCAATGTGGGGACGACCCCAGAGATTGCAAAGAGACTGGAACACTGCCCTGTGGAGTATCCACTCGGTGGAAATGACCCTGCCTCGTTGGGACAGGGAGTCAGCTAGAATGTTCAGACGACTGGGAATGTGACGAACAACCACCCATCCTGAGCGAGCAGTAGAAGATCCCGAGCCAATTCGTACATTGGAACCGAGTGTGTGCCGCCCTGGTTCCGAATGTAAGCAACCACTGTCGAATTGTCGGACAACAGAAGGACCTGGCGATTTGACAGGTAAGAGATCCACTGCCTGAAACTCAAAGAAGAGCAAGAAGCTCCTTCTGGTTGATGTGTAGAGCTGCCTGATCCTGGTCCCACATCCCGTGAAGGGAAAGACCTAGAGGATCCAACGTCGCACCCCATCCGAGATCGCTGGCATCTGCTGTCAGAACGTGATCGGACGTGGGTAAGTCCAATGGGACACCCTGCGTAATCCACTGAACATCCGTCTAGGGGAGAAGGTGAGGATGAAGATATTCTGGTAACTGAAGCACCAGATCCAGAGAATTGACATTCGGCCTCCAATGAGTGAGCAGAAAGTGTTGGAGAGGTCTGACATGCAGCCGACCTAGAGGAATGAGATCCGTCACCGAACCGCAGAGACCGAGTAGCCGGAGAATACTCCGCGCTGTCGTGGATGTGGACTGGGACAGAGTCAGAGCAAAAGCTGAGAGAATCACAGCCCTGGCCTGGGGAACCGCCACCGTATTGAACTGAGTGTGGAAGGCCATCCCCAGATGACAAAACGACTGAGAAGGGACCAGATCCGACTTCTCCTCGTTGACTCTGAATCCTAGCGATGTGAGCAAGCTCAACAGAGTGTCGACATCCGACTCCAGTAAGGCAGCATTGGAATGCCTTTGGAGGATATTGTCTAGATATGCCGAAGTAGTCACCCTGGACTGTGTGCGATGGAAGGCTATCACATGCGACATCAGTTGGGTGAAGGCCCAAGGAGCCAGGTTGAGGCCAAAAGGCATGGCCTTGAACTGGTAAACTCACCCCAGAAATGCGAACCCGAGATACTTCAGCGATGTCCGATGAATTGGAACATGAAAGTAAGCGTCTCGCAGGTCAATGCTGGAAGTGAAATCTGCCTGGTGAATGGAACGGCAGACCGACCTGAAAGTGTCCATGCTGAACTTGGGAGCAATGATAGACTGGTTCAGGATACTCAGATCGATAACCGGTCGGAGTCGGCTGTCCTTCTTCGGCACCAAGAACAGGCGGGAATAAAACACCACTGACTGAATGTTCTTGATGACCTCAATCGCCCCCTTTGCCAGGAGATTGTCTATCTCCGTGGACAAAAGTTCCCGATGTAAAACATCTGAAGGAACTGTGGTTGAAAGAGGCACTCTGGACAGAGTGGGGTGCCTCCGGAAGGATATTCGCAGTCCGGACCGAACAACATCTAACACCCAAGGATCGGATGTGATGGTGGCTCAACGGTCTGCGAACTCTGCTATCCTTCCTCCAACCTGGGACAAATCGAGGTGAGGACCTTCATTTCGAGGCCCGTGAGAGGAGAAAGCACCTCTTCTGCTGTATGAAGAATCCTGAGACTTCCCTCTAGCCTGCCGACGTTTACTCTTACCCCGTGAGTAAGAAGTAGAAGAGGTGGCAGAAGGATCAGCCCTTTGCTTCACAGAGGAAGCAGAAGGGTACTTGTTAGGCTTTGAACGGCCCCCTGCCTCCCACAGAAGGCTGATCAAGCTGACAAAGCAGCAGCTGATCTTTGGAATGACGTAGGACTTCATCCCGGCCCATCAACACGGAACCATGGAACAGTTGCGGACCTGCCAAAGAAGCAGATCGAAGAGCAGCGCGCTGCTCCTCAGGAAAGGAATGGCCTGTGTCTAGCACAGAGTCCCTTTGAACCTTCGAACTAGTTCCAAATTAGCTGTGTTACAGGCATGCGTGTGAGTAAGATGCATGAGTGCCTTGGACAGCACACGCAATGGAGACTGTACATTGTCAAACTTATCTGGGGCAGATAAGCAGCTAAGGCAGAGACGACGTGATCTGAGAGAGAAAGCATACCCAGCATTTCTCTCGATAAGCCCAACACGGACTCCAGAGTCGTCATAGGAATGGCGGCAGACTTGGGCTTGGAAAGCCAGAGGGAATTGGAGTCCTGATCCAAAACCGTCAAAGACTGGCAGATTGACGGATTGGCGGAACCGTAACGCGTCACAGGCAAAAAGGTGTCAACCATGGTGAAGAACGGAGCCTTCATAGCCTTGGAACTCAGCTTAGAGTCCAATGCTGAAAATGCTTCAACCACCTGTACTGACTGGCACGGTCAAAGACGCCCAAAAATAATCTGACTTGTGGATCTGAAGAAGATTTTTAAAGATTACTCCACATATTGCACAAAGTTAATATTCAGGCTCCCACCGGAAGCCAAAATATTAACCCAGTGAATCGATTCAAACAAATTCGAATCTTACACCTCCCGAGATGTCACATACCAAATATGAAAGGATTCTCACTGAATGTAGGAAAGAATGGCACAGGAAAAATGGCACACTTTTTGACACCGTAGGAAAAAATGGCACGCATGGGAGGAAAAAATGGCACAGGAAAAAATGGCACACTTTCCTAATCATCTAGGAAACAAAACGCCCCAGGGGGCCTGCGGGCGCTCACCTGACATGGTAGTCTAAATATCAAACCAGGGACTTGAATAAGCTGCATAAGCCCCTCCTAAGAAAAGCATATATCAACTAGATGAAGCGATTGTGCCCACACAATACACAGGATTTTCCTTCTATTTTCAGTTCCTGCACTTTTACGTCCCAAAATTGAGATAAACGCATAAAAAACAGATTTTTTTCTTAAACAAAATATTTTCAGCCTAAATTTTATTTTTCTTCTTAAAACGCATAAAAAACCAAAAAACTAATTTCTGGATTTTGGTCCAAAATATTCTAAGTCCCACCCGGAAACCAAATTTTCAGTGTAAAAAAAAAATTTTTTTTTTGTCTTAAAATTTACCGAAACGCATAAAAAACAAAAATAAAATTCCGGATTTTGGTCCAAAATCCCACCTGGACCCCAAATTTTCAGTGTAAAAAAAATTTTTTTTTTGTCTTAAAATTGACCGAAACGCATAAAAAAACAAAAAAAAGATTTACGGATTTTGGTCCAAAATTTCTAAGTCAGCAACGGGACCCCAAATTTTCAGCCTGAATATGAACCCAGGGACCTGGCTTGAACAAACTTGAATCTCACCCCCCTAAGGATGCTGCATACCAAATATCAAAACATTCTTATTGGCAGATCTGAAGAAGAAGATTTTTAAAAAATACTCCTCATACTGCACTAATTTAAACATTTAGGCTCCCATAGAGAGCCCAAATATGGACCTAGGGAATTGATTTCAATAAACCTGTGAAACAATCTTCCAAAGATGTTATATGTGAAATTTGAAAGCTTTTGGAGCAGTGGTTTGGGAGAAAAGTAGTCTTAAATGTTTTTCCCATTACCCACAGTGTTAAAAAATGCTGACTCAGCACTTTTTCAAAGTCCCCAAAAAGAACCCCATGATAAAACCGATGGCAATTTTTTTGGACCATTCCATTCTGTTGGTCTTAAGGAAGCTTCACAACAAATAAGAATTCTCAATGCCGTGTAGTTTTGGAGATATGGGCGTTTTAATTTTTTCTATTTTTAGCTCCTACGGTTCCCATGGGGCGACGGGGACAAATTTTTTGGCGTAAATTAAGTACTTATGACCCAATAAGCCCTCATATCAAATTTGCCTCTCGGTTTGGAAAATAGAAATTTTGGGAGGGGCAAATATTCTTGCCCCTCCCAATACGACGCCAAATATAGCCCCACAAACTTCTCTTGAACAAATCTGAGTCTACACCTCAAAGGGAAGCTGCACACCAAATATCAAGTCTCTGCTACTGCTGGTTCATGAGAAGAAGATTTTTTAAGATTTCAGTGTACTTTTTGGGTGTGGCCCTACCAATGGGCGAGGCAACTTGATTTGAACAAAATCAAATTGCGATGTCATAACTAACTATTATCTCAAATATCAATTAAATTGGTTCAGCGGTTTGGGAGGAGAAGACGCAAACACCATGTTCACGGATGCTGGACACTGGACGGTGAGTGATCACTATAGCTCTCCTGACTGAAAGTCAGGTGAGCTAAAAATGGCACAATTGGTAGGAAACAATGGTACATGCCATTTAAATATAAAAACACAAAATTAACAACTTTTTTTTTATTTCTGGAAGAAAGAGGTGAAACAATAGCACAATATAGCACAAATGTAATCCGTCATCAAAGCACATGTTTTTGTGGGTTTTAAAACAAAGCACTAATACATATTTTCTAATTTACCTCAGATCGGAAATTTACAAGTTTTTGGTAGTTTCCAAGAAATGATGTCAGGAGTTGGAATTACCAACAAAAAATGGTACAGTGGAACCCTGTTAATTGAATAGCCACTTTTCCATTGAAAATTATTCAATTAACAGGCATATTCAATTAACAGGGATTGTGTCACTTTCCTGTATTCTGGAGATAAACTTAGCATTTATTCTATTATATCTGTTTGACAGAGCTCCATGAGCTCTGTCAAACAAGATATAATAGATTAAATGCCTGTATTGGATGTACTGAGGCCAAATAGGTCTATAAACAAAGGAAAACTGGGGAGAGTCAGGGTAATTTCTAGACAGGTTACAAGATTTTTTATTCAATTAACAGGAGTTTACATTATAACCTATATTCAATTAATAATAAATAACAGTAATTGTGTTGCACAATACTTTAAGCTTCCATACAAGCCAACTCAAACACTAAGCTTAAGGTACTATATGGCAGTGTTTATAAAACAATATTTATTATTATTAAAAGAATATTGGGGAACAAATACTGATACTGCTTTCATACCGAGTTTAATATTACACTTTTCTTTGAAAAAACAAATAAATAATGATAAAGTGTGCCAATTTTTCCAGTGCCATTTTTTCTTAGGTAACTGTAGAAGTGTGCCATTTTTTCCTGCACTATTTTTTCCACCACCACCCCCCTCCCCCGAAAAAACAGCATTTTTGGTGTGCCATTTTTTCCTAGTAAGTCAAAAAAGTGTGCCATTTTTTCCTATGCCATTTTTTCAGGCCACCTTCTCACTAGCAGGTCTGAAAAAGAAGATTTTTTAAGAAATTTTCTCACATTGCTCAAAGTTAAAATTTGAGCTCCAATAAAGAGTCCAAATATTTATCCAGAGATCCCATTTGAACAAACTTGATTCTAACCCCCCTAGAGATGCTGCATACCAAATATCAAAAGAATCTGACTGGTGGATTTGAAGAAGAAGATTTTTAAAGATTATTCCCCATATTGCACCAAGTTAATATTCGGTCTTTCATAGGAAGCCCAAAGATATCAAAAGAATCTGACTGTTTGAAGATTTTTAAAGCTTATTCCCCATAGCCCCCTAAATTAATTATTTGGGCTCCTCTGTTGAGCCCAAATATGAACCGAGGGGGGGGGGGGCGATTTAAACACACTTGTATTTGACCATCCTATGGATGCTGTATACCAAATATCGAAAGATTCTGATCAGCGGTTCTGAAGAAAAATGTTTTTTCAATTTTTGCAAATATGCTGACTCAGCATTTTTTCAAAGGCTCCTACAGAACACCCTGACACAACTGATGGCCTTTTGTTTTTTTAATCCATTCTACTGGTCAAAAGGATGCTTCATACCAATTAACAGTTCTCTGTTCCGTGTAGTTTGGAAAATATGGGCATTTGAATTTTTTTCTATTTTTAGCCCCTGGGGTACCCATGGGCAACAAAAAAAAAATTGGGGCATCAATCAAGTACTTTGGACCCACTTATGCTAAATGCCAAATGTGGTTCAAATCGGGCCCATCGCTGCTATGAAATTTTGGACGGTGCCCCAAATGGGTATGTGCCCACAGCGAGCCCAAATATTGATCTACCAAACTTCTCTCAAACAAACTTTAATCTTCAACACCAAAGAGTGTTACATACCATATACCAAGGCAATCTCTCTGGTGGTTCATGAGAAGAAGATTTTTAAAGATTTTAAGGCTTTGGTATCATTGACCAGAGCCCGAAGAAGGCAGCTGCTTCATTTGAACAAAATAGAAAGGGTACACCCCAGGGATGCTTTGTGCAATATATGTTTGAATTTGGCTGAATGGCTGTGAAGAAGAAGCCAAGTTTGCAAAAGTTAACGGACGACGGATGCCAAGTGATGGCAATACCTCACACTGACTTGCAGTCAGGTGAGCTAAAAACATAACCACAAGTAAATGTGACTTCAAGAACTTGGCACCAAGACTGAACTGAAAACAAAGTTTGTCAATTCCCAGGTGCACAACCCCGTGTACTATAACTCATGTCAGGTTCCAGAAATAGAAGTCCTAACAAGAGCTATTTCTGAAGGCAATTATACCCCCCACTGCAGTGTTGGACCGATGAAGGTTAAATGAATTAAAAACAAAGTAAGGACTTGTAACTCTGTTGAAAAAAATGCAGCAGGCCTGAAAATAAGCAGCCTGATATTTGCAGAATGAGGTCCCCCGAGGGTGAATTTGATGATGCTATCCCACACAGTGAGTCAATTTATCCTCTGGGTACATCTTTCTGTTTAGTTTTGAGACTTTGATTCAGATTGAGATTCACAGAGGGTAAATTTTATGATGCTACCCTGCTGTGCAGGGGTAGCATCACCAAATTCACCCTTTGAGGACCTCATTTTGCAGATGACAGTCTGCTTATTTTCAGGCTTGAAATGCAGGCAACTTTTTATATCATGTGTAGGAGCGGCTTGTCATAATCCCTTGTTCCAAATTTCATTAAAATCCACCCTTTCCTGGGTAAGATATAACTCTGGATGCACAGACAGATGAACGCACACACAGATGGATGGATGGATGGATGGATGGATGGATGGACACACAGATGGATGCATGTGACCCTGCACACTCCCATTCTCTTCAGTTCCACTTCCTTTCAGTGGGAGGAGGAAGGGTAATGACCTGAGGGTCCTAGTTAGAACTAGAGACATAGCACCCCTCAACCTGTCTAGAGATGAGACTTTCCGCACCTCCATGGTTTTGAGAATCTAAGGACTGTATGGGATAACTGATACAAGTCATCTGTCTTATATAACTGTCTCTCCTTCACCAGCTGGTGTAAATTTTGTGTGATGACTTCAGCAGTGGTATTGCTTTTCTAAAATATTAAATAATAATCTTTTAAGAGATAATGCATCTTCTATACAAGAGACAAGGCATGCTGTGACATCATACACCTCACAAAACATGCAGCCAAAAGTTTGGAGGCCTCAAAATCTCTCTCAGCCAATTAATTTTGGTAGTCACAATTTATTCATCAATAACGTAAAGGTCCTACATGTATTATATTTAATTTGAAAATGCCTCTTAGCACTCTTTGGGTAAATAGTATTACACAAAGCTTTTTGAACAGTATTATTTATATTTTTGACAGAATGAAGAAAATCTAAAGAAAATGTGTTTGCTTTCCCCATGGTAGGACAAAGCCCACTTAATTTCATATTTCTCAACTAAATAACCCTTTTAACTGCAAATAGGTTTCAAACACAAAAGCCACATGAATCTTCAATGCAAATTTGACCTATTATTTGCATATGGATTGTAGAGTAAATTCCTTTTAAACTGAATAAAAAATATTGTGAACTATCGAAGAATTACTCTGACAGTCACTGAATGACCCACATTTAACCCTTAACCCACTGACTATTTTCAAGATATTTTTCATCGAATCTAATCATGGCTGCTATGAAGCAGCCATGACTAGATTTGATGAAAAATTCATCTAAATTTAATTCAAAACATCATTGGTGAAAAAAAATCATTAAGTTTACAAGAGTAATATTTGATTAAATGTGCCAATATTGTACCTTTTTCAGTGGCAACAAGAAATCCTGTCCTGGACCGGAATATTTTCCAGCAGCATGCAAGTAGTTAACTCTTTCAACACGAGAGGTCGCTTTTCCAGTCCAGGAACACAATAAGTCATAAAATGGCTACTAAGTGAATGTGTGTGGTAGAACAATTAATATTTTCAATGTGCAGCCTTCAGGCTGCACGTTGAAAATATTAATTGCTCTACCCCCAAATAAGGGATATGGACTCTTCCAATTTCTGCCATTTAACTGGCATGGAATATACCACCAGTGTTCAAAGGGTTAAAGACCTATCCAGTCTTAGTACATCTATTATAACTGGACTTCAGATCAAGAGGTTGTAGGCTCAATCCTGACCAGCATCATCTGCATTTTGTTCTTCAGCAAAGCACTTAATTCAACTGCCAAAGTGGGGAGTATGGTGGAAAATTGAGGTCAGTCGCACTGCACGTCAATGGTACATATGCCTCAAACCTCTACTCATGCTGCTTGTGTGAGGTTAATAAGTTGGAGAGTCTGATAGTTAATTGTTGGTGGTCTCTCTGGGTACTCCATCTTACTCAACCTGTAAAACTGACATGACATGTCTCTTTGAGTTGAAAGTGTTGTTAAACTCAAATGAATATAAAAATAAATTAGAGGCTAAAGTCTGTCAGACATTAGCCACATTTATGGAAAAACACATGAATCAGGTCGCAGTTCATTGCTGGTAGATGTATATAGTTTGAGTGATAAATCTATATTCAGGTATCAAATGGCAAACCTATAGCTTGCAGAGTGCTGCACGATTCTAAAAATGTATAGTTCCGATTAACAGTCATCTCTGGTCAGTCACACATTCTGTGTTGGCGCAACAATACTTTATAATTGGCATCAGTAATTAGTTCAGTCCTGCTGAAGTCTTTTGTTTTCATCTGTAATAAGTAACAATGGCAGATTTGATAAGCCTCATTACTTTGATAAAAGAACTTTTTCAGAAACTTTGTGTCCTTTCGCCATCTTGGACCAACAGCAATAATAATAAATTCAGACAACTCGCTTTTTTTAAATGTTCTACATCACTTTACCCTCCTTCCTTCCCCTTCCAACACCCATCTCTTTGCATTCCTTTTAGCCCAATTTTTTTCTCTGTTCCAAGTTTTCAATTTTGGTTTTTCTCTTCCAGCACTGTTTCTTGCAGTGGATGCTAGCAAACCTTTACTTCCTTCAAAACAAAATTTTGCTTCTAATAATCGATCTATTATCTTCAGGCACACTGCTTAATTTTCTGTAATTTACACATGACTATTTCAGATCAGTTTTTTGCTAATATTGTAATTTACCTTTTTCTTATGTAATAAACATGCAGTGTGTCAATATCGTAAATTGTGTGTTACATTACAAAGTTTTTCCATACAGTGAAACAAGCTTGCTGCTCGTGTCTCATTATGTCCCTCTGCTAAGGTATGACCCAAGCCTACAGTTTGTATTCTATTTAATTTAAAATTGTGTGGCTATAAATAAATACACAAGAGGCCTCACGTGGCCTTAATTATTCACGTGAGAAAGTTGTTTAACTGGTAGAGTGCTAATTTTTTTCCCAGAATCATCAAAATTTGTTCACATGTTTTTGCCTTGTTACAATTTATGGAAGAGTGCCTAAAGGCACTCTCCCATAAACTGTAACAAGGAAAATCGATGGAGATGAAGTCATTTAACTTCAAAGACAATATGAAGGGCATCCACATAATATGAAGCCATTAAATTTAGGTACCTGCTGTTCAGAATAAAAGCCCAAAATAGGGGCTTCCAGCACTCTACCAGTTAAAGAAGGTCACATGCAGCATCTGTATGTTAATCTATGTAATCTAATTTAGGTAAGGAAGTAGGAGTGGGGGGGGGGGGGGGGGGGGAGGTGCCTGTTGGATGAATTGTTTGGGTTTTTTTGTAGGAAATCATTCAAAACTCTCTCTTCAACGCTCATTTTAAAGCAAATAAAACATCACCCATTTGACCTCCACCCATTCCCAAACTGACTGGGTTAATTTTTTTTTCTGCATAAAATCATTCAAAATCCTCCAAACTTGTTTTAAAGTAAAAAGAAAATCTTGCACAATACTCCCCCCCCCGCCCCCCCCCCCCCACACACACCCATTCCTACTGTGCCACCAACACAGGACTGGTGTGAGTTCCATTTGAACCACCATTAATCTTACACTCAACTCACATTTACATCTATCTAAAGCGGTGGCACGGTGGCTCAGTTGGTAGAGATGCAGGCTGCAACCCAAGAGGTTCTCAGTTCGAATCCCACCTGCGGCAACCGCATTGTGTCCTTGGGCCAAGACACTTCACCCCCATTGCCGACGTGGGGGCACGGTGACGCTGTGTACTAAGGCGTACTGCACGTCGATGGTGCACCTGTTTTCAACCAATGCTAACCCTGCTTGTGTGGAGTTAGTATGCTGGGGAGCTGACAGTTGCTCGCCATTGCTTGGTGGTTCTCTCCGGGTACACCGGCTTCCTCCACCCGTAAAACTGTCGTGGTCATCATGATTAGCCATTGTGCAGAAATATGTGACTTTAAACACCAATAACTAACTAACTATCTATCTAAAGCTGACCATAATCAGCTCTGTCAGGCATGAACAGAACTCATTTAAACAAATAGTAAAGTCTCCATTTGGGTTCTGTGTTAAATTTTAAACCCCTCCGGTGCCCACCAACATAAGCCATGGGTGACATTTTGAAAAAATTTTAATCTAGGAGTTAAAAGTAATTCCAAATACCAAATATCAAATGATTCTGCCAGGTGGATCTGAAGAAGATCTTTGAAGGACATTCAGCATATTGCACTAAGTTAACATTCTGGTTCAGTAAGGGAGCCTAAATATGAACCCAGGGACTTGAACTGAACAAACTTGAATCTGCCCTACCAAGGATGCTGCATACTAAATATCAAAAGATTCTGACTGGTGGATTTGGGGAAGACTTTTTAAAGAATAGTCTTCAATTGCACCAATTTAAAATACCAACACCAACAGGGAGTCCAAATATGACCCTAGGGACTTGATTTGAACAAACCTGAATCTGATCCTGCTAAGGATGCTACATATCCAATATCAAAGATTCGGACTAGTAGCTCTGAAAAAGAATTTTGAAAGAATTTTCCTTGTAGTTAAAATTTGTTGGTCCTCATATTGCAATAAGATAAAACAGGAAGCCTGAATATGATCCTAGGGACTTGATTTAACAAAGCTGAATTTGAACCTCCTAAGAATGCTACATATCAAATATCAAAAAATTCTGGCAGGTGGATCTAAGGAAGATTTTTAAAGACTGATCCTCATATTGCACTAAGTTGAAATTAGGGTTCCCAAAGGGAGCCAGTACATGAAAGCCATGGACTTGATTTGAACAAACTTGAATCTAACCCTTCTATGACTGCTACATACAAAATATCAAAAGATTCTGAGGTTGAATCTGAAGAAATTTTTTAAAGAATATTCCTCATATTACATTAAGCTGAAACTTGTACTCCCCCAGGGAGCCCAAATATAACTCTGAAAACTTTGAACAATTTCAATCTGCTCCCACTAAGGATGTTGCATACCATATATCTAAATATTCTGAATGGTGAATCCAAAAAATGAAAAATTTATACCAATTTTAATATTTTTAATACTTACCAATGGCCCAGACTAGCTGGTGCAACCCAATTTATTACCAGGGCCAAACACAAATTTTGAATCTCCTAAACCCCCAAAATTTGCCAAAAAACTTAATAACCGCCATCTTGTTATTCTTATTGTTGTGCCTGTTAAATGTTAATAAGAACTGTAATAAAACTCAGCGGGGAGGAAGGAGTGTCTACGCCAGGGAAGGCCATCCCTGTCTGGGCCATTGGTAAGTACAGTGGAGCCCACTTAACTGGATATCTCTTAATTGTGTATCCCTGTTAATTGCATATAATTTCCCAACACAAAACCATTTACCATACCTCCAGTACAAATTTGACCTGTTAAGTGAATATAGGTTATAGAGTAAACTCCTGTTAATTGAATAAAAAATGTCAAGAAATTACCCCGACTCTCCCCCAGTTTTCTTTTGTTTAAAGACCTATTTGGCCTCAGTACATCCAATACAGGCATTTAATCTATTATATCTTGCTTGACAGAGCTCATGGAGCTCTGTCAAACAAGATATAATAGAATAAATGCTAAGTTTATCTCTAGAATACAGGAAATTGACAATCCCTGTTAATAGAATACTCCTGTTAATTGAATAAATTTCATTGGCAAAGTGGCTATTCGATTAACAGGGTTCCACTGTATTAAAAATATTAAAATTGGTATAAATTTTTCATATTTTTCCACTATACCAATGACCCAGACAAGCTGAGAATAGTAACCAGGCAGGCGGGCCTAGTACTTAATATTCATTGCTCCTATTTCAGAAAAACAATGAAAATATAGGTGTAACTCTATTTAAGGCCTAGCATAACCCATTATGCTAATTTGATAAAGGAAGCCAAAATATAAAGAAGTCCAGAAAAATGAGACTCTTTATAAATCATTAAAAATGTCCGAGCATTGGACAGAAAAGCTCGTCTTGACACATGACATAGACAATAACGCTTCACATCAAGCTACACATTAAAAGCATATAATACATTTAAAATTGCTTCATATCAAGCTACACATTAAAACTACCATAGCCCGACCCCAGGATACTATCACTGAAGGAGGTATGTCCATGCTTCCACTTTAAAGCCAGATGACTATTTGGAAATACCACCCCCCACCCCCCCCCCCCCCCCCACCTTCCCCTTATTTTGAAAATAACTACATGTACACTTCAAAATGAAGAGGGGAGCAGACTGGAGACAGTGCTAGAGCAGATCAAACAGAAGGTTGAATGAAAATCCTAATTAGAATGGACGACCTTCTGAGCTACCGATAACAGTCCTAAAAATCTGAGATCATCCGAAATTTATTCTAAATCTCGAAGATAAAATTTTCAGATAGCTAACTGAATCCATCTAGATATTGAATGAACAGAAATATCATTTCTGTTAAGAAGAGAAAGAAATAACCTTTTCCTACCTCTTCTAATAAAACTAGAACGCTCCTTATAAATCTTAAGCGCTCTTACTGGACACAAAAAAGGTCTCTGACCATCTGAAGACGGTAATGCTTTAATAAGAATAGGGCTAGGCCGTTTGTACGGAACCTGATTCTTAGCTAAGAATCCCACTTTCGTAGTGTGAGTAATAGAATTACCAACATAACGATAATGAGAGTCTTCAACAGACAAAGCATGAAGCTCACTAACTCTTCTAGCTGACACAAAACGCTAAAAGAAAAACCGTGTAATAAGCAAGAAATTTAAACTCAACAGTATTTAACGGTTCAAAAGGTGCTTTCTGAAGTTTCAGAAGAACCCCAGCTAAATTCCACTGAGGGACTAGTCTCAAGGTACGAGGTCTATTCACAGAAAAAATTCCTCATTAAGTATTTATAGATACATCTGACCCAATGTTTAATTTCCCTTGGTGTGCATAGCTGTCAGAGAGCACAGACCTATAGCCCTTAATAGTGACTGGCTGTAGCTTAACTTCATCAAAAAGATAAATAAAAAAAGTTAGCTAATTGAGGAATAGCTGGGTTAAAAAAATCAATCAATTGTGATTCACACCAACGAACAAAACCTTCCACTTCGCTTCATAATTTAACGAAGAGGAGGTCCTCCTATAGTTAGAAATTGCGTCCATTGCTCGTCTGGAAAACTGTTTATCGTGCAGGAAGCTGACAGAGTTTCCCCTGCGTCAGAAGATCCCGAGAAGTGGTAACTTCCGTGGAAGGTCCCAAAGAAGTTCCCGGAGAAGAATTATCCACTGTCTGTGAGCCAACAGACTTGCAACCAGTAGAATCTTGCAAGAAGACTGTTTTATCTTTAGCAAGATCTGTTGAATGAGGGGAGCTGGAGGGTAAGCATACCCTATTATCCCGTTCCATGAAATTGACAGAGCGTCTACTGCATAAGCTGGGGGGTCCGGGCATGGAGACACAAAAGTCTGTAACTGATTGTTCAGACTCGTGGCAAAAAGATCGATCATTGGATGTTCCTACTGGAAGCAAATCTGATTGAAGACAGATTTTTTCAACATCCATACTGAAGGTAGCAGGCGATCCTTCTTGATAGAGAGTCTGCTATTACATTGAGACGACCTGGAATATGACAAATCGATATCAGAATCTGATTCTTTTGAAAGAAAAGAAGAATCTTTTCGGTGAGATTCAACAGCTGGACGGAATGAGTACCTCCCCGATTCCGAATATATGCTACTACTGTTGAATTGTCCAACAGAATTTGAACATGTGAGTTTATTACTCGACTGAGCCAATGATTTAGAGCTAACCAAATTGCCCTCATTTCTTTGTAGTTAATATGGGACCCAAGAAACTGACTCTCCCATAAGCCGTGACATACTTGATCGCCCAGAATCAGAGAAGCACCCCAACCCTCCTGACTGGCGTCCGTCATGATTATGAATGACGGTTCCTGAATCTGAAGCAGTATTCCCTGGGAAAACCACTGGATATCTGCCCAAATTTGAAGATGTTTTACTGACTGTGTTAAAACAATCAGACTGTTCAACAACTGACATTTTATGCTCCAATTTTGAATTAGATAAATTTGAAGTGGACGAGTGCGCAAACGACCTAGCGGAATTAACTCTGTGGCGGCGCCGCAAAGTCGAAACAGCCACATAAACTTTCTTGCAGAAATGACTTGTGCGTTTATGCAATATTTGCGTAAATAGAAACTAATTTTGCTCTTGCTACTGGCAAACAGACCCGATTGTTGAGAGTATCGAAACTCATTCCAGATGAACAAAACGACCTCGTCGGTATTAAATCCGACTAGTCGACAATGATTATATAAAACCTACTAGTAGGCGTCGTAGCAGCGATAGCAGACTCTGAACGTCGCTTTGAAGGGCATGAAAATTTTTGTACCTTTGAAGAATGTCGTCCAAATATGCCGACGTCATTGAAGCCGAGTGAGCCCTAAAATGGCTCATCAATGCATTCACCACCCGAGTGAACGCCCACGGAGCAGGGTTCAAGCCAAAACTCATTGCTCTGAACTGGTATACTTCTCCTTGAACCGCAAAACGGAAGTCTATACTTGCAGCGTAATCGTTCACTCGGATGATGCCTCTCACCGATCGAATTGACTCCATATACAATTTGGAGCAATTATTAGCTTGTTATCCAACTGAGATCGATGACCAGCCTGTACGAGCCATCTGGCTTCGGCACGAGAAGAAAGATGCCTGTAGAATCCCTTTGAATTTGGATTCTCTACGACCTCTATTGCCTCCTTGTAGGAGAGAGTCTACTGCTGAAATCAAAGCCTCTCTCTTGTTATATTTTGTGAAAGGTTCACAAAACGCGGAATCCTCGTTAATGGAGGTTTTCTCCAGAACGAAAGACGTAGACCATTTTTTACAACGTCTCGAACCCAAAAATCCTGAGTTATTTGTTCCAGTTGCTTGCGAATATTGAAAGCCTTCTGCCAACTGGAGAACGGAGCCCGAAATCTTCAATTGTAGGACTTACGAGGCGTATACGAGAAACCATGTGAAGCTCTCGCACATCTCTGTGACGTTGGTGTAGGGTTACACGTTTCGTTATTTTCCGACTGCGTCATCCCCTTTTTGAAATCGGTCCCCTGTTTTGAGCCACCACGACCACGATTAGCTTTAAAAGCAGCATGGGCCGAGTCTCTCTTGGAGAAAAATTTACCTCTCCGATGAGTACCACTTGTGGAAGGCTGAGGTTGCGAAGCTGAGCGCAACAAAACCTGACATCTAGCTTTCTTAGAAGCATCTTCAAATACAGCTTTTAACTGATCATTGAATAATGAAGAGCCCGAAACGGGAGCAGCCCTTAGAGAGCTCTTAACACTGTAGTCAATAAATGACATAGATTTAAGGGCAGCATCGCGCCTGACCAACTCTAAATTCGCTACTGAAAGAGCAGAGTGGGATGATGTATACATGATGGCGTGAGAGAGCACTCTCAAAGGAGATAACAACTCCTGTAAGCTCTCAGATTCCAAATTGCCGGCCAATGCCCTGCAAATATGATCTGCATATGACAGCGTCCAAGATACTTCTGCTAGATTCAATGCAAGTGACTATAACAAAAGAACTAACACTACACGATGACGGAAGAGACACACCTAAGTCCCTAGCTCCGTCATTCAATTGCAGAGGAGCTCTTGGAATCTTATTCTCGCCTACCGTATTTAAGAAGGTATTGCCTCTAAACGGTAGGTCAAGCTTCCTTTCCGAAAGGAAAGAACTTTTTCTAGCCTGAGCCAGGTCAGCAATCAAACGCATCTAACGCTTGGACTGATTGAGACGGATACAGAAGGATACTTTCCTTCGACTTAATGACCTCCCTGTCCAAAGAAGACAGGCGCTTGGCTCGAGAAGGCGCAGAACTCGACCAGAAGGAATTAATTCAGGTGAAAAATCCTGCAGGAACCTCATAGTTTCCATATGTTGTTCAGCCAAAGATGTAGTGTCAGTCTCGTCTTCATCAAACTCCTTAACACTACCAGTTAGAGGTTCCTGGTCTGGTCTATTATCGGCATACAGATTATTGAGGAAACCCTTCTTTCCAGCACCGTCCGAAGCATCCAAAACAGAGATCGATGACGGCCGCATATTATGCTGCTGGAAGTCTGCAATTAGCTGGGCAAATGCTCCAGCAATTCCGTATTCGAGGCTATGTTCACTCCTGGTCTATGCCTTTGGCTCCGGAAGGTGATCTGACACTGAGCCCTGTGTCTGTCTTTTAGAAAAAGACATTTGCCTCGAAATGCTAGCCTTAGAGAGAGCCAGATCCTGGCTCTGACTCTCTACCTCTGGATCTTGCCGACTAGCATGCGGTCTACTGTGCTGAGTCCTGGAAACGGACGAAGAAGAGGCTCTTATATCAAAATTACTGCCAGCCGCACTAGCAGAGAAAGGTAGATCAGAAACAACAGGTTCCGAAGCATTTTCTACTGGACTACCAGCGGAACTGGCAATAAAAGTCGAATCTTTCTGTTTTGTCCCCAAAACAGAAGAATGCTTCGCTACTGATGCACCTTTCAATTTGACTGGCCTCTTCCCCTTACGTGCCGTCGTCTTAACAGAGGACTGTCTTCCATCCTCTGTATCCTGGACCGCTACGGATTTTCCCGGTACGGAAGCACTAATTAAAGGCTCTATTACACCGGTCGAGCTAGTTGACCGTCTGCTTGCCCGAGGTACCGAGTATTCTGCAATACCTCGTAAGTCAACATGCTCTGTATCTGAAGATAAAGGCAGCACAGAACTTGATGTTATACCATAACCAATACTATGTTCTTGTTCCTCTGAAATGGAAACTAAATTTGATTAGTTACCTTAGGCGAAAGCACCGAAACCGGTGCTTCGCCAACACATACATAAGTTGAGAGGGAATTCCATCGCTTGAAATTCCAAGACCAGCAAGTTGCACAGGTACCATCTTTCGAGCAACGAGTGCAAGCCAAACATGATGAATGAGAATCAAGAGAGGACTTCTTCCTCTTACATTTCGAACATGAGGACTTCATAATACACATACATCCGAGGCAAAAATTTTAAACTGAATAGGAGCCGGTAACCAAGTCCAAAACAGGCACAACAAAGGCCCAGGTCAGACAACCGGTATCCCAAGAATACCCTTAACAATAGAGAAACTTCCCCAGAAGATTCCCCATAGAGAAAGGTAATGGCAAACAGACACGCCCGACTATGTCAAAAATAACCGGTACGCGACAAAGGGTGTACGAATAATCCACATTCCGTAAATTATCTAAGATTTTTAAGAAGAATTTTAATAACAAATTCGCAAACGGCTAATAGTTCTTAAAAATCTAAGGAGAGGATTCAAGGGGAAAAAGGTGAACATTGAACACACACATAATGATAAACAAAACATGAACAAATCAGGTGCATATCCCAAAAACGGGAAAAACAAGAAATATTATTTAATTTCAATAAAGTTATAGCCCTGAAGGTTCAAAAACTCAATGTCCATATTCAGCTAGATTCTGCTGCAATTATTCCACCATTCCACTTCAAAATCGTGTCTGGCTACATTATACTTTAGGATTTTATAGCACAAAAGTCAGGATACATGTTGATCTGACATGGGCCAAAGAACAGAATGACAAGATGGCGGTAGCCTATTGTTGTCGTTGACAACAAGTTGCGCATTGCGCAAAAGTATGGAGGACCATACTGGTCTTCTCGTTTTTAAGTTTTTTGGCAAATTTGGGGGGTTTAGGGGATTCAAAATTTGTTTTTGGCCCTGGTAATAAATTGGGTTGCACCGGCTAGTCTGGGCCATTGGTATAGTGGAAAAATAGAAGATTATTAAAGAATATTCCTCATATTGCTGGATGCTGTATACCAATTATGAGAAGATTTTGACCAATGAACCTGAAGACGAAGATTTTTGAAAAATTTTCCTCATATTGGACTAGGTTAAAAGTTGGGTTCCCATAGGGAAGAAACTTGAATGCAACCTCACTAAGAATGCAGCAAATCAAATATCAAAACTCTCTGACTGGTGGATCCGAAGAAGATTTTTAAAGAATATTCCTCATATTGCACAGAGTCATATTTGGACAAGCTGTTATTGCTCAAATATGACACCAGGAACTTGACTTGACAAACTGTTATGCACTCTGTTGAATACATTGTGGGCATGGCAATTTTATTTGAACTAACTTGAACTGACATATGATAAGGAACATGCATATCAAATTTGATTAAATTCAGTCCAGTTATTTATGAGGAAAAGTTGATAATGTAAAGATGATGATGGATGGACAGACGGATGCATAGTGATCACTAAAGCTCACCTCGTGCTACGCTCAGGTGAACTAATAAACCAATAGTGCCTACCAGCACTGAAATAGTTAAACATTCTTCAATATCATAAATTTCCAATAATAAACTAGAACGCACTTCACAATTTATCTATATTATTGATCATAGTACAATAGTATATAAGTCGATACTCATGTTGGCCTTCATTGTTGTTAAGATGTTCTATGCACATTTATAAGTACATAAAACTTTTCTAGCTATATGGTGGCGGAAGAAGCATCGTCTGGGATACCTACTTTATACCTTCGTCATATAACAGCATATCATCAGCAAAAGAGACAGATAAAACACACATCAAGCTTCTATCATCAATGTACGGTACAATGCGGCAATGAAACACTTCATTCATAATAAATCTTGATTCTCAAGACTTGTCAAGCTCTGACAAATGAGATATACATGATCCATTAATAATTGTAGATCATGTAATTGATTATTTTGTAACTCAGATTTTGAGTCAGAATGATGATTTAGTTGAGTGAACTCTTCTAATTTAAGGTACACTCTAAAGTGATTTAAAAATGCAAACCTCTGCAGGATGTTATACAGTGATACAAATTTGAAAGCTTATAGTTCTCATCAGTAGAGCGACAGCTGGTCTCTTGCAAAAAAAAAACTTTAAACTTTGGATAAACATTCCAAAGAAAGGGTAAGGAAGATATCAACTAACATTTTTAACCTGTATCATTATGTATGTTGAAAATACTAATTGAAGTACCATGTCACAAATTTATGCTAAAGTCAATTATCGACTAGACTGAAGCATGCCCCCACCCAGCACATGGACACAGGAAGTTGAAGAGCAAATCATGATTTGTTACTCTTGTACATGTGCTGTGTCTGTAAGACACATATGATGCCGCTGCAAGTTCTACCAAGTACTTTAGCCAGACAAACCACGTACCATGCAGGTGAAATTATACAAACAATTGGCCAAGTTCAACAACCTGTAATTTTGTGAAATATTGAAGCAAATCAAAATACAGACAATATGAACACCGCTGGTATATGTACATCCTGTGAAATAAAAAAGTCCTAGCTTGAAAACTGTGAGAGGAGTTCATCCGACAAACAATGTACCCTAGATGTGTATGGATGGCAAATGGAAGGACAGACAGGGATAAAAGAATATGTCCCCGACTTTTCGTCATGGGGGCATAAAAAGGTAAATAATCATATAGCATGTTTGATTAATCCTCAAAGGCCTGATAACAGGGTTCAAACTGGATATGGAGAATAATTTTCCTTAACTTTTCCATAGCCGGGATACTCAATTTCCAAGACCCAAATGTTCAGAATTTTTCTCTTTTTTCCATCAGGTCCATGAGCTTTTTCCCTGTTTCCCAAGTCAAAGTTTTTGAAGCTGAGAACACACAATATGTGGAATGCCTATTTTTTGTAACACGCTGCAGCCAATCACACCAATCGCTTGTGTGTAGCCATGGATCATTGAATACATAACTCTCTGGCATTAGTAAATGGGTATCTGGCGGAAAAAATGAGCTGACACTTTACTTTTGTCAATATCAATGGCAGACAAACAGGTGTGTTTGATGTGTGCATTCCGCACTACGCTAGTCACTTTAAAGCGTCCCCACTAAATACACATCAGCATGGTTCACACCGCATAGTTGAAAATACGAAAAATTATTTTTAAAACATATTTTTTTACACTGATTACGAGAAAGATTTTCAGAGGTAAATTTCATGTTAAATTAAAGACTGGTTTCAAACAGAACAGTAAGAATTTCCAAAGCTTTTCCATAACCAACTTGAAACCCCCCCATTTTTCCATAACTTTCCAGGTCCTGGAAAAAGCAATTTCAATTTTCCATAACCTTCCATAATCAGTACGAACCCTGTGATAACTTTGTATAAGCTTTTGCAACACCTTGACAGACTACATTTTGTGGCTTTGCTGTTGTTTCTAGGCAAGTCTTGGCTGCCTATATAGGCAGCCAAGACTTTCCTAGAAACAACTTCCAGGGCACTTTGAAGTATGCATTATTTATTTATTTATTTATTTCTTGGTGTTTAAGGTCACAAATTTCTGCACAATGGCTAATCGTGACCCCAACATGGAGATAAAGTCATGTTTAGTCAACCATTTATATCCATACTAGATGTCTTCAAGCAAAAGCATTGGTGAGTGGCCAGGGTCCTATTTTACCAGTAAAACAGAGCTTGTTTACCAAAGATGTAACTTGGAAGTTTACATAAAAACTGCATGTTGGTGCACCTGTTCTGTAACACCAAAAAGAGTCGGAATGCAGCCCTTGAGGGTTATTGGATTAAAGTAAAAAAAAAATACTTATAAATTACTGGTAAATATGTTTTTGAGGCAATCTGAATGTGAATACAAAATCCAGAAGACCAAGAGTCTACTAATATGCTCACCTGGATCAAGGTGTTTACAAGGAATAAGAATACTAGTGTAGAAAGATCAGAAACATGGAGGCCTGTGTGCATACTGCAATGACTTTCACCAAAAGGGCTCCGAAAAATGATGTCTGTTTTTCACCCCCACTCCCTGCACCCTACATTAGGCTTGAGACTATGTTGAAAAATGACAAAAGGGCCTCTCTCTGAAAAGACCACACAGTTGGGTTAAAATTTGGGGTGGAAATTAGGTGAAATATTCCTGGAAGCCATCACTTGAGTGAAGAAATGGAGTGAAATGGCTGTCAATGTTGACATCTTTGAGACAGAGATTTTTTTGGACAAATTATGGATTTCTGGTTGTGTGTACATACACCATCACTACTAGATCTAATCATTAATGAACACAGAACATTCAAATGGAAAAAAAATTGTTTTCTTACCAAATATCAAAAAATGCTGTCTGGTGGATCTCGAGAACATCTTTGAGGAATATTCTTCATATTACAGTTAAAATTTTGACTCTATGGAAGCCGTAATATGAACCTATAAACTTGATATAAACATACTTAAACATGCCCTCACAAGGATGGTGTATTCCAAATGAAAGTGTCAATGACACTGTAGCTCAACTTAACAAACTTGAACTTGGTGAGTTATAAGTGAAATGGCAAAACTGAAGATCATTGGTTTCAATTTTATTTGGTTAAACTTCAACATAACAGCATTGTGTGTGCACAGTGTCAGAGCAATCCATGCATTTTTAAATGTAAACTGTTAGGCTGGTAAAAGGAAGAATGTTGATACACAAATGCAGTAAGTTTAAAGGTCATTTTAACGGCAACTTTTTTTCACAGAAATGAATGCTAATCGATAGCTCTAATCTAAAGGTCTCGTCTAATGAGCACACCAAGTTCAAAAACAATCCTATGATATATGTGCCCCGTAGGCCATGTCAAAGAAAAATATTGATGCACAAATGCAATAAATTCAAAGGTTGTTTCTAACAGCAACAGTTTTTGATGGAAATGAAAAAAAATCAATAGCTCCTATATAGGTCAGCCTGAATAAGCATATCAAGTTTCAAAACAACCCGATAATGAATGCGCCCTCTGAGGCATACTAAAGGAAGATGTTAATGAACAAATGCACGAAGTTTGAAGGTCATTGCTAATGGCAAAGTTTTTTTCTGGAAATTCATAAATATGTCCTGCAGAGAGTGCAAAAGGGATAAGTTGCTGCACAAATGTGCTAAGTTCAAAGCTAACCACAACAATTTTTTATGGAAATGAAAGAAAATCAATAGCTCCCATCTAAAGGTCAGTCACGCCAAACACGCATACCATGTTTCAAAGTGATCCGATGATAAATGTGCCCTCTAGGGCATGCCAGAGGAATATACTGATGCCTGCCTAAATTAAGTTCGAAGGTTGTTGCCAAGTTAATGCCAACAGCTACGTTTTTTGACAGAAATGGAAGAAAATCGAAAGCTCCCATCTTGAGTTCACCCTAAACAAGCATACCAAGTTTCAAAGCAATCTGATTATAAATGTGCCCCGTAGGGTGTACCAAAGGGAAATATTGATGCTTAATTAAACTAAGTTCAAAGGTCGTTGCAAGGGGCAACATTTTTTGATGGAAATGGAAGAAAATCGATAGCTCGCATCTTGAGGTCACCCCATACAAGCATACCAAGGTTCAAAGCAATCCGATCATAAATGCAACCTGTGCAGTGTGCCAAAGGAAATTGTGTACATACGTACGTATGCCAACAAACGAGAAGTGACAGCAATACCTCAGCTTGACTTCGTCAAGTTGAGTAAAAAATGAAAAGTTTCTGTCAGGTGGATATGAAGAAGATTTTTTCTTCATACTGCTTGAGTTAAAATTTGGGTTCCCACAAGGAGCCCAAATATGAACCCATGGCCTTGGTTTGAATAAACTTGAATCTGACCCCTATGAGGCCCCTATGAAGAATTCCATGTTTTTCAGGCACTACCGCCAGCCCATTAGCCTTCGCTCCTTCTATTGAATAATCTTGGATGGTTATCCCCCAAAGGTTATTCATGCCAAGTTTGGATGGGGTTGGTCTAGTAGTCCTAAGAAGAAGACTAATATGCAAAGTATGCCATGTGATGGCAATAGCTCACGCTGACTTTAGTCAGGTGAGCTAAAAATAGATTTTATCCTCCACACAACTGTAAAAATAATAGGATGGGATTTGGTTCACCTTTCGGGTATTTTTTGTTTTTAAAACTTTTATTAGCAGTTTCCATATTGGTGTCAAAAAGTGATGATAAATATAGTGAATATAAGGCCAATTTGAAAGAAAAATGGTTAGCATTTGGATATTTTTGTATAGCCTTTTGCGATGCAAATCCAGTCATCAAATACCCTGACCTTTCTCATCTTTTGTTGAGTTTGGTCCATGGAGCTTTTGTTTGTTGTAAGGCATTTGTATCAAACCTCAGTACTTCATCTTCGCTAAATTTTCAAAGTAATTGTATCTCCATGTACAGTATAAGTGAAAAAGTGATAACTTTTTAACACCACTTTTTGATTTCTTCATTCAACATATTTGTCAGAGGACATGGGAAAGGATCTGTGTGTTAAGTTTAACTACCTGCTGTGTTAGTGGTGTATCTTGTTTGGCTTCTAGTTTCTCCATAATATAGGGATTGGAATGTAGTTTTCCATTGTAAAATGGCTGGTAGCCTGACAGGTAGAGAGAAAGACTGATTGCTGAAGGACCATTTCCTGTATTTGAAAAGAAAAATAAACCTATGAAATTGACTGGAAAAAAAGACAACACACGCCCATATTCAGAAAATTCAATAACACAGTTTGAATTTGCACAAGATTCATCCAAAAGTAGAGGATAAAGAATAATGTTCCAATAAGAGTAAAATCCTTGCCCTCTGATTGGATGAGAGCTGGCGTAGTTTCTTTTATGTTTACGGCTCCAGTAGCAAATGTTACCATCTGATGTCACCATGCAAAATATTTGAAATGATGTCGCCCATTTCGTAATTACTTCATCAACGGAGTGAGTAGCAAGCCACTTCATTTTTCTGGATTTTTCACACATGCAGTAGACGGTGTTCCGGATAAAGTAATGTTCAAATTACAAACTGATTTACGATTTGAACTGAGATGGAATGAGTTTATCTGGTTTATTGATTAATTATCCAGTGCCATCGTGGGTACACAAGAGGTTTATTTACTAAACCTGTGATCATTAAAAGTTGCCTTGTTCAAGGCAACTTTTAATGATCACAAGTTTAGTAAATAAGCCTTGCAGGTGTCACATTGTAGGGTTTGGGCTATGGATAGTGTCTTATTGGAACATATAATGCTTCACATCTCGGGTGAACATGAGCTCAGAACCACAAACCTCATGTGTTACCGTCAATTCATCACAATAACTTAATGCTTTTCAACCCTTGAAGACAACATTATGCATATTTTCGCCCTATAACTAAACATTCTGTTTTCTTCTCATGACTCTTTCCCTTGTTATAGGCTCCTATTATGATATCAGAATTGAAATGTCTTTGGTTAATAATTATAAACAATTAATATTTTCTAAATTTATTTTTAATTAGAATAGGAATACACTGGCTTGTGTGATTACTTGTTTGCACTGAATGACCTTTGAATATACCTATCAACATGGTTACAAATACTGTTAAAAGAATCTATTTTTAGCTGACTGATTGTTTATTTGGGTCATACCTGTTAACTTGAAATTAGATAGAATGATCTAGAAACATAATGAAGTGATTTAATGCAATCATTCAGCAATTAATGGAACAAAAGAACACTGGAAAAATTTCTCATTCTGGAACGTTCTATTTGAAGACTATATAAATTGCTCTTGACAGACTTCTGACACCCAATCATCTCACATGCAGCATTGTGAGGTTACAACTGTTTATACATTCAACATTCATTGAACATTGTGGATTATTATTATTGAGCAGTGCATTATTATAGATAACAGCTGAGTTTAATGCATATTCTACAGAACATTATTTTTGTGATCTGTGCATCTTTTTGTATTGGAAAAAGGATTTCAAAAATTTGAAGAGAATTTATTCTTCTTGTGAACCACGATTTACTTTTGTCAAAAGCCAAGATTCTACTGGATTATTTTAAAAACACTTGTGGAGCCAATAGCTGTTGGATATTATTTCCAATTGGATTTTGCTGAGAGCTTTATTGGAATTTATTGGATAGTGCTAGATTTTTGAGTGAAAACTTCATTGCAATTTATTGCATATTGTTTCTGCAGACAAATTCCTGGACATGACAACACAATGTCAGCTGGAAAGTTTCTTCATCACTGGATTACAGGATTCTATTGAACTCTATTTTGGACTAACTGATAAGTATTTATGTTTTATTTTTCTGTAAACTAAATAGTGTAAAAGATTTTATTCCATTTTCCTTTCAAATTATTTTTTAAATAAATTTTAAAACAGTTAAATTTGACTTATTGTTGCTGGATCTCATATTTCTTTCTGTTACCATTATTATTATTACACATCATAACAATCTAAAGTATCAGCCAAATCTGTGTGGTGCTATACACTAAAATCTACATTTAAGAATTGAATCATGATTGTCCGAAATCAATGCGGTGATGAAACAAATTTATTATGTGCAAATTCCATGAACCGCTAAGCAGTCATGGCGAATTTGCACGTGATCAATTTGTTTCATCACCTAGTGGATTTCAAACAGTCATGATTCAATTCTTATGTTTATTCCCTTGATGAAAACAGAATTATGTTATTCCCAGATAGGATAATTAGTGAGCTCATTTGCACAGCACCGGTTCAGGTAACCACAATTTGGTCAAGGTGTATTCTTAAAAAAGAAACAAAACATTGTAGCATCTGGCAGAAAATAGTTCCTACAAACAATCAGTGTAACGATTAAAATATACTCAATTGACACATGTTGAAACCAAGATAGGTTGAATAATAAAGTATAGCATGGAAAATATATATCTTTGTGATAATTATTCAAATAACAGTTCTAAAGCCATACAATTGCAGAAGCCTAAAAATAAAGTTGAATCTTGATTGCGCATCGATGCAAAGAATCAAGATTGATAAGTTTTGCTTCTGCTTGTTCCTAGCAAATTCGTTTTGTATTAATCACTTTTCTGGAAATGATGATTTTGAACAGAAGTAGGCTATTGTTCACTTATCTGAAGACCATGTTCAAAAAATGACAAAATAATCATCAGAGAAAATTTGTAAATTGTAAAACTCCATCTAGCATTAGTGAGGCTACCTCGAATTTAGATGCAACTTGCAAGGTAAGGTGTCTTTTACTTTATTTTTCAGCCCTGCTCCACCCCACCATTTTACACCTAAATCTGGGATATACACATACCATACATGGACAGCTGTTGGTTTTCATGTTAATATTATGATCATTTTGAAACATTTCCGTCACCATTGTTCGACACTCGAACTTCGAAGAAATTTAAATTTTATAGTAAATTTCCTTTCTTATTATACCTACCACAATTGTTTACTACAGGCTTGCACTACAGTGGAAGTCCCTAACTCGGAAAATATACTCTCTCTTTTGACCTTTCCCAAGGGATTTGGGAAAGAAAAGTGGTGGAAAATCACCAAGAAAAAATAAGCCAAAACTGGGTCATGTGCTACCGGCGCACACCCAGTAGGGGACACTCTTCTCCTAGTACAGATCCATGGCTTCAGGTAACAGTGTGCAGTCAGTAACTAATGAATCATTCTTTTGAATCCATCAACATTGGAGTTATGTGATCAGTGGGGAGGAAGGATTCTTACCCGAATAAGAAGACAGGAGGCCTCCATGTAAACAATTGTGGCAGGTATAAGAAAGGAAATTTACTATAAAATTTAAATTTCTTATCAACCTATTGTTTACTACAGGCTGAATAGACAATAGGATGGAGGGAAACACATAATCAACCCCCACATAACCTGATTGCACTAAAATCATGGACAGAGGAAGAGGTCCCTAGGCCTATCAAACCGTAGCATCACAATCATTAGTAAAAGACAATAAGAGATGAGGCATATGGTTCTGTGCGACGCACAGACAGGAAGGACAGCAATAGCACAAAGCTGGAACTGACCTTGTAAGAAGCCTAATGGCTAGGATAGACAACAGCCTGAGCAGAAGAAAGAGGGCCCAAAGCAAAAAGGTCCTCCGACTGCTCCTGCAACTGACGCAGATAGAAGGTGTAGAAAGTAGAAGCATTTCTCCAGTAGGCTGCCTGCATAACATCCGACAACTTGCCGGAGTTAGCATGAGCCCAAGAGGTAGACAATGCACGCACCTCGTGGGCAAAAATACGATTGGTAATACAACCGTCAGTCGCTAGATGAACATAAGCCGTGCAAATAGCAAGACAAATCCATCGAGAAAAGGATTGAGGAGAGATCTTCTGTTGATCAGGAATAAGAGACAGAAAAAATTGTTTCTTGCCTTTCCTAATGAGCTGCGTCCGATTGAGATAAATGCGAAGTGCACGAACTGGACAGAGCAAAGGGTGATTACCCTCAGCAGAAGGAAGAGCCCTGATACAGATAGGAGGTGGAGTCATTTCTGGTCTCTGATTCTTGGCCAGAAAGGAGCAATCAGTGGTAAACGTAACACTTTCGGGAGAGCTCCTGAAAAAGGCCGGATCAACCGAGTGGGCGTGAAGCTCACTAACCTGTCTGGCTGAGGCAAAAGCCATCAGAAAAGCCATCTTGTATGTGAGAAAATGCATATCCACCTGGGATAAAGGTTCAAACAGTGCTCCCCCACCCCACCCCCCCCCCCCCCCCAAAAAAAAAAAAAGCAAAGCAGCACCCAAGAAAGATTCCATCTTGGGGTAAACTGCAAAGTCCTAGGCCTTTTCAAAGAAAAGTGCCGAACAAGCTTGGAGAGGTATGGATTAGTGCCGATACGACGCTGTCCCACATACGAAAAGGTCTCCGAAAGCATGGACCTGTACCTTTTGATGGTAACAGGCTGGAGACCCCGAGAATCAAACAGATATACTAGAAACTCCACAATCTGTGTTATCGAAGGATTGGCATAATCAACAGAGTGATCGGCACACCATCAACAGAAGACCTTCCACTTAGCCACATAGGCTAAACCAGTGGAGTGCCTGCTTGAAGAAGAAAAGCACTCCATTGCTCATCTCGAAAAACCTCTACAGAGGAGACAGGACCTGACAAAAGATATGAGTGAAGGCACAATGAAGTCAGGTCGACGTAAAACCTCCGCGGGTGACCTTGGCAAAGAAGGTTGTGACATAGAGAGAGACGTGCTGGAACCGCCGCCAACAGAGAGCGGTGCTGATTGATCCACACCCGTTGAGGCTACAGGGGAGCGATCAGAATGATTCGACAACTGCAAGTTCGTATCTTGCCTAGAACCTGAGGCAGAATCGGAACCAGCGGGAATGCATAGCCGACAAGACCGTTCCAATCGAGTGACAGAGCGCCTGCAACGAAGGCCAGAGGATCTGGACACAGGGACACGAAAGAGTCCACCTGATGGTTCCACGAGTCACAAAGAGATCGATATGGGGGTGAGCCCAGAGATCGCAAAGCAACTGGAACACCGCCCTGTGGAGCATCCACTTGGTGGAAAAGACCCTACCCTGTTGGGACAGGGAGTCGGCTAGGACGTTCAGACGACCGGGAATGTGACGAACCACCACTCCGGCGTTGACATCCTGAGCAAGCAGTAGAAGATCCCGAGCCAATTTGTACATGGGAACCGAGTGCGTGCCGCCCTGGTTCTGAAAGTAAGCAACCACTGTTGAATTGTCGGACAACAGAAGGATCTGGTGATTCGAAAGGTGGGGGTGCCACTGCTGGAAACTCAGAAGAGGAGCAAGAAGCTCCTTCTGGTTGATGTGAAGAGCTGCTTGATCCTGGTCCCATGCCTCGTGAAGGGAAAGACCTAGAGGATCCAACGTCGCACCCCATCCGAGATCGCTGGCATCTCCCATCAGAACACAATCGGACATGGGTAAGTCCAATAGAACTCCCTGCATAATCCACTGAACATCCGTCCAGGGGAGAAGGTGACGATGAAGAGACTCCGGTAACTGAAGCACCAGATCCAGAGGATCGACATTCAGCCTCCAATGACAGAGCAGAAAGTGTTGGAAAGGTCTGACATGCAGCCGACCTAGAGGAATGAGATCCGTCACAGAACCGCAGAGACCGGGCAGCTGGAGAATACTCCGAGCTGTCGCGGACGTGGACTGAGACAGAGTCAGGGCAAAAGCTGAGAGAATCAGAGCCCTTGCCCGGGGAACTGCCACCGTATTCAGCTGAGTGTGGAAGTCCATCCCCAGATGACAAAACGACTGAGAAGGGATCAGGTCCGACTTCTCCTCGTTGACTCTGAACCCTAGCGACATGAGCAGGCTCAACAGTGTGTCGACATCTGACTCCAGAAAGGCAGCATTGGAATGTCCCTGGAGGATATCGTCTAGATATGCTGAAGTAGTCACTCTGGACTGTGTGCTATTGAAGGCTATCACATGCGATATCAGTCGGGTGAAAGCCCAAGGAGCCAGGTTGAGGCCTAAGGGCATGGCCATGAACTGGTAAACTCACCCCAGAAAAGCGAACCCGAGATACTTTTGCGATGTCCGATGAATCGGAACGTGAAAGTAAACGTCTCGCAGGTCGATGCTGGAAGCGAAATCTCCCTGGTGAATGGAGCAGCAAACCGACCTGAAAGTCTCCATGCTGAACTTGGGTAGAGTTGAAACGATTAGTCGACTAGTCAAAGTCGATTCGATTTTCGGAAAAATCGACTCTGAAATCTGCAAGTCGACTATAGTCGGGAAACTCAAAGATGAAGTCATAAAATGCCAATAGATGCCGTTAATTCATGCAAGCATTCTGTCCCTCGCCCAAGTCGCCCACACTTTTTAACTGATATAAAAACAAGAGGCCCCAGGGGGCCTGAGGGCGCTCACCTGACATGGTAGCCTAAATATCAACCCAGAGAATTGATTTCAACAAGTTGCATCTGCTCCTCCTAAGAAAAGCCTCCTACCAAATATCCAAAGATTTTGACCAGTGGATCTAAAAAAAGATTTTTAAAGAATATTCCTCATATTGAACTAAGTTATAATTCGGGCTCTCACAGGGAGCCCATATATGAACCCAGGAACTTGGCTTGAACAAACTTGAATCTCACCTCCCTAAGGATGCTGCATACCAAATATCAGAACATTCTGATTGGTGGATCTGAAGAAGATTTTTAAAGAAATTTCCTCATTCTGAACTAAGTTACAATTCAAGCTCCCACAATGAGCCCAAATATGGACCTAGGGACATGGCTTGAACAAACTTGAATCTTACCCCCTAAGGATGCTGCATAAAAAATATCAAAAGCATTCATCTGCTGGATCTGAAGAAGATTTTTAAAGAAAATTCCTCATTTTGAACAAAGTTGTCATTCGGGCTCCCATAGTGAGCCCAAATGTGAACCAAGGGACTTGGCTTAAACAAACTTGAATCGCAGCCCTCTAAGGTTGCTGCATGCCAAATATCAAAACATTCCGACTACTGAATCGGAAGAAGAAGATTTTTAAAGAAAAATTCCTCATATTGACTAAATTATAATTCGGGCTCCCACAAGGAGCCCAAATATGGACCCAGGGACTTGGCTTTAACAAACTTGAATCCCCCCCCCCTCCCACCCCTAAGGATGCCACACACCACATATCAAAACATTCCGACTGCTGGATCTGAAGAAGAAGATTTTTTAAGAAAATTCCTTATTTCGAACTAAGTTACAATTCAAGCCCCCACAGTGTGCCCAAATATGGACCTAGGGACGTGGCTTGAACAAACTTGAATCTCACCTCCCTAAGGATGCTGCATACCAAATATCAAAACATTCCGACTGCTGGATCTGAAGAAGAAGAATTTTAAAGAAAATTCCTCATTTTGAACTAAGTTACAATTCGGGCTCCCCAAGTGAGCCCAAATATGAACCCAGGGACTTGGCTTGAACAAAATTGAATCCCCCCCCCTAGTATGGTGCATACCCAATATCAAAAGATTCTGCCTGCTGGATCTTGAGAAGAAGATTTTCAAAGAAATTTGCCTGAAATGCACTAAGTTCTAATTCGAGCTTCTATAGTGAGCCCAAATATGAACCCAGGGGGCCGATTTGAACAAACTTGAATCAGATCCACCCCACAATGTTGCATACCAAATATCTAAAGATTCTGCCTGCTGGATCTGGAGAAGAAGATTTTTAAAGAAATTTGCCTGAAATGCACTAAGTTCCAATTCGAGCTTCTATAGTAAGCCCAAATATGAACCCAGGGGGCCGATTTGAACAAACTTGAATCAGATCCACCCCACACTGTTGCATACCAAATATCAAAAGATTCTGCCTGCTGGATCTTGAGAAGAAGATTTTCAAAGAAATCTGACTGAAATGCACTAAGTTCAAATTTGGGCTCCTAAAATTTAAGCCCAAATATGAACCCAGGGGGCCGATTTGAACAAGCATGAATCAGATACACCCCACAATGTTGCAAACCAAATATCAAAAGATTCCGCCAGATGGATCTGGAGAAGATTTTTAAAGAAATTTACCAGAAATGCACTAAGTTCGAATTCGGTCTTCTATAGTGATCCCAAATATGAATCCAGGGGGTCGATTTGAACAAACTTGAATCAGATCCACCCCACAATGTTGCATACCAAATATCAAAAGATTCTAACTGCTGGATCTGTAGAAGAAGATTTTTAAAAAATCTGCCTGAAATGCACTAAGTTCCAATTCGAGCTTCTATAGTGAGCCCAAATATGAACCCAGGGAGCCGATTTGAACAAACTTGAATCAGATCCACCCCACAATGTTGCATACCAAATATCAAAAGATTCTGCCTGCTGGATCTTGAGAAGAAGATTTTCAAAGAAATTTGACTGAAATGCACTAAGTTCAAATTTGGGCTCCTATACTGAGCCCAAATATGAACCTAGGGGGCCTTTTTGAACAAGCTTGAATCAGATCCACCCCACAATGTTGCATACCAAATATTAAAAGATTCTGCCTGCTGGATCTGGAGAAGAAGTTTTTTTAAGAAATTTACCAGAAATGCACTAAGTTCGAATTCGGTCTTCTATAGTGATCCCAAATATGAATCCAGGGGGCCGATTTGAACAAACTTGAATCAGATCCACCCCACAATGTTGCATACCAAATATCAAAAGATTCTACCTGCTGGATCTGGAGAAGAAGATTTTTTAAGAAAATTCCTTATTTCGAACTAAGTTACAATTCAAGCCCCCACAGTGTGCCCAAATATGGACCTAGGGACGTGGCTTGAACAAACTTGAATCTCACCTCCCTAAGGATGCTGCTTACCAAATATCAAAACATTCCGACTGCTGGATCTGAAGAAGAAGAATTTTAAAGAAAATTCCTCATTTTGAACTAAGTTACAATTCGGGCTCCCCAAGTGAGCCCAAATATGAACCCAGGGACTTGGCTTGAACAAAATTGAATCTCCCCCCCCCCCCCCCCCCCCCCCCCCCCCCCCCCAGTATGGTGCATACCCAATATCAAAAGATTCTGCCTGCTGGATCTTGAGAAGAGGATTTTCAAAGAAATTTGCCTGAAATGCACTAAGTTCCAATTCGAGCTTCTATAGTGAGCCTAAATATGAACCCAGAAGGCCGATTTGAACAAACTTGAATCAGATCCACCCCACAATGTTGCATACCAAATATCGAAAGATTCTGCCTGCTGGATCTGGAGAAGAAAATTTTTAAAGAAATTTGCCTGAAATGCACTAAGTTCTAATTCGAGCTTCTATAGTGATCCCAAATATGAACCCAGGGGGCCGATTTGAACAAACTTGAATCAGATCCACCCCACAATGTTGCATACCAAATATCAAAAGATTCTGCCTGCTGGATCTGGAGAAGAAGATTTTTTAAGAAATTTGCCTGAAATGCACTAAGTTCGAATTCAGGCTTCTATTGTGAGCCCAAATATGAATCCAGGGGGCCGATTTGAACAAACTTGAATCAGATCCACCCCACAATGTTGCATACCAAATATCAAAAGATTCTGCCAGCTGGATCTGGAGAAGAAGATTTTTTAATGTTTTTCCCATTTCCAACAGTGTTAAAAAAAGTGCTGACTCAGCACTTTTTCAAAGTCAAAAGTGCTGACTCAGCACTTTTTCAAAGTTCCCAAAACTGTACCCTATGATAAAACCGATGGCATTTTTTTTTTACCATTCCTTTCTGTTGGTCCCAAGGAAGCTTCACACCAAATAAAAATTCTCACTGCCGTGCAGTTTTGGAGATATGGGCGTTAATTTTTTCTATTTTTAGCTCCTGTGGTTCCCACGGGGCTATGGGAAAAAAAATTTCTGCATAAATTAGGTACTTATGACCCAATAAGCACTCAAGTACAATTTGGTTCAAATCGACCTTGCGGTTTGGAATATAGAAATTTGGGGCGAGGCCAAAATTGTTGCCCCTCCTTTAACATCCTCAAATATAGCCCCTCGAACTTCTCTTGAACAAACTTGAGTCTACACCTCAAAAGGAAGCTGCACACCAAATATCAAGTCTCTGCTATTGCTGGTTCTTGAGCAGAAGATTTTTAAGAATTGGAGCATTTTTGCCCCATCCCTCTGCTCAATATGAGCCAAAACCTAAATTGACAAAAAATCAAAATGCCCTTATATAACCCCTACTCACATGAAATTTCATTAATATGTGGGCAGTGGTTTGGGAGAAAAAGGCCCAAACACCACCTTCACAACGGACGCCAGACGACGGACGACGAACGAAAAGTGACCAGAATAGCTCACCCTGACTTTCAGTCAGGTGAGCTAATAAAATACATGCCTGAAACACTCAGAAAGCTGCTCCATATTCTATGATATTACTGTACTGGTTTGGGTGTGAGCTGGCGAAGACTGGATATGAAGGTGAGGAAACTGTCCGTCACAAAATTTGACCCGGGAGTTTTAAATTAATTGCACCAGGCGAATGGCGGCACACTTCAAACATTTTACAAATTCACGAAACTTCTGTTTCAACATCATTGGGTACTCTTTCCACTGTACGGACAGAGGACTAGGAGGCACGCACTTCCCAGGTATCCTAATTCTTTTACTGAATGGTTAAAGCTATAATATGCACAACATTTTAAAAAACTCAAAATACGAAAAAGAGAACAGCTACGTTCATGACTTTGACAAGGAAACTTCATCAAACACCTGTCAAACGAGTCATTAAACGAAAGGGTTATCAACTTACATGTAGTAGTCTCTTATCACCTAATTTACTGAGACAATTATGTTTTCAACAGAAAAGCCGACTAGTTGATTTTGAATCGATTTCTCCCGTCAACAAGTCGACTTTGAAAAATAGGTAATCATTTCAACACTAAACTTGGGAGCAATGAGAAACTGGTTCAGGATACTCAGATCGATATCCAGTCGGAGTTGGCCGTCCTTCTTCAGCACCAAGAACAGGTGGGAATGTTTGTTTGTTGGTGGGTAACGTCACATATTTATGCACCATGGCTAATCGTGACACAACATGGAGATGAAGTCAAGTTTAGTCAAACGTTGATCAACATGTTGCCCATTTTAGAGGACTTTCACCCCAAGCATTGGTGACTGGGTCCTATTTTACTAGTAAAGCAGAACTGGTTTACCACAGTAAACAAGTGCTGCTTACTTCCCGGGGTTCCCACGGGGAAACAGGTGGGAATAAAATCCCACTGAATGAATGTACCTGATGACCTTGATTGCCCCTTTTGACAGGAGATTGTCTATCTCCTTGATCAAAAGTTCCCGATATGTAACATCTAAAGGAACTTGTGTTGGAAGAGGCACTCTCGACAAGAAGGATATCCGCAGCCCGGACCGAACAACATCTAACACCCAAGATCGGATGTGATTGTGGCCCAATGGTCTGTGAACTCTGATATCCTTCCTCCAACCTGGGATGAATCGAGGTGAGGAACTTCATTTCGAGCCCTGGCGAGGCCAGGGAAAGGAGAAACCGCCTCCTCTACCATATGAAGAATCCTGAGTCCTCCCTCTAGCCCGCCGACGCTTACACTTACCCCGTGAGTAAAAAGTAGAAGCGGCAGCAGAAGGATCAGCCCTTGGCTTTGCAGAGGAAGCAGAAGTGTGCTTGTTAGGCTTTGGATGGCCCCTGCCTCCAACAGAAGGCTGATCAAGCTGACGAAGCAGCAGCTGATCTTTGGAATGACGCAGGACGTCATCCCGGACCGTTGTCACGGAACCATGGAATAGTCTCGGCCCCGCCAAAGAAGCAGATCAAAGAGCAGAGCGCTGCCCCTCAGGAAGGGAATGGCTTGTGTCCAACACAGCGTCCCAGCAAACTAATTCCAAGTTAGTCGTGTTACAGGCCTGCATGTGAGTAAGATGTATGAGCGCCTTGGAAAGCCCATGCAAAGGAGCCTGTATGTCGTCAAACTTATCTGGAGGCAGATAAGCAGCTAAAGCAGAGACGTGATCTGAGAGAGAAAGCAAATAGAGAAAGGCGGGAACACAACTGAAAGCAGCATCTCTCTCGATAAGCCCAACAGGGACTCCCGAGTTGCCATATCAATAATGGCCGACTTGGGCTTGGAAAGCCTGAGGGAGGTGGAGTCCTGATTCAAGACCGTCAAAGTCTGGAGGAATTGTAGGAACGATAACACACTGGAGGCAAAAAAGTGTCAGCCCTGGTGAAGAACGAAGTCCTCAGAGCCTTGGAACTCAGCTTAGAGTCCAAAGCTGTAAACGCTTCAACCACCTGTACCAACTGGCACGGTCGAAGGTGCCAGGAAGCGGGTTGCTCCACAGGCTGTAGGCACACGGCTGATGATTGCGGCCTGGCTGACACCGTCAGCTGGTCTGACGGTTCGAGATCTGGAAGGAACTCAAACACAAAGTCAAGAGCTGCCCCCAAGTCAGAAGACTGTTGGCTCTCAATGTCAGGTATGTTTTACCCATCCTCTGAGTTGGAAGACACATAGCCCATTATGGGCAAACCAACCGATGACTCTCATGGTGTAGGCACACCTGAGGGATCAGAAAGTGGCCTGGTTCTAATCCCGGAAGGCGGCTCTGCGGGAGGCATCTGGAAACCACTAGTAGCCTCACTGGAGGCAACGGGAAGGCTCTTGGAACTAACCTGAGTGAGAAAGAAGAGGGTCTCCTTAAGCTCACAGCCCGTGTTGGCCAGTTCGATGTGGGAACGAACTGGCAAAGTGGCTTCACTCCTGGCCCTTTTAACCAGCGAAGGGTCATGATCCTCAAATACACCCGAAGTGGGGCGATGGGTGGCAGCCAAAACACCTGAAGGCAGGTGCGCATAGGGGTACGACATACCCTGAGGATCTACAGTGTGGCAATTCGGGAGGGGACAGAAGATCCAGGCTGCACAACAAGCGTCGGTCCTGCAAACCTGGCCGTGAGACCAGAGTGCATGGGTGGAAAAACGCAACAGAGTCATTGGTGACCCCACCATGAAGATCCGAATCCAATGAGAAAACTGCTGGGCTCGATGGCTGAGAGACCAAAGCAGAGGATTTGGTCGGCAGCCCCTTCCGACTTCGCCGAGTTGAAGTCAGGGAAGGCTGAGGCTGATACCCCACGTCCACACAACCATACATCTCTGCGGATCCCTGCAGGGATAAGCTGAGGCCGGTTGAAACGGTGACTGATGACATAGCAGACAGAACAGCAGTAGCAGCAGATACTATGGGAGCCTTTGAAACTGGTGGAAAAGTGGAAAGAGCAACCGAGCTCGGCTCCAAAGGAGGAGTCACAACCCTAGTGACAGCCTCAGATGTCGTCTGGAGAGGGGCCACAGTCCCGGAACCAGGCATCTCTTCACCAGACAACTCAACAGCTCCCACAGTATCCACCACAGTTAAACACTGCACATCCCCCACGGAGGGGTGTATAACTCTCACAAGACGTGGTCGTTTCGGGAGGCCCCGAACGACAGCATTCCCCCTCCCCGCGTGTGCGGGAGGAATGGCCACGAGAACGCACCATATGCTTGGGCAAAAGGCATTGCCCTCAAGGAACAGTCCTAGGCATAACAGAGGTGAGAGCAGTAGAAGAAAAGGTGAACTCAACAGATGTAGAAAGTAGAACACCCCCAGCTACGAGAGAAAGGTGGCAGAAAATAAAGGACTGGCGGGAACACAACTGAACCCAGGCGGCTGAAAGGGACCCAAAAAACAGAAATTCTGGCTTTGTCCGTACAGCTCCCCAATGACACCTAACTCCAATAATAATAATAATATCCAAAATGAAAAAATAAATTAATCAACCAAAAATTTTTAGGTCCGAACTGCGCGTGAACACGGAGAATATATAAAATACAATGAAAATGTGGTAGAAAATAATAACGAGAATATATAAAACACAGTCCTGTTATTATACGATCTTCAGATCCATAATTCCAGTCACAGGTAACCATTATCAACGAGTTGAATTATCACTGTTTCTTAATTGCAAATGGACGTCTCACCACACAGGCGGACGAAAAAAGAATGATTCATTAGTTACTGACTGCGCACTGGTACTGGAAGCTGTGGATCTGTACTAGGAGAAGAGCGTCCCCTACTGGATGACACCCAGTAGGGGACACTCTTCTCCTAGTACAGATGTGCACTGGTAGCACTCGACCCAGTTTTGGATTATTTTTTCTTGGTGCTTTTGCACCACTTTTCTTTCTCAACTCCCTTGGGAAAGGTCAAAATAGTATATTTTCCGAGTTAGGGACTTCCACTCTAGTGCAAGCCTGTAGTAAACAATTGTATGGTAGGTTGATAAGAAACACAATTTCCATATTCATATTGGTATTATAGACTTGACATTCTCAGGAACATAATCAGTATCATTACTATCAACTAAATGAGTCATTAGTATCATAAAACACCAATTTAAATTGATATCTCTCATTGGAATGAGCTCATATTACAAGTCCATATAAGTTGTAAGTCTGAAAATGAATATTAATATTTGGTGTTGTCAGCTAAAATAGAGAGGATTCCCTTGCATTTTACTTTAGTGCTCCAGCATATTTTGTTTGATAATCATATTATATTCTGTTTTGCAGGATTTTGTGTGGGAACATAAGGTCACAAAATACTGGAAACTGAACTGTTCAACATGTTAAAAAATACTTTTGTAAATGTCCCCCCCCCCCACCACCCCCACAAAAAAATAAAATAACTAAATAAACAAGAGGCCCCAGGGGGCCTGAGGGCGCTCACCTGACATGGTAACCTAGATATCAAGCCAGGGAATTGATTTCAACAAGTTGCATCTGCCCCTCCTAAGAAAAACTTATACCAAATATCCAAAGATTCTGACCAGTGAATCAAAAAAAAAAGAAGATTTTTAAAGAATATTCCTCATATTGAACTAAATAATAATTCGGGCTCCCACAGGGAGCCCCAATATGAACCTAGTGACTTGGCTTGAACAAATTTCAATCTCACCTCCACTGGGATGCTGTATACCAAATATCAAAAGATACTGACTGGTGGATGTGAAGAAGAAGATTTTTGAAGAATATTCCTCATATTGAACTAAGTTATAATTCGGGCTACAACAGTGAGCCCAAATATGAACCCAGGGACTTGGCTTGAACAAACTTGAATCTCACCCCCTAAGCATGCTGCATACCCAATATCAAAAGATTCTGGCTGCTGGATCTTGAGAAGACGATTTTTAAAGATATTTGCCTGAAATTTATTTATTTATTGATGTTTAAGGTCACATATTTATGCACAATGGCTAACCATGACCGTGACAGTTTTACGGGTGGAGGAAGCCGGAGTACCCGGAGAGAACCACCGAGCAATGACGAGCAGCTGCCAGCTCCCCAACATCGTAACTCCGCACTGCAGCACAGGCAGGGTTAGATTGGTTGAAGACATGCGTACCATCGACGTGCAGTACGCCTTAGTACACGGCGTCATCATGCCCCCACGCGGGCAATGGAGATGAAGTGTCTTGCCCAAGGACACAACGCGGTTGCCGCAGGTGGGATTCGAACCGAGGACCTCTCGGCTTGCAGCCTGCACCTCTACCTACTGAGCCACCGCGCTCCCATTTGCCTGAAAAGTTCAAATTTGGGCTCCTATACTGAGCCCAAATATGACCCCAGGGGGCCAACTTGAACAAACCTGAATCAGATCCACCCCACAATGTTGCATACCAAATATTAAAAGATTCTGCCTGCTGGATCTGGAGAAAAGTGTTTTTAAGAAATTTGCCTGAAATGCACTATGTTCGAATTCAAGCTTCTATAGTGATCCCAAATATGAATCCAGGGGGTCGATTTGAACAAACTTGAATCAGATCCACACCACAATGTTGCATACCAAATATCAAAAGATTCTGCCTGCTGGATCTAGAGAAGAAGATTTTTTAAGAAATTTGCCTGAAATGCACTAAGTTCGAATTCGGGCTTCTATACTGAGCCCAAATGTACATCCAGGGGGCTGATTTGAACAAACTTGAATCAGATCCAACCCACAATGTGGCATACCAAATATCAAAAGATTCTGCCCACTGGTTCTGGAGAAGAAGATTTTTAAAGAATTTTTCTTAAATTGCACTAAGTAAAAATTCACGCCCCATAGTAAGCCCCAATATTGGTTGAGGAACTCGATTTGAACAAACTTGAATCAGACCCATACCAAGATGCTGCATACCAAGTATCAAAAGATTCTGCCCACTGGTTCTGGAGAAGAAGATTTTTAAAAAATTTTTCTATAATTCATACGGTGCTATCAGAGTTATGCCCCATATAGAGCCCCCAAGGGACGTGTCATTTCATTTGAACAAACATGAATTGCCATATAGTAATGAACATCCACATGAAGTTTCATGAAAATCGGACCAGTGGTTTCAGAGGAGAAGTCATTTGAAAAATGTTCAGGACGACGGACGAGACGACAGTTGGCGGACGACAGACGACGGACAACGGACGGCAAGTGATAAGTTGAGCTCCCTTCGGTGAGCTAAAAAATAAAACCGAAACCGAACCTGGAAAAAAAACCCTCCATGCATAAGCATCAGTCTGAAGCAGTACAATGAATATCTTTGACAATGAGCTCACTATGTTTTAAAGTCCACAAAAGAGAAAACAAAGATTTGCAACTATGACCCAAAAGAATTCCTCTCTTATGCAAGCTAAAAATCCTATTCATAAATAAGGCATAGCCTTATCATGGAATGTCATAAAAGAAACTGAATAATCTGTGGAGATTATTCCTTCATCCAACAACTAATAAGGCATAGTTTTTTCTATAATGACAATATAAACATCAAACAACTGATCAGACATTCTTTTTAAATAATGACATTTATTTATTTCTTTATTTATTGGTGTTTAACAACACTTTCAACAGCCAAGGTCACCTCTTGTCAGACAGTTTTACAGGTGGAGGAAGCCGGAGTACCCAGAGGAACCACCAACAGTGGCGAGTAATTGTCAACTCCCCAACATACCAACTCGATACAAGCAGGGTTAGCAGTAGTTGAAGACAAGTGTGCCATCGATGTGCAGTATGCCTTAGTACACAGCACCACCATGGGAATGAAGATTAAGTGTCTTGCTCAAGGACACAACACAGTAACCCCTGACGGGAATCGAGCCATGGACCTTTTGGTTTGAAGTCCAATGCCATAACCAATATGCCACCACACTCAGTAAATAATGACAATAAAACACACAAACACCCCCTATCCCCTCACTATTGTTTAGCCATCTGATGAGGACAAGTTTTTTTCTTCTGTTCTCGGTGACAAACAATGACAAACAAGTCCCTACAAAATTGGGAAGCCAATCCCCAACCCATAGTTTTCTTTGTGAGAACATGGAGAAACAAAGGGAATCTTTGTAGAAATCCAAATCACAATTGTCTAGATTCTCATAAACTCAGGAAGACAGAACCCAACTTTTTCTACAAACAAACTCACCCCCAAAGACACAGAGTACAAACATACAAATACAATAAATAGACCCACAATGGACTAAATAGTAAAGAAACTAGCCACAATAAAATGATATGGTGTCACCCAAAAAAATAAATGAGGGCAAATGCATCAACAGTAAATTATATCACGCATCTTAACTTTTACCTTCTGCACATGGAAGTTGAAATTTCAAAATTTCAAGCTGCAATTTTTTCCCATCATGCAACCTATAATTTAACCAATTCAATCTTGTTTGAGAGAGCCCAAACTAACTGGGTAAAATTGAATCAATTCCTAGTTACAGTATGGGAAAAATTGCTATTTGAAATATTGGCATTTTGAAATCAGTGTGCAAGGGGTTCATTCTAATTCGTAAAGAAACTGGAAAGTATGTTAAATATCTCACAATAGTTTATATTTGACCAACAGTGATGTTCAGGTTGAATGAACTTGAATAGCTTGGGTTTTTTTTAAAAAAATACAACAAAAAGTACAAGGCCACTCAATTTTTTTACCGTAAAAAAGTTCTCAAAAGAATTCTGATTCTTAATAATAAACCTGGCCACATTCCAGAAAAAAAGACCAATAATTGCTAAATGTAATGAAGCATAGAAAGCATCAGAAATTCAAGGGCAAATATGACAGGTTCCTCTTTGATAGTATAAGGACAGTTTATAGAGATCATAATGACAGGAGTGAACATAATTTCATGTGATGGTTTGTTATTCTAGATCTAGTGTACATGTAGTTGCTTCTGTATTAAGCTGTCAGTTCAATTTGAAGGTACAATTTCTTATTCTTTGTATGTTTCTTCTCCTGCTCCAAAACAAATTCCCAAATTAGAACCCTTATGACTAATAAAATCTTCCCAATGGCACGGGCTACAGGCCCTTTCCAAAATGAAGGTAGAAGAATCCCCAGGATTACCACTAAAAACAAGTGGCCCTATGTGGCCCGAGGTGCTCACCTGACAATAGTTGTTTAAAGAAGGATTCAATCAGCATCTATAGCTAGTTAACACTACAGAGGAGTGAAGTTATTTAATTATTTATAACTCTGTTGTCCATGCCAGATGATTTTTATCTTGCCCACATTTCCAATAATGCAAAACTAGGGGGTGTAAATATCAACCTAGGAACTTAACTTGAACAAACTTGAGTCTGAGCCCTTTGCTTCCAACACCAGGATGCTGTAGACCAAATGTGAAGGCATTCTGATGGGTGGATCTGAAGGAGATGATTTTTTAAGAAATTTACTCTTATTGCACTAAGGTGAAATTCGGGTTACCATAGGGGATCCAAATATTAACTCAGGGACACGATTTGAACAAACTTGAATCTCACACCCTCAGAGATGTTGTATACCAAATATGAAAGCATTCTGACTGGTGGATCTGAAGAAGAAGCAGTGACGCATGGGAAAGGCGCGCGATCGCTCTCGCGAACCATCACTCACACAAAAATTGTTCAATGTGCGCGAATAATCGCTCGCCTCTGTTCTTGGGTGTCTTTTATCCATTTGAGTTGCGTCAACAGAAACATTCAATTAATTTTTCATGTTGGGAAATTTTTAATCCCTCACAATTCAATACGTTTAAAGTACAATTCCAAACAATTTCCTTTTCGTCGCTATGAACATGACACACAGTAGTTCTCTTATACATCCACACACAACACGCTAACAGTGAGAGGGTTGTACATTGACAACTCGCCCAGACCTTACTCCTACCAGAAACGAACACGCATGTTCATATATAAAAAACGGTGCTCGCGGAATGTTGCCCCGTTCCTTATTTTCATTTACACATGTGACACCTGTCGCTCCAATTCACCAGTGACACGAATTAATGTGCCTGATTTGGAATTTAATAATCTGCCATTTAAAATCCAGAACTAATTTTAGTGAGTTACATATATTTTCACCGTCAAAATTTCCATCCGTGTTCAGTTCTATTCTTACATTTGTTTCAAAGGACGCTTGTCAATGGAAATTAAAAAGTAAATTTTTGTACATGTAATAATGTATAGTTCACTTCAGATTATCTAAAAGTTCATTTCAGGAATTCTGTTAATACATTTAATAAACAAACACTAGATTTCAAGCTTGCAATTTTATTCTGAACCACAGGCAAACAATAACATTAACTTAACTTAATTTTGAAAAAAATACACTTTGAATGGTATTGGGACGTTTCGGCCTCGAGACGTTTCGGCCTCCAAAATTAACAGTCAACAGTGAAGGGGATTATTTCATCCGCCAGTATAGAAAATAGAGGATATTAAGAGGTGTTAATTGATCAGTATTTTTCAATTTAACAACCTAAACGGTATTAAAAAAATGAAGATAAACATTGAATCAAAATCACTCTCCTCACATTTTTCACTCTCGCAAGCTTGATTTGAAGTGAGCGATTTTACACTCGCCTCCATTTTGCTCCCATTCGTCACGGAATAAGATTTTTAAATATTGCCCTAAGTTAAATATTTGGGCTCCTGTATTGAGCCCAAATATGAACCAGGGGGCTCATTTTAACACACTTGTATCGGGACCCCTATGGACCTCTATGGATGCTGTATACGAAATATCAAAAGATTCTGATCAGAGGTTCTGGTGAAATATTTTTGCAAATATGCAGACTCAGCATGTTTTGATGCCCCCCCTCCCTTATAGAACACCCTGACGTAACTGATGGAAATTTTTTTTACCATTCAATTCCACTGGTCCTAAGGATACTCCATACCAAATACAACAGTTCTCTGTTCCGTGTAAGATAGGAAATATCAGCAATTGAAAATATTTGTATTTTTAGCTCCTGGGGTTCCCACAGAGACACAGGAAAATGTTTTTTTTTGCATGAATCAAGTACTTATGACTCATAAATACCACATATCAAATTTGGTTCAAAATGGACCATCGGTTCAGAAAAGAGAAATTTCAGGTGGAGCCACAAATCTTGCCCCTCCCATTACAAAGGCAAATATTTATCCACGTTTGAACAAACTTGGTTCTACACCTCAAAAGAAAGCTCCATACCACATATCAAGTCATTTTACCCACTGGTTCATGAGAAGAAGATTTTTAAAGAATTTTGGAGCATTCTCCCCCACCCCATCCCTAGGGTTGATTTGAACAAAAACAATATGCAATGTCAGAACAAGCAATGACCTCAAATTTAACTGAAATTAGTTCAGCAGTTTAGGAGGAGCAGGTGCAAACACCATTTTCTTGGATGACGGAAGACGAACAACAGATGGTGAGTGATCACTATAGCTCATCCTGACTGTCAGTCAGGTGAGCTAAAAACCCTTGGAGTGGATGTTACAAACATGCGAATAGTCTAAACGTCTCTGAACCCATGGGTACAACATGGTCTATTAATTATGTTAAATTTTGCCTGAACTTTGCTGACCCTTTACATGATACAACTCAAAATATTCACCTGCAACATTTTCATAAAATTCACAATATTAAATCTTGCCATTTGAAAGCTTGAACATCAAGCCTCCGGCAAGAACTGCACTTTAGTATATGAATAATTGCGTCTTTTGAAAATGCACGAGTGCATTTCTTTATTTGTTCACTGTGGTTTAATGACACTGTCAAGGTGCAAGCTTGAATTTTCGATTTTGTTGCATATAAGTGTATATATTTTTGATAATTTTTCTCATTCAGGCCAAGGCATAAGAATGTGCATTTATATGATGGACCCCAAGAACCGAATTGTCACTTAAACAGACCAGCAATAATTGAAGCGCTGCTAATTGAGCGTGAAATTTTATGTCCATTACCACGGGTCTGGATATCCCATTTAGTAGCTATCTGATAAAGATTAAAAGTAAGAGGGACAGTATTCTCCTGCAAGTCGTTATCTGTGTAATTATGGCCAGTTAATAGGTGATTGCTGTAAAAACAGTACATCGCATATGTTCTGGATACACACCCATATTACGCAGCTAGCCTGTCACAGAATGACAAAAGATACCAAAATGTGAGTCTTTCAAAGGAACTTTAAAGCGAATAATTATGGATAACAGATTAACAGTTAACCACATTTACAATTGCTGTGACTGGCAATAAATAGCCATAACGGAATCATTAATGGGTAATCTATTCAGTTTGGCTTGAATCTAGTATGTTAGCTGAAGTGCTCATGAATTCTTGGATCACATGTTCTTAAGTGAGCTAATGAAAGAGTAGCAGCTGCTGATTTTCTCAAAGCTACTTTTTCAACTATAGAAATGAAGTGAATAATTCTGATAATAGTTGATTTATTTACAATACTTGCATAAATATTCAAGCACTCGCCTGTAACCTCACACTTACTCTTCCACTGGTTAACCATGCATTAGCTCAACATATCCTAGATTCTTAGCCACTGTTCACAAGCCAGGCAATAATTTTTTTTCTGTTATCGTGTTTTGTGCCTGTCATTCCAAACTTGGTTCCTGTGACAGGGTTTAGGACTTAATGGAATAGTGTTGCATTACTATAATGATACAACGAATAGTCAATGTTTGTTAAAAATCAGCTTGTCACTTTCTCTTCCTAAATTCCAAGGCAGAATTCCATAGCTTCTTAAATTTAAAATATAATTGTACATGCAGATCTAGAAATAATTAAGTCATTCAATGAATCTGAAAAGACTTATTGGGATCGTCAGCCATTTTAAAAAAAATATTTTCGTTGTCAAACATGTTTTCTGACCACTTCCCGTTCAGCTGTGCTCACAAATTTTGGCACACTGCCAATTTTATGGGGTTTTTTGGTTGACCTTTTAGTTTCAATCTCATTTTGGGTCTCAGCCTTTCATATTTTTGGCAATATGGTCTCCACAAAAAACATATCTAAAAATGTGGTAATAACCTGGAAAATTCCCAATGGTTATGGCCAAATTTAAGGGTGACATTAACCCTTTACCTAACACAAAAGGTAGAAGACACTTGCAAACAAAACAATTGAATAACTATTTTTTTTCATTTTTTTGCATCAAAATCATAGCTTATGACCCCCTCATTGGAATGAGCCCAATGAGGGGATCATAAGCTATGATTTTGATGGAGAGTCAAAGACACTAAGGGTCAACCCTGTTAATTGAATAGCCACTTTGCCAAAGAAAATTATTCAATTAACAGGAGTATTCATTTAACAGGGATTGTGGTAATAAACTCAGCATTTTTTCTATTATATCTTGTTTGACAGAGCTCCATTAGCTCTGTCAAACAAGATATAATAGATTAAATGCCTGTATTGGATGTACTGAGGCCAAATAGGTCTATAAAGAAAGGAAACTGGGGAGAGTCGGGGTAATTTCTTGACAGGTTACAAGATTTTTTATTCAATTAATTTCTTGACAGGTTACAAGATTTTTTATTCAATTAACAGGAGCTTACTCTATAACCTATATTCAATTAACAGGCAAAATTTGTACTGGAGGTATGGTAAATGGTTTTGTGTTGGGAAATTAAATTCTATTAACAGGTTTATTCAGTTAAGAGATATCCAATTAAGTGGGCTCGACTTTAAAGTTTTTGTACGCAATCAAGCTTTCAAATCTCTGCATACCTAAATGATGATATGCATAACTTCTTCATTACTTTACCTACTGCTATGAAACTTCATAATCTTATTCTTGGGGCTGAGATCTAGTGCATGCCATTTTCAGCCTTCCAACTTTATCCAAAACAATGTTAGTTTCAACATTTTTTCTCCATCTTTCAATACAGACTCTTATAAGAAGCCTCCCTTTTTGAACTTTTGGAAATATCATCTCCAACAAAAACTGTTCTAAAAATGTGCCATCCTAGGAAATTCCTAACTGCTATGGCTTAATTGTGAATGATATCATAGGGGATCATAGATGCAAAAATTTAAAAATGCGTCAGATTTTATTTTATTTTAGTTTCTTGTAGAGCTCAAAACATTATGTTTTTAGTTATTCGATTTACCACTATTTTTTTTTCATTTTTTACATCACTTGAAGTTCAGCCTATTATTTGTAATTCTTCCAGCTATTGGATATTGCGTTAAGGACTTTTAGTTTTTTAAATTTTGATCAACCATGCAGCTGATGTGAATTTATCAACTTTTTGTGAAGTTCTTATTTTCAACCACAATTTCTGATTCATGCTTTCAAATATACTCTCCCCCCCCAAAAAAGTGTGCATGCTAAAAAATAACACTAAAAAAAGATATATATCATTTTCATTCAAGGAAATTTTATTCAATCACAGATGAATCAATTTGTGATCAACACGAGAAATTTCATTACGCTACGATGAATACTCTTGGTGCCATGGAGAGTCAAAGACACTAAGGGTCGAACACAAAAGTCACACACTCAATATCTGGTATGACCTCCGTCTGCATCGACTACTGCTGTGGATCTATGCCTCATGGAAGCGAACAAGTTAGCATGGAAGTGTTGTGGGATGTTGTTCCATATTCTGATAAGCTATCTTTGGAGATCCACAAGCGTTGACGGTGCATGGGGAAGCCGGCGTAGCTGAAGTTTCATTTTGTCCCATACGTGCTCAATGGGTGAGATATCGGGCGAATTTGCGGGCCAGGGAAGAACATCCACTTGTTGTTGCTGCAGATACTGTTGAACAACACGAGCTGAGTGGGGTCGGGCGTTGTCCTGCTGTAGAATGACGCCGGGGCTGTGACGTTGCAGAAATGGGACAACAACAGGTGTAAGCACTTCATCACGATATCTGGCTGCATTGAGATTGCCATCAATAATGACCAGCTCAGATCTGTTACGGGCAGTGATGCCACCCCACACCATGAGAGACCCTCCCCCATAACGATTTCGCTTCACGACATATGGATCTGCGTAGCGTTCGTTTTGATGTCTTACACTCTCTGGCGGCCATCTGATATTTAAAGATGGAAACGACATTCATCTGTGAATAAAACACGTCGCCACCAGTGTAAGGGATGCCTGAGATGTTGTCTACACCACTGCAGTCGAGCACGACGATGACGTAACGTCAAAATCGGCCGAATTGCAGGTCTTCGAGGATGTAAGCCATATTCTCTCAGCCGGTTGATTACTGTTTGAGGATGTATCCGTTTCAGGTTAGGGATGTTCCTGGCTGTCGTCATTGCCGTTTGTTGCCAGTTCCGGAGATGGACGACACGGATATACCGATCTTGTGCAGGGGTGGTAACTCGGGGTCTCCCGGAGTGGGGTCTGTCTCGAACGTCATCATGTTGTGCATGTCGATGGACTAGCCTGTCTACAGTGTTACGGTGGCAGTTCAAATGCTGGGCAACCTCTCTGTGTGTTCTGCCAGCTCTAATCATACCCAGGGCAAGGAGACGTTGATTCATTGTCAATTTTGGCATGGTAATGTGGAGTCATTTTAACAGCAGCGCAAGTTTGAATGCGAACGATAGGAAGGCCTTACTTTAGTGTTTAAATACCCAAGGATTCACACTGCTGCATGAATTTTCAAACTCTCCACGTGCAAAACATGCCTTTTTACAAACGTGCAGCACGTCATTGAACGTTAATGCAATTTTAACGGGGAAAGCTGTTTTTGTGTTCAATATAACTTATTCATGAACAGGTTAACACTCTTTACACCTACGAAATTATTTTTTTGGAGTTTGATCAATTTCTGCAATGCACACTTCTTTTATGGGCGAGTATATTTGGGAATGTAATCTCCAACAAAAACCATATCTAAAAAGTGCTACTGCCTTACCAAATTCCCAACTGTTATAGCCAAATTCTGAGGTGATGTCATTTGGAGGAGTGGGGGTGGGGTCATAGGGTCAACAAATTAAAATAAATCAGATTTTATTAAATTTGAATGAGTTGTAGAGCTCCGAAAATTAGGAGTTAGCTGTTATCTTTAGTTTTTCAATTTATCTCCTTTTTTTGACGTATGTACATCACTTCAAAGTCTAGGCCATTTTTGTCACATTTTTTGGGAGACACCCCAAAAAAGAAAGCTTAACAGTGATGACTCGGATTCGGTGCTGCAGGAAAGCACAAATGCGGAGAGTTTTTCCATCATGACCTCAAGATGGGCCAAAAAGTATCAAAGTCTCCAACCTCATTGGCCTCCTGCTGCCTGAGTCCGCAAGCTAATAACAAATTCAATGATAACTCGATTGATAAATCCAATACAATCAATGACAACGAAATTAGTGCAACAATGCATCTAACAAGAACGTCACGGTTAGATCACCTACTCCACTCATGAGAATGGATTTCTCTGCAGCGGTCAAGAGGACAGCCGGAGTATCCATGAAAAAAGTAAAAAAATCGGACAACCAGGCCCCCCCCCCCCCTCCACAAAGGCTAAGAGCACAACCCTCTATTGTTGTTGTGACCAGTGCACACCCCGATACCCCCAAAGAAGCCATCACACAGGATGTACCAAACTGTAAGTGGGAAAGATTTACATCAAGAGCCATTGACAAATGCACGTGGAAGCTAAAAGTAACCTGCCCGAATCATGAGACTAAACAAAGGATAATCGCTAATGGGGTCACCAACAACGGCAGGAGACATGTGGTGGAGGATTACCGGTCTACCCCTCCACCTGTCCAATGCCACAAATACCAAAAATTTGGGCACTGCATGAAATGGGGGAGGGGGGGGGGGGGGGCAACAATCACCTCACCAAGGTATGCAGGTCAGACTCCCCTTCATGCCCCAACTGCAAAGGAGCCCACACTAGCAATTACCGCGGGTGTCCCCACTTCAAAAAAGTTAAAACTTATACTGAACTGAAAAACCTAAACCTAAAAAAAACGATAATGCATCCTCTCCTCACACAATATGCTCCCTGGTCGCGGGAGCACTTTATTCGGTACTCAACAAGCATGTCAGTACCAATCTGTCTGACATCTCACACCAGACGTGGTCGAATCGGGAGATTCTGGTAACTGAAGCATCAGATCCAGAGAATCGACATTCGGCCTCCAACGACTGAGCAGAAAGTGTTGGAGAGGTCTGACATGCAGCCAACCTAGAGGAATGAGATCCATCACCAAACCGCAGAGACTGAGCAGCCAGAGAATACCCTGTGCTGTCGTGGATGTGGACTGGGACAGAGTCAGAGCAAAAACTGAGAGAATCACAGCCCTGGCCTGGGGAACCACCACCGTACTGAACTGAGTGCTGAAGGCCATCCCCAGATGACAAAACGACTGAGAAGGGACCAGATCCAACTTCTCCTCATTGACTCTGAATCCTAGTGGCGTGAGCAAGCTCAACAGAGTGTCGACATCCAACTCCAGTGAGGCAGCACTGGAATACCTCTGGAGGATATCGTCTAGATATGCCGAAGTAGTCACCCTGGACTGTGTGCGATGGAAGGCTATCCAAGGAGCCAGGTTGAGGCCGAAAGGCATGGCCTTCAACTGGTAAACTCACCCCAGAAAAGCGAACCTGAGATACTTCCGCAACACCCGATGAATCAGAACGTGAAAGTAAGCATCTCACAGGTCGATGCTGGAAGCGAAATCTCCCTGGTGAATGGAACGGTGGACCGACCTGAAAGTCTCCATGCTGAACTTGGGAGCAATGATAGACTGGTTCAGGATACTCAGATCGATAACCGGTCAGAGTCGGTCGTCCTTCTTCGGCACCAAGAACAGGCGGGAATAAAACCCCACTGACTGAATGTTCTTGACGACAACAACCTCCTCTACTGAATGAAGAATCCTGAGACTTCCCCTCTAGCCTGCTGACGCTTACCCTTACCCCGTGAGTAAGAAGTAGAAGCGGTGGCAGAAGGATCAGCCCTTTGCTTCGCAGAGGAAGTAGAAGGGTACTTGTTAGGCTTTGAACAGACCCTGCCTCCCCTAGAAGGCTGATCAAGCTGACGAAGCAGCAGCTGATCTTTGGAATGACGTAGGACATCATCCCAGACCGTCGACACGGAACCCATGGAACAGTAGCGGACCTGCCAAAGAAGCAGATCGAAGAGCTGCGCGCTGCCCTCAGGAAGGGATCGGCCTGTGTCCAGCAAAGAGTCCCTTCGAACTAGTTCCAAAATAGCCGTGTCACAGGCATGCGTTTGAGTAAGATGCATGAGCGCCTTGGACAGCACACGCAAAGGAGACTGTAGATCGTCAAACCTATCTGGAGGCAGATAGGCAGCTAAGGCAGAGACGACGTGATCGGAGAGAGAAAGCATACCCAGCATTCCTCTCGATAAGCCCAACATGGACTCCAGAGTTGTTATAGGAATGACGGCAGACTTGGGCTTGGAAAGCTTGAGGGAATTGGAGTCCTGATCCAAAACCGTCAAAGTCTGGCAGACTGATGGATTGGCGAAATCGTAGTAACGATAACGCACCGGAGGCAAAAAGGTGGCAACCCTGGTGAAGAACTGAGCCTTCATAGCCTTGGAACTCAGCTTAGAGTCCAAGGCTGAAAATGCTTCGACCACCTGTACTGACTGGCACGGTCGAAGACGCCCAGAAGAGGTTGCTCCACAGGCTGTAGACGCGCGACCGATGATCGCGGCCTGGCTGACACTGTCGGCTGGTTTGATGGTTTGAGATCCGGAAGGAACCCAAATACAAAGGCAAGAGCTGCCCCCAAGTCAGAAGACTGCTGGCTCTCGACATCAAGGATGTCTGACTCCTCCCTGAGGTCGGAAGATAATCGTGGGCAAACCAGCCGACGCCTCCCATGGTGTAGGCACACCAAGGGGATCAGAAAGCGGCCTGTTTCCAATCCCGGGAGGCGGTGCCATAGGGGGCGCCTGGAAACCACTCGCTGCCTCGCTGGAAGCAACGGGAAGGCTCTTGGACAGAACCTGAGTGAGTAAGGAGAGGGCCTCCCTAAGCTCACTGTCTGTACCAGCCGGTTCGACATGGGGACGAACCAGCAAAGTGGCTTCACACCTGACCCTCTTAACCAGCGAAGGGTCACGATCCTCCAATACACCCGAAGCGGGGCGGCTGGCGGCAGCCAAAACATCTGAGGGCAGACGTGTATAGGGGTACGACACACCCCGAGGATCAACATGGCGGGAACTCAGGAGAGTTGCCACGGACCTCTGCGGGGCAGAAGGTCCAGGCTGTACAGAAGGTGTTGGTCCCGCAAAACTGGCCGTGTGACCAGAATGCGTGGACGGAAAACACCAATGACAAAACTGTGGTACTCGACGGCGCAGACACCATAGTAGAGGGTCCGGCCGGCAGCCACTTCCAACTTCGCAGAGTTGAAGTCAGGGAAGGCTGAGGCCGATACCCCCACGTCTACACTACCAGACACCGCTGCAGACCACTGCAGGTATAAAACTGCTGTGCTCAACGGCTGAGAGGACACAGCAGGGGGTTCAGTCGGCAGCCACTTCCGACTTCGCCGAGTTGAAGTCGGGGAAAGCTGAGGCCGATACACCACAACCACATTACAGACATCCCTGCAGACCCTTGCAGGGATAAGCCAAGGCTGGCTAAAAACGGTGCCCGATGATGTTGTAGACGGAACAACAGTAGCAGCAGATATGACGGGAGCTGTTGGAACTGGCGGAAAAGGGGAGAGAGCTCGGCCTCCAAAGGAGGAGTCACAGCCCTAGTGACAGCCTCAGTTGTCGACTGGTGAGGGCGCATAGTCCCGGAACCAGGCATCTCTTCACCAGAAAACCAACAGCTCCCGCAGTATCCACCACGGTAAAAAAAACTGTACATCCCCCATGGAAGGGGAATAACTCTCACCAGACGTGGTCGAGTCGGGAGGCCCCGAAACGACAGCGTTCCCCATCCCCGCGGGTGAGCAGGAGCTGCACATCCCCCATGGAGGGGGTATAACTCACACCAGATGTGGTCAAGTCGGGAGGCCCCAAAACGACAGCATCCCCCCCTCCCCCCTCCCCCCCCCCCCCCCCACGGAAGGAGCTACACATCCCCCACAAAGGGGGTATAACTCACACCAGACGTGGTCGAATCGGGAGGCCCTGAAATGACAGCATTCCACACCCATCGTGGGTGCGGGAGAAACAGACACAAGAACACACCAAAGGCAAGGGCAAAAGGAATTGCCCTAAAGGAACCAAACTGGAAATAACAGAGGTGAGAGCAATAGAAGAAAAAGGTGAACTCAACAGTTACAGAAAGTAGAAGAACACCCTCAACTACGAGAGAAGGTGGCAGAAAAAAAACGGTGGGTACACGACAGAACCCAGACGGCCGACAGGGACCGAAAAAAACAGAAATTCAGCCCTCAACAGAGTGAAGAAATCCTGTCCAGACAGTCCCTCATTGACACAAAAAGCAAAGATGGCAACACGTCAACCACGTTGCATGGATAAAAGAAAAATGGTTTTGATTACTGCTTGCGCACTGGTTAATGGAAGTTGTGGAATTGTACTAAGAGAAGAGCGTCCCTTACTGGGTGTGCGCCGATGGCACTCGACCCAGTTTTGGATTATTTTTTCGTGGTGTTTTTCTTTCCCAAATCAAGAGATCTTAGGAAAGATTAAAATAGAGAGTATTTTATCCGAGTTAGGTTCTTTCACTGTAATGAAAGCCTGTAGTAAACAATTGTAAGGTAGGTTGATAAGAAATTCTGACTGCCAGATCTGAAGAAGATTCTTAAATAAATTTCCTCAAATTGCACCAAGTTAAAATTCAGGTTCTCATAGGGAGCCCAAATATGAACCCAGGGACTTGTTTCGAACAAATCTGAATCTGGCCCCTCTAAGGATGTTGTTTTTTTTAATACATTTCCTCAAATTACACAGAGTTAAAATTCAGGTTCCAACAGGGAGCCCAAATATGAACACAGGGACTTGTTTCGAACAAATCTGAACCTGATCCTACTAAGGATGTTGGAAACCAAGTATCAAAAGATTCTGATTCATAGTTTTGGAGAAGATTTTTTTAATTTTTAAAAAAAAATTGTGGCTGCTAACAGAATTATGTATCTTGTGGTGCCCCCTGTGGGGAGGCAACTTTATTTGAACAAACTTGAACTAACATTTGATAAGGAACATGCATATCAAGTTTGATTCAATTTGGCATAGTGGTTTATTAGGAAAGGTCGATAATGTAAAATTCATGCCAAATGGCTGGATGGATGCCAGATGGATGGATGATGGATAACAGACAGAAAGTGATGACATAAGCTCCCCTTGGGCTTTGCTCAGGTGAGCGAAAAAAACAAACATACTCGTGTAAGCTGAAGATAAAATAGGTACTGGGGCACTTTAATAAAAAAGAATTACAAATTGATTAATTTGCTGGGGCCAATATTGTTCAGATTACCAACAAGCGAAGAAGAGAAAATGATCCTTGCTGCATGTTATTATGTTTTCAAGCTGCCAAAGATCACATCTGCTCAAGTTGAATAAGTAAGCAGAAAATTTCATTACTAAATGAAATATGTTTTCAGTTAACCACATTGGAGTTTCATAATATTTATTCTCCAATATAAAAATTGTGAAATTCTTACTTTGAATGCTTTAGGAGAGAGATCTTTAAAAAATGAAATAATGCCTTCAAGGTATTGATTTTCACTGGAGCTGTTCAGTTTATCCATTTCGTAAGTAGGTTTCAGATTTTTAAAAAAAACTGAAACAGATGGCATCACAAAAACTAACAAGAGGGATGTTTCATCCCAGATGCTAACCTATGTTCGAGCTCGATGCAGTTTATTTCACTCCAAATAATGGATATTTCTCATTTTTAATGGGATATATTGCTATTATCATAAAGTTAATATTACTGTAATAGTTTTCAATAACCCAAGTCTACACAATATCAATGACCTGGATAGAACCACAGAAATGAAACTCACCTTCACACAAACTCTGACAACCTCCAATTGACTATACCCCCCCCCCCCCCCCCCAAAAAAAAAAAAAAAAAAAAAAAAAATGTTTTTGACTGAAAAAAGTAAAAATTCCCTAAAATTTGTATTTTCAGAAGGTTTAATACCTAAAGATGTTATCTGAACTGAAAATAAACCCACAATGATGAGAGGGTAAGGCACCACAATCTGCATTAAAACTTACTGAAATGATCGTTCTTACAATCAGAAAAAATAGGCCGATGAAATCGTCAGATGTGTACCCATATGCGCAACTAGTAGAAAGCTGTATGACGGAGGACCATCCTGGATGCCGACATTATGTACACCATACATGGTATGGGTACATATAGAAATGGATTGGAGGAGTGTCTAATTTGATGGATAAAGGGTTAATATCTCCAGATCAAATTATTAGATTATATAAAAAACTATACAGCACAGCACATCAGTAACCTGAATACATATATAAAGTAACCTAATAATCGGATTAATATTTATTGAGTTATCGCATGCCGAAGAAATGGATTGGAGGAGTTCTCAATTTGAAAGATAAAGGGTTAAAATCACAGGATCAAATTATCAGATTTACACCAAAAACTATACAGCTTGGCACATCAGTAACCTGAACACATATATGAAGTAACATGACAATTGGATTGATATTTTTTGAGTTATCTCATGCCAAAGGGATTGGAGAAATTTTCAATTTGAAGGACGAAGGGTTAATATCTCAGGATCAAATTATCAGATTTACATCAAAAGTTACACAGCTTGGCACATCAGTAACCTGAACACAAATATAAAGTAACTTGACAATCCAAGCAAAATTTTTCAAGTTATCGAATGCCAAAGGAATTGGAGGAATTTTCAATTTGAAGGATAAAGGGTTAATATCTCAGGATCAAAATAACAGATTTACACCAAAAACTCTACAGCTCAGCAAATCAGTAACCTGAACACAAATATAAAGTAACTTGACAATCCAAGCAATATTTTTCAAGTTATCGAATGCCAAAGGGATTGGAGGAATTTTCAATTTGAAGGATAAAGGGTTAATATCTCAGGATTAAATTATCAGATTTACACCAAAAACTATACAGCTAGGCACATCAGTAACCTGAACACAAATATAAAGTAACTTGACAATGAAAAGCAATATTTTTCAAGTTATCGAATGCCAAAGGGATTGGAGGAATTTTCAATTTGAAGGATAAAGGGTTAATATCTCAGGATCAAAATAACAGATTTACACCAAAAACTATTCAGCTCGGCACATCAGTAACCTGAACACAAATATAAAGTAACTTGACAATCCAAGCAATATTTTTCAAGTTATCGAATGCCAAAGGGATTGGAGGAATTTTCAATTTGAAGGATAAAGGGTTAATATCTCAAGATCAAATTATCAGATTTACACCAAAAACTATACAGCTTGGCACATTAGTAACCTGAACACAAATATAAAGTAACTTGACAATCCAAGCAATATTTTTCAAGTCATCGAATGCCAAAGGGATTGGAAGAATTTTCAATTTGAAGGATAATGGGTTAATATCTCAGGATCAAATTATCAGATTTACACCAAAAACTATTCAGCTCGGCACATCAGTAACCTGAACACAAATATAAAGTAACTTGACAATCCAAGCAATATTTTTCAAGTTATCGAATGCCAAAGGGATTGGAGGAATTTTCAATTTGAAGGATAAAGGGTTAATATCTCAGGATCAAAATAACAGATTTACACCAAAAACTATACAGCTCGGAACATCCGTAACCTGAAGATATATATAAAGTAACATGACAATTGGATTGATATTTTTTGAGTTATCTCATGCCAAAGGGATTGGAAGAATTCTCAATTTGAAGGATAAAGAGTTAATATCTCAGGATCAAATAATCAGATTTACACCAAAAACTATACAGCTCGGCACATCAGTAACCTGAACACAAATATAAAGTAACTTGACAATCCAAGCAATAATTTTCAAGTTATTGAATGCTAAAGAAATGGATACGGACGCTGGACGGATGCATGGATGGACAGACAGATGGATGGATGGGCAGACGGACAGACAAAGGCTGGACGAACGACGGATGGCCACCCCGGATGCCGGCATTATGTGTACCATACATAGTATGGGTACACATAAAAAGTAAGTTTGGGCTGAAAATCTCTATCAAATTCCTCAAATATACTTAAAAAACAAGGATAAAATATTACTGCAATGGTCTTCAGTAACCTATGTTTACAGTATCAATCACCTGAAACGACCTACAGAAACAAAACTCGCCTTACACTAACTTTTACAGCCTAAAATTGACTATGTCCAGAAGTGTCAGTGATACTGCAGCTCATCCTGTCCAAGAAGGGACTGAACTAAATAGATAGCTCCAGGAATGTCAAGTCATTTAATCAAGTTCCTACACAAAAGACATCACTCCAAAGCTACATATAAAATCTGAAAAAGATTGGGTGAGGGTTGTGACTTGCAGGGTGTACTAATGGAATTGCTGACAATTTATATGCCAAATCCAAGATTGTGGATGGCGACCAAGTTTTTCAACAAAATTCAGAAAAAATTGACAGCTTCCATGTCAACATTACACCAATGTTGCATATAAAATTTGAAAAAGATTGGGTGAGAAATGTGGCCTGTACGGTGTGCTATATGCCAAATCCAAGATGGCTGATGGTGATCAAGTTTTTCAACGAAATTCAGAAAAATTTGATAAATGTAGCTCCCATCTAGACACGACACCAAAGCTACAAATGAAATTTCAAAAAGATAGGGTGAGAGATACAGCCTGTGGGCCAAATCTATGATTGCCACCGGCAACCATGTTTGGCAATGAAATTTGAAACATTCAATAGCTCCCATCTAGACATTGCCCCAAAGCCACGCATGAAGTTTGGAACTGACCAGGTGAGAGATGTGGCCTGTATTGTGTGCCAATAGAAATGTGACCTGTAGGGTGTACTAATGAAATTGCTGACAATTTATATGCCAAATCCAAGATGGTGGATGGTGACCAAGTTTTTCAACAAAATTCAGAAAAATTTGATAGCTTCCATGTAGACATTACACCAAAGCTACATATGAAATCTGAAGAAAATTGGGTGAGAAATGTGGCCCGAACAGTGTGCTAATAGAATTGTTGACAATTTTTGTGCCAAATCCAAGATGGCTGCTGGTAGCCATGTTTTTCAATAAAATTCAGAAAAATTTGATACATGTAGCTCCCATCCAGACATCACACCAAAACTACATATGACATTTCAAAAAGATAGGGTGAGAGATGCTGCCTGTAGGCCAAATCTAAGATTTCCACCGGCGACCATGTTTGGCAATGGAATTTGAAACAATTCATTAGCTCCCATCTAGACATTGCCCCAAAGCCATGTAGGAAGTTTGAAACTGATCAGGTGAGAAATGTGGCCTGCACTGTGTGCCAATCGAATCGTTGACAATTTATGGGCCACATCAAAGATGGCCAATGGCGGCTATGTTTCACAATGAAATTCAGAAAAATTCATATCTTCCATCTGGACACCACACCAAAGTACATATAAAAATTTGAAAAAGATCTGGTGAGAGATGTGGCCAGTAGGGTGTGTCAATGGATTTGTTGACAACTTTTTTGCCAAATCTGAGATGCCCACTGGCGGCCATGTTTTTCAACAAAATTTGGAAAAATTCAATAGCTCCCATCTAGACATTGCCCCAAAGCCACATATAAAATTTGGAACTGATCGGGTATGAGATGCAGCTTGTAGAGTGTGCTAATGGAATTGTTGACAATTTTTGTCCCAAATCCAAGATGGCTGATGGAGGCCATGTTTTCCACGAAATTCAGAAAAATTGGATAGTTCCAATCTAGACATCACACCGAAGCTACATATGCCAAATCTAAGATGGCCACTGGCAGTCATGTTTTTCAATGAAATTCGGAAAAATCTGATACAGTAGAACCTGTCTTGAGAGACCGCCCTTTGGGCCACACAAAAGTGGTCTCTCAAGACAGGTGGTCTCTCATAACAGGTTTCAGGTTTTCTCAAGTCAGTGAATAACCAACCACAAAATTCTGAAATGGAGAAGAATGGATTCTTGTAATTACTTTGTAGTTGTTCTTTTTTATAAAGTTTTTGTAACAAATTGAAATGGACTGTTATAAAAATTATAAAAATAAATTAGTGTTGAAAATCTTCATTGAAGATTTTCAACACTAATTTATTTTTATAATTTTTATAACAGTCCATTTCAATTTGTTACAGAAAGATTTTCAACACAAATTTATTTTTATTCCTATCTGTCACATTTCAGGTATGTATGAAATTGTTTATTCAGCAATAATCCTAATCTTTTCACAGGGGTCTTATAAAAACATCTCAATCTGTAATGAGTTAGCAATTGAAACCCAATTAAGAGCTTTTAATACTTTTAATTATGTTAGTATAACCACAATGGATTTTCCAATTCCAGAACAGGTAGAAAGTTTTTGTCATGGTTTCAGTCTTCAAGGGGGCGGTCTCTCAAGACAGGTCTATTATGGCATAAAAATGCAAGTTGGTACCAGGTCACAGTGGTCTCTGAAGACAGGTGGTCTCCCATAGCAGGTCCATTATAGAGCAAAACCAATTGGTGCCTGGCAGATGTGGACTCTCAAGACAGGTGGTCTCTCAAGACAGTGGTCTCTCAAGACAGGTTTTACTGTAGCACCCATCTAAACATTGCCCCAAAAAGATCAGGTGAGAAATGCAGCCTGTAGGGTGTGCTAATGGAATTGTTGACAATTTATATGCCAAATCTAAGATCGCTGCTGGTGGCCATGTTTTTCAGGATGCCTAATAATATGTGAAAATGTATGCACAGTAGAACCTTTCTTGAGAGACCACCATTTTTGCAATGGAAAAGTGGTCTCTCAAAACAGGCTGTCTTTCAAAACAGGCTGTCTTTCATGACATGTATATTGTAGAGTAAAACAACCAAACGGTACAAGGTCACAGCGATCTCTCAAGTTAGTTGGTCTCTCAAAAAAGGTTTTATTGTATATAAAATTGTATAATCTGTTGGGAGTTGGGTGTACAGTGCACTTCACTGACAATGCTGTATGTACTTCTACTTTTGTGGCAATTTTATTGTTTATGGCTCAGTAGTTAATAACATACATGTTTTCAGTTCTTCTACTGGTAATCCACCTACAGTTTGAGTAACCTCTTTAGTTTTTGTCTGGAATAATATCAAGAAATTTGACCCCTTGACATTCAATCGATGTCTTCCAGCAAACAAACAAAATTATTTGTCTAGTGATATCAGCAGTACATTTTGCATGAACTGAGTTAACCCTTTCACCCTTTACCTCACGAATCGCCCACATAATTTACAAAATGAGCTATTGGAAAACAATTATTTTTCAAAACATTTCACCAAAATCATATCATGGGAATGAGCTCATCGAGCTCGTTCCAACGAGGGTTCACATGACAGAGGTTTGTCAAAATTTTATGAAAAATTTGAACAAATAATATTTAAAATAATAAATTTTGATATCATCTGTGTTGGGTAAAGGGTTAACCATTACACATGATATCCCAATTTATTTTTTTTTTTTCAAATTTTAAAAAATTTCAACACAACCATATCATGTGATCCCCCTCACAAGAACAAGCTCAGTGAGCTGGTTTCAAAGAGGGATTGCATGATATGGTTTTAAAGAAATTTGTTTTCAAATACACAACATGTAAATTATGTGGGTGGATGTGGCTGATTTATTAGGTAAAGAGTTAATGTCAACCTAACTGGTTGAGTGTTAGAAGCCACTATCATGATCCTTTGAAAAGTGTCGAAGGAAATTTAAGTGACTTTACCTGTTTTCTCAGCATCAGAAAAAAATTCTTTACACAGGACTGTTGTGTTACAATCTCTCAAATAAAATGTAACAAAGCAATTATTTATTTACAAATTCTTGCTTAACTAAGGATCCCTTTTCTGGTAGCAGGGTGTCTTTGAAAAAAATATTCATGTTACAAATTATCTTAGAAAAATAAAGTTAAGACAAAAAACAACAAGGGTGGAGAATGGGAGACAGGAATTAATGACCTGAGTTGGGAGTTTTTCCTGTATTTCAGGTGCACTTTTGGCGCACTTGAAATACACAAAAAACTTCAATAAGGTTGTTGATTCCTGTCCCCAAGAACTCTACCCTAGTTGTGTTCTGTATTTATACCTTGATACAACCTGACTAAAGTGAATGGAGCTAATATTTTTAAAGAAAAATCGGAGGTATCTTTACTTTCTTACTTCACGTTCTTTTGTGTCAAAGCATTCCATTCACATCATAACGTCACCCAGAAACATAATGTCCAGTCACATGCATTCTTACATGATGTTCTTATGCATAATCTGGATTCCACACATAGTGTATATTGCACATTTCCCAATGCCTGTATTACAATGCGAAGCAATCATGGTATAAAGCACTCTACTAGTTAATGCAGCATTTGCCACACCACTTCACAAGATCACTGTGCATGCACAGATTCTACAGGTTATGCTGGGTTATGGGGAGGAAAGCAGGTAGAGAATTTTAATCCAGTCGTGATCCGGTGTAACAAGGTATATTCCCCACCCCTGGATATCTCCTCCCCTTCACCCTGAATATCTTCCCCCACCCCTGAATTTTTGTACTTAATTCAATGCTATTTGATGCTCAAATGTTGAGACATACATTTGTGTCAACAATTTTCAGGTATTTATGTTTGCAAAAAACGAATTGTGGAAAATGTCCTATGCCCTGTACAGACTGGATTCTCTCCTTCCAACCCAACCCCCCCTCCCCGCCCCCCCACATGAAAACAGATTTCATTAATGCAAAGCTATCTGATTTTAAAAGTGGAGACATACACAATCTAAATATAGTTTTGGGAAAATAATATGGTAATTGATTACATGACTTTGTTAATCCTGACAATACTATTTGGTGGGAGGGATATTTTTCAAAACATGAAGTTGATGACAAAAATGTATGTCTCAACATTTGAGATCATATGGCTTTGAATGAAAAAGGAAAACAAATTCATGGCGGGGGTGGGGGGAGAGACATTCAAGGTGGGAGAAGATATCCCAGGCCTGATGTTTTCAAAATTTTGCAGAACCCATTTATTGTTCACCAAATCTGAACTTTAGTAACTTCAGACCTTTAGATCAGTCTAATTTGGGCACAACAGCAAATATGGATCAGCCGTATTGTGGCCTGCATGGCTGAAGAAAAAGCGCTGTTATTTTCTTCTTCTTGTCTTCTGTTTTAGGTTTCAGGTCCCCCTCTTAAAATAGTTTACAACCCCTTGTTATAGGTTTTCACCATTTTCAGCGGTTTCCACCACCAGTTGACATAAGTTTACCCGAGAACGCTTCTTAGTTTCCCAGTGTCAAGACAAAGTCTTATTTCAATTTTAATTACACATGGCGTTTAATAGGAAATGCCACAAACATGAATATAATAGATCTCCAGCTTCAAGATGATCATACAGAATTTGCCAAAGAAAAGAAATTAACGTCGAGAGTGTTATATACGACACTGACGACGCCGATTGCTTTTCTTTGGCGAACTCTGTGGGTTTTCTTTTTTAATTATTTATCTGTTGCATTGTTTGATTCGAAGGTAAGCTCTTAGTTATATTGCAAGCATCAGGGAAACCTGGCCAAACTATATACTGCTGAAACACTGCAAAACTTTAGAAAAAGTTTCAAACTCCGCATAATTTGGGCACATCATTTACCGTCGTTATTTGGGAAGAATTTAAAGGCCTGGGTAACTTATCGTTCATTCCCCTGTACTTAATTCAGATAACCCATTAGGTAACCTAAATATATATTGCATTGCAACTATTCCGATATATGAACTGTTGTATCATAGCCAAGTTCTTGCTCCTTTGGGGAATATCCTGATGAATAAAGATGAATCCCTAAGAACAATAATGAGGCTGTGTTGCAGCAATTCAGATACAAATTAGTTGCTATTATAGCCTAATCTTGGCATGGGATAGCATGTTGCAGATGAGTAGGAAACTATAATCACCATTTGTAGCAGACGCATGAACTGACAAGATGAAATGGTGTCGCACGCGAAGGCAGGCAGCTAGGCAGGGACAGTGTCAGGCAAGCCCCTTTCGACCCTCTTTGACTGTTTAGTGACGCCTATGTTTTTTTGCTCTTCTTTTTTGGTGGAGGAGGTTGAGATGGTGATACTGTAGTGGTTGTTGGTGTTGTTGGGCTGTCGATGATGGAGGACTGACATGGGTGGTAGGGTCTAGTCCTGGCTACCGTAGGAGTGTGCTGTATGTTGAGTTCTGCCTTTGTGCCTTCGATTTTTCCGTGCCTTCCTAAGCTTCCTTTGCCGTTTTGGTTACTTCCTTGACTTCATTCCTCAAGCTTTCCAAGTATTTCATTAGGTCCAGGTATCCAGTTTCCTGATCCAGATGAAGGGGAGACTCTGGAGTTGGAGACTTCGGAGAGCCATGTTCCATTTCCACCTCAATGATGACATGGCCATCCTCCAGATTGCCGCCCACAGGAGAGGCAGCTGAGGTGTGGATGGGAGTCACAGGAGTTGGAGGGGAGGAAATGGTAGTGGCTTCCTCCATCTTCTCTTCTTCCTTTTCATGAACTCACCCAGTCACCGGACATCACTGCGCCTGGTTGGTGGGCTCTTCTTCTTCTTCTTTTCAAGGCAAGGACTAGGCTTCTTCAGGTGAGGACCAGTGTGAGAGGGGTTCCTCTCACAAAAGGTGCTACTTCTCCCCAAAGAAGGTGTGGTGGTGCTCTCCTCTCTGTCAAACTCCAGCATCAGATGAGTGCTCTTGCCTCTCATCTGGAGAGTCCAGTTGAGAGGGTAAGAGACACACAGAGCTGATGAAGCTTTCTGCAGCTTAATTGAGATTTCCAAACTTGCCATGGTTGGTTATTGCTCAGATGGTGTTCACACTCTGAAGTCAGAGGTGCGAATCAACGCATGAATTATTGCTATTTTCTGCTTTAGTACCTATGCTACATCTTAAGATGATCAACAGTTTAAAATGGTGTTAAGAATCAACCAATCGTTAGCATAGGTGTTTGCATCTGCCTGAAGTATAGCTGCTCTGTTGTCCAATAATAGGCCAACAGAGCAGCTATACTTCAGACAGATGCAAACACCTGAGCAGCTGATGAATGGTAGATGTTCAACATCATTCCACCATTCATTCGTACCGTATCCTTCAACTTGGCAAAAATTTTGCGTGACCCAGTATTAATTTGGAACAACCGATTTTTCGTTTGTGTATTTCATTTTAGGTAACCTCCATGCAACCCAAATGGCCGTTCTCCTCAAATTGACAGGCCTGTATCCTAGGATATTTTTCCTCCGGGAGGGGGATAAAGCGAGGTGGGAAGATGACGTGGTGCACCGTTGAAATTCTCAGTCCAATTTTGTAATAACAGTTGTGTACATGTATATGAAATTCATCTATTTTGTTTGTTATTAACATTATATTGTAAACAAGGACAGTCTAAAAACTACATACAGGGAAGTTCCTGCTTTAAGGTTCACCTTCATCGAAACTTCTGTGTGTATGTTTTTACCCTTACCTTTATTATCTTGCTGATAACAGTATTTATTTATTGGTGTTCAAACCTTAAGTCTTCAGATTAATTTTACGTAAATAACTACTGTAAATAACTAAAGTATATACATGTGCACAGCTGCAGATGACTTAACAGTGTTTTTACATTATTCTTGGCTGCCTGTACAGGCAACCAACAATGATGTAAAACAATGTCAAGATATATGCATCCCACCAGTCGAGTTCTCAAGAAAGAATACACTTGGGATAACTTTTTCAGAGCAATATATAAAAAGGGCCAGTTTGTGGCTGTATGATGATTTAAGATCACTTTCGGAACCTTTGATTCGGCACCTTTGATTTTATCATAACCACAACATACAAATAAAGTCAAGTCCAGCCAATTATTTATACCTATGTTGCCCACTTTAGAGAACTTCCACCTCAGGTATTAGTTCTGGGTCCTGTTTTACCAGTAAATCAGAATTTGTTTACTGCTGTAAACAGGCAGTGCTCCACTTCCCAGGGTTTCCACAGGGTAATAACGGGTTACTGTCAGTGGAGATTATCACTAAAACCTGTATAGTGAAGTTTTCACTCCTGTAATGAATCATGCTCTCTGACAAAGAATAAGATGTGGAAGAAAAAGTTTCAGCCAACAGACCACTGCAAGGCTTAAAGAAAGAATCCAGAATCTAATTCTCATCAAGATTCTTGCAAACTGTTGGGCAGCCTATAGTGATGTGTAGCAGGATTCTGAATCTGGATTCTCACAAAACTGTGTAAAATTTTTGCTCTGCACTGGGTTGTAGCTGAGAGCTACTGCCTGGGTGGAAACTCCATTCTGTGGGTGTTTTAGTGCAAGTCCACTCTCAATATACGTATTATTCATTTGACAGACCTTCAAGTGTTGTTAGTTTAGCCCTAAAGCCCCCATACAGCCACAAACTGCCACTTTCACATTGCTTTGAAAAAGTTGCCTCTGATGTTTTTCTTCCTTCCTTGAGAATACGATTGGCTGGTTGCATTTGTCTTGACAATGTTGTTACATTATTATTGGCAGCCTGTACAGGCAGTTAACAGAAAGGTAGACACACTGCTACTAATCTGAAGATTTAATCCTTAAACCGCTGAGTATTTTTCACAATATTTTTCATTAAATCTAGTTATGGCTGCTGTAAAGCAGCCATGACTAGATTTGATGAAAAATTCATGAAAATGTGACTCCAAAAATCACTGGTCAATACAATTTACAGGGGGAATTTTTGTTAAATGTGCTCAAATTTTACTTTTTTTCTGGACAGGCAGGAATATCTGCCAGCAGCATCCAAGGGCTAAATTATGCGTGGGTAAAAACAATTCATTACTTGCGTTGTCCATTAAAAACCGTCACAGGCAGACAGCTAATTTTTACCGCAGTCAATCTATAAATAGACTTTCACACTTGACTGGTTGGTAATGACTGACAGTGACTGCTGGGACTACATTCACTATGTCAACGAACAAGCCAGCTGATTAGTGTTTAATTAAATGATGCTGTTGATAGAATAAATAAAGTGGTTCGACAGGACCATGGTGTAAATATCGTAGTGGGAAGCTTGTGCAGGAAAGGCATCAAAGATGCAGAATATTGAATAAAGGGCAGCAAGCACTGTTGTGGAGCGCTTTCAAAACCGCTGAAATTTCCCGGACAGCCCCTCCCCCTCCACATGTACCAACTGTTAGGCCGACACACCACCAATGTTCTGTCCACTACCCAGTATCTTATCCTCTCCGATCTGATAATCTGTCACAGTTTAATGGAAGAAAATAACACGTTTTTCCTACACAGGCTCACACAGGTAAAAAAAATTATCCCCTATCCAAATACCTCTTTCACTTTCCATAGCGTACCTGAAAGGCTGGTCGAGTCATCCAACAGTTTTAAGATATTTACAACACCCAGGCAGAAACAGGAAGTAATATGTTTCATAATTTTTTTTAATGCCATCCAGTGCTACCAAATTAACCCACACACATCTACTATCTCAAACCCACCCAAGAAAAATACAGAACTCCCAAATCAAAGCAGCCTGTAGGCCTACAGTTACTCAACTGTGAGTTTCCCAGGCCTGGGTTAAATTCACTGCATTGGTAGTGAATTTCCACTCCACAGGCGAAATGTTTACTAATACCTCAATTTGTATGCCAGGTAATAAGGAAATTCAAATGAACAACATATGAAGGCTACTGTGATTTTCAGCAGTGCAAAATCGAAAAACTTGTGTTTTGTTGTGAATAAACATTTGAAGAAATATGCGAAGGGCATTTAATCTAATGAAATATGTTTTGTGGAGATAACACACGTTAAAAATATTCATCAAACAGAAAACAACGAAGAATGGTTCTAGCCTTATTCGTTTATTTGTATGCTAAAAACAAAAATGTTAATTCGCGTCCGAACACATGCTCCTTCTGCCCACCCAAGTTCGGACCCGCAGTTGAAACCAAATTCGATTCACATTAACAGTCAAAGAGTTTATTTTATCCTTTGCCACACATCATCAAACCTGCACAGGGCTTATAGGTATGTTGAAATAGGCCTTACAGGGGCCGCATAATTTCTTCATTTTATTTTGTTCTTTCTTTCTTTTTCTTTGGGGGGGGGGGGGGTATACAAAAACTGTGCTATATCAGGGGCATAACTAGGATTTCCTATTGATGGGGGCATAATTTGTAGGAAGGGTGCCAGGTTGCTATGTGCCTCTGGCATATCCAATGGCCGTAGGCCTGAGATGGAGGTGGGTGTGGCCCTCCCATTGGAGGGGGTTTCGGGACCCTTATTTGGTTCACATATATATATATGAAATAATTTTACAAAATATTTTGTGAGGGCATTTTGTCTGAGGGCATTTTGTCTGGCAAGCATTTTCACTGATGGCATTATATCCGAGGGCATTTTATCCTACAATAATTTTTATAACACGGGAAGGTGGAATCGATAAAAGGCTAAATTATGGTGGTGAAGATTTTCCAGCTGACAGCTACATTAACTCTTTGCATGCTGCTGGTGGATATTCCTGCCCAGCACAGAGTTTCTCTTGTCACTCATATAAGAATAATTTGAGCATATTTAAACATATTTTCACCTGTAAATTGAGTGGATTTTTTCACCAATGATTTCTTGTTATAGTTAGATTAATTTTTCATCAACACTAGTCATGGCTGCTTTACAGCAGCCATGACTAGTTTTGATGAAAAAATATCTTGAAAATACTCAACGGGTTAAGAGCTGAGAAATGATTATTATCAGCTCTTGGACCTTGGGCAATTGTAAAATGATGAAACAAATATTTGTTTGTGACCAGTTTTATAACTTGACTGCCTTGTTATTCTTTAATTCTTTGTTGTTACAGTAATAAACTCATAATTAATGTTTATCAGTTTTTGTGCTCTCTGTTACACTGTTACCCACTATTAATAAGCTACCAACAACAGTTGGTGTTAAAACATATGTTAGGTGTGATAAAGTGATGCTATCGTAGAAAAAACAGCTTCTTTGAAGTGTATAACAAATTTGGTGATTTCGTCTTCAAAAACTATGTCTTCTAGATGCTCGTTTTCCCAACGTCCAAGCTCACCGACTGCCTGAATTTTCTGACAAACCCTCATTTTCCCACTTGTTACAATTAGCAAGACATGATGACAAATATCAAGATATATAAAACAGAAAAATAATATAAATGAAATGTTCTACAAATTGTTTTTTTCTTATAGTATGCAGTTAGCATTGGAGGGATGTAACACATATTTGTGCTGGCGTTTCATTGGTTGGTAATAATTAATGGGCAGGATTACGGTCATGTCAGTGTGTCGGAAATAGAATACATGTAGCACTCCACGGATTAAAATGTCGTATTATTGACACTTTTTCAACATGTACATCTGTCATATTAATAATTTTCTTAAGGTTATGCATTTTTGAACAAAATAGTTTTCTATTGATTGATTCAACTCTTGCCTGTTCGACATTTCATTCACGCGGTGCGATTTTTCTGTCAGGTCGTACTGATAGATTTGCTAATTGGTTACACTTGGTATTTTCCCAGTGCTGTAGATAGTAACGCTAACCGGGTTCGTAACCCCTAGTTTAGCACTGGAAATCAGGGGTGATGGAAACAGAGTCTTTAATGGACTGTACACGTAATGCCCAGAAGGATGAGAACATGAAGAAATAAGTTTCAATAACCCTTTACCCAACATGAATAGAAGACGACACTTGCAAAAAATGTTTGTGAATAATTTTAAATATTTAATTTTTGCCTCAAGAACACAGCTTAAGACCCCTCATTGGAATGAGCCTGTTCCAATGAGGAGTTGTAAGCTTTGTTTTGGAAGCAAAAATTGAAAATATAACATAATTTGAACAGCAATTTTTGTGAATAATGATGGTTCTTTATGGTAAAAGTCTATTAAAGGGTTAAGGGATTATATTATTTACTGATGATGGTTAACCCTCTGCACAACTTGGAATTTAAGATGCAACTACAAATTTAACCAATTCAGTCCTGTTTGACAGAGCTCACTGTGATCTGTCAAACAAGAAAGATGCATTATGGGGAAAACTTGAAGGTTGAATTGGTCTTCAGACATCAGAGTGCAGAGGGTTATGGTCACTTTAAGCTTCTGGCTACATCATGACCATAATTAACATAGGCATGGAGTCAAGTTTAGCCAATAGTTTATACCTGTACAGCCCATCTTAGAGGGCTTCCACCCCTGACATTGGACACCATGTCCTATTTTACTGGTAAAGCAGAACTTGTTTACTGCAGTACACAAGCACTGCTCCAATTTCTGGAGTTCCCATGGGGGAGGAATTATGCACAAACAATACTGTTATGTAGACAAGAGGCCCTAGGGGGCCTGAGGGCGCTCACCTGACATGGTAGTCTAATTATCAAACCAGGGACTTGAATAAGCTGCATACGCCCCTCCTAAGAAAAGCATATACCAACTAGATGAAGCGATTGTGCCCACACAATACACAGGATTTTCCTTCTATTTTCAGTTCCTGCACTTTTACGTCCCAAAATTGAGATAAATGCATAAAAAACAGATTTTTTTCCCAAACAAAATATTTTCAGCCTAAATTTGTTCTTCTTCTTAAAACGCATAAAAAACCAAAAAACTAATTTCCAGATTTTAGTCCAAAATTTTCTAAGTCCCACCCAGACCCCAAATTTTCAGTGTAAAAAATTTTTTTTTTTTTGTCTTAAAATTGACCGAAACACATAAAAAACAAAAAAAAATTTCTGGATTTTGGTCCAAAATTTTCTAGGTCCAACTTGGACCCCAAATTTTCAGTGTAAAAAAAAAAAAAAATTTTTTTTTTCTTAAAACTGACCGAAACGCATAAAAAACAAAAAAAAATTCCGGATTTTGGTCCAAAATTTTCTAAGTCCCACCCAGACCCTAAATTTTCAGTGTAAAAAAAAAATTTTTTTTGTCTTAAAATTGACCGAAACGCATAAAAAAAACAAAAAAAAAATTTCCGGATTTTGGTCCAAAATTTCTAAGTCCGGAACGGTGCCCCAAATTTTCAGCCTAAATAATAACCCAGGAACTTGGCTTGAACAAACTTGAATCTCACCCCCCTAAGGATGCTGCATACCAAATATCAAAAGATTCTTATTGGTAGATCTGAAGAAGAAGATTTTTAAAGAATATTCCTCATACTGCACTAATTTAAACATTTGGGCTCCCATAGAGAGCCCAAATATGGACCCAGGGAATTGCTTTCAATAAACGTGTGAAACAATCTTCCAAAGATGTTATATGTGAAATCTGAAAGCTTTTGGAGCAGTGGTTTGGGAGAAAAGTAGTCTTACGTGTTTTTCCCATTACCCACAGTGTTAAAAAATGCTGACTCAGCACTTTTTCAAAGTCCCCCCAAAAGTACCCCATAATAAAACAGATAGCAATTTTTTTGGACCATTCCATTCTGTTGGTCCTAAGGAAGCTTCACAACAAATAAGAATTCTCAGTGGCGTGTAGTTTTGGAGATACAGGCATTTTAATTTTTTTCTATTTTTAGCTCCTGCAGTTCCCATGGGAGTGACGGGAAAATTTTTTTTTACATAAATTAAGTACTTATGACCCAATAAACCCACATATCAAATTTGGTCCAAATCTGCCTCTCGGTTTGGAAAATTATTAGAAATTTTGGGAGGGGCAAATATTCTTGCCCCTCCCATTACGACGCCAAATATAGCCCCACAAACTTCTCTTGAACAAATCTGAGTTTACACCTCAAAAGGAAGCTGCACACCAAATATCAAGTCTCTGCTACTGCCTGTTCATGATAAGAAGATTTTTTAAGATTTCAGCACACTTTTTGGGTGTGGCCCTACCAATGGGCGAGGCAACTTGATTTGAACAAAATCAAATTGCGATGTCATAACTAACTATTATCTCAAATATTAATTAAACTGGTTCAGCGGTTTGGGAGGAGAAGACGCAAACACCATGTTCACGGACGACGGACGACGGACAGTGAGTGATCACTATAGCTCTCCTGACTGAAAGTCAGGTGAGCTAAAAATAATATACCAATTATAACAAGAGCGCACGTATCGCTGAAGGAATACAATGTCCCCTACCGGACTAATGAGGATTAATAATTATGCAAATGTTATAACCTATATGTGATCAGCAGGAATTCCGTTGAAGCATTTCCAAACAAAAGTCCAGAAAACTGATATTTTGGCGCTTTTCCATATTTCCAAGGGCCATAACTCACACAAGAATAATGCAATCAGCATGAAACTCAAGCTTAAACTGTAAGTCATTGTTCTATAGTAGGTTACCAAGAATGAAATCATTCAGTTGAAGCATTTCCAAAAAAAGTCCGGAAAACTAAAGTATGACTGACAGACTGACTGATAGACTGACGGATGGACAGAGTGCAAATGAAACTTGATCTGTAAGTCATCGTTGTATAGTAGGTTACCAAAAATGAAATCATTCCGTTGAAGTATTTCCAAAAAAAGTCCGGAAAACTAAAGTATGACCGACAGACTGACTGACAGACTGACGGATGAATGGACAGAGTGTAAATGACACTTGATCTGTAAGTCATCGTTCTATAGTAGGTTACCAAAATTGAAATCATTCCGTTGAAGCGTTTCCAGAAAAAGTCCGGAAAACTGATATTTTGGCGCTTTTCCATATTTCCAAGGGCCATAACTCACACAAGAATAAGGCAATCAACATGAAACTCAAACTTGATCTGTAAGTCATCGTTCTATAGTAGGTTACCAAAAATGAAATCATTCCGTTGAAGCGTTTCCAAAAAAGTCCAGAAAACTGATATTTTGGCGCTTTTCCATATTTCCAAGGGCCATAACTCACACAAGAATAATGCAATCAGCATGAAACTCAAACTTGATCTGTAAGTCATCGTTTTATAGTAGTTTACCAAAAATGAAATCATTCCGTTGTTCAAAGCGTTTCCAAAAAAACTCCGGAAAACTGATATTTTGGCGCTTTTCCATATTTCCAAGGGCCGTAACTCACACAAGAATAATGCAATCAACATGAAACTCAAACTTGATCTGTTAGTCATCGTTCTATAGTAGTTTACCAAAAATGAAATCATTCTGTTGAAGCGTTTCCAAAAAAACTCCGGAAAACTGATATTTTGGCGCTTTTCCATATTTCCAAGGGCCATAACTTACACAAAAATAATGCAATCAGCATGAAACTCAAACTTGATCTGTAAGTCATCATTCTATAGTAGTTTACCAAAAATGAAATCATTCCATTCAAGCATTTCCAAAAAAAACTCCGGAAAACAGATATTTTGGTGCTTTTTCCCATATTTCCAATGGCCGTAACTCACACAAGAATGATGCAATCAGGATGAAACTCAAACTTGATCTGTAAGTCATCATTCTATAGTAGTTTACCAACAATGAAATCATTCCGTTGAAGCGTTTCCAAAAAAAAACTCCGGAAAACTAAAGTGTGACTGACAGACTGACGGATGGACGGAGTGCAAACCTATAGTCCCCTCCGGCGATGCCGGTAAGGGACTAATAAGTTACTGGAGAGTTATTAATCCACATTCAATTCTCACTCGTCGTTTATCAATAGAATGTTTTGCATGAATTCATGAATTAAAGAACCACTAATTTCTTAAGTCCTTATCCTATCAATTTTATATACTTGAATAAGCAAATTGTTCAAAACTTTTCTTCCACCCACCAAGATGTCCACCTTAGTAATAAAAAAAACCCAAATAAAGATTGGCCCCAAGAACATGTTCCTCACAGGCCTTAAGTTTTCAGTGTCAGATACACAACATTTTGAACTTGATACAAGAAAATACATGATGATTGTAAGACAAAAAATCCCAAATCTTCCAATCTGTTAGTGTTCTTTGATCAGTCACCCTTCATTTTTTTCAAATTTGTCTCAAAACATAGTTTATGACCACCCAATCGATTTAACTTGTTCGAGTGAGCTTGTTTCAATGAGGGGTCATAAGCTATGTTTTGGAGGCAAAAATGAAAACTTTTAGTTATTCAAGAAATGTTTTTATAATTGTCATCTTCAATTCATGTGGCGTAAAGAGTAAACAAAAATTTCACTGTGATAACCATCCAAATAACACAACTTGAAAACACTTTCAAAAATTTTTTTGCAATAAGTAATTTTCATTTTTTACCTTTTTAAAACAATAGAGGAACCCTCATTGGAATGAGCTTAAGAATAAACTGTAAATAACATTTATTTAGCACTTAATCAATTAACACGATATCAAAATTTATTATTTAAATTTATTTATTTATTGGTGTTTAACCCTTTGAACCCTGGTGGTATGTTCCATGACAGTTCAGTGGCAGCAATTGGAAGTGTTCATATTCATTATTTGGGGTAGACCAATTAATATTTTCAACAGGCAGCCTAGAGGCTGCACATTGAAAATATTTATTGGTCTCCCCACACATTCACTTAGCAGCCATCCTACTTAATGAAACTATGAAGTATAATGTTACTATGCAGGAAAAGCGGCCTCTAGGGTTCAAAAGGTTAAGGTCAGATATTCTGCAAAATGGCTAATCATGACTGCAACATGAAGGTAAAGTCAAGTATAGTCAACCATTTATACCCATCTTGCCCATTTTAGAGGAGTTCCCTAGACATTGCTGACCGGGTCCTATTTTACCAGTAAAACAGAGCTTGTTTACCACAGTAAACAAGTACTGCTCCATTTCTGGGGTTCCAATGAGGATATTATTTTTTTTCAAATTTTCCAAAAACTTTCAACAACATCATACAATGTGACCCCTAAGTGGAACAAGCTCATTCCAATAAGGGGGGGGGGGGGGGGGGGGGGGGGAGGGGGGGAGGGGGGAGGGAGGTGTTACATAATATGGTTTTGTTGAAATTTTTTTTTTAATAATTTTTTTTCAACTGCTCATTCATTTTGTATATTATGTGGGCAGATGCTACAGATGTGTTAAGTAAAGGGCAAAATGGCAAGCAAATTCAACAGGAAATTAAACCAATTTAATTAAATGGCAAGTTCAGCTTTCCCCAGCTTTCCAAAAATATACTAGGTTTAAATGAACTTTCATTAACTCTTAGCCTGCTGAGTATTTTCAAGATATTTTTCATTAAATCTAGTCATGGCTGCTATGAAGCAGCCATGACTAGATTTGATGAAAAATTAATCTAAGTATAACACAAGAAATCATTGGTGAAAAGATCCATTCCTGGGGTGGGGGGTGCTGATTGGATTAAATGTGCTCAAATTATATTGATTTCAATGACAAGAGAAACCCTGTGCTGGGTAGGAATATACACCAGCAGCATGCAACGAGTTAAACAAGTTAAGCAGAAAACAAATTTTTTTGAAGACATGTAAAGTTTGGTGAAGGGAAAATTCTCTCTCTGATACATGTACTACTTACTCTCTACCACTTACAACAGAGATGAAAGTACCATGAAACAAAAATCCCTGAAAATCTACTGATAAAGAGAAAAAGGCAATTACTTAGAACCAAGGGTACAAGCGAGAGACAGCCTGAGAGGAGACACAGGGCTATGCTTCTCATATTTGCAGGGATGCAAATGTGTAAAGTCAACAAAAAACAACAAAAAAACTGTGTGCAAAGACCAAATGAAAGTGTCAATGACACTGTAGCTCAACTTGACAAACTTGAACTTGGTAAGTTATAAATGAAATGGCAAAATTGAAGATCATTGGTACCAATGTTATTTTTTTTGCCAGTGGCAACATTTTTTGACAGAAACCGGAGAAATTCGATAGCTCCCATCTAGAGGCCTTCCCAAACAAGCATGCCAGGTTTCAAAGCAATCCGATCATAAATGTGCCCTGTAGGGTGTACAAAAGGGAAATATTGTGGTCTGACTAGACTAAATTCTAAGAACATTGGCCGTGGCAACATTTTTTGACGGAAATGAAAGAAAATCGATAGCACCCATCTAGAGGTCACCGTAAATAAGCATACCAGGTTTCAAAGCAATCTAATCATAAATGTGCCCTGTAGAGTGAGCCAAAGGGAAATATTGTGGACTGACTAAACTAAGTTCTAAGAATGTTGGCTGCGGCAACATTTTTTGATGGAAATTGAAGAAAATTGACAGCTCCCATCTAGAGGTCACCCCAAACAAGCATGCCAGGTTTCAAAGCAATCCGATCATAAATGTGCCCTGTAGGGTGTGCCAAAGGGAAATATTGAGTCTTCTGACTAAACTAAGTTCTAAGAACGCTGGCCGCGGCAACATTTTTTGACGGAAATTGAAGAAAATCGATAGCTCCCATCTAGAGGTCTCCCCAAACAAGCATACCAGGTTTCAAAGCAATCAAATCATAAATGTGCCCTGTAGGGTGTGCCAAAGGGAAATATTGTGGTCTGACTAAACTGAGTTCTAAAAACATTGGCCACGGCAACATTTTTTGACGGAAATTGAAGAAAATTGACAGCTCCCATCTAGAGGTTACCCCAAACAAGCATGCCAGGTTTCAAAGCAATCCGATCATAAATGTACCCTGTAGGGTGTGCCAAAGGGAAATATTGAGTCTTCTGACTAAACTAAGTTCTAAGAACATTGGCCGCGGCAACATTTTTTGACAGAAATTGCAGAAAATCGATAGCTCCCATCTAGAGGTCTCCCCAAACAAGCATACCAGGTTTCAAAGCAATCTGATCATAAATGGGCCCTGTAGGGTGTGCCAAAGGGAAATATTGAGGTCTGACTAAACTAAGTTCTACGAACGTTGGCCGTGGCAACATTTTTTGCTGGAAATTGAAAAAAATCGATAGCTCCCATCTAGAGGTCACCCTAAATAAGTATACCAGGTTTCAAAGCAATCAAATCATAAATGTGCCCTGTAGGGTGTGCCAAAGGGAAATATTGTGGTTTGACTAAACTAAGTTCTAAGAACGTTGGCCGCGGCAACATTTTTTGATGAAAATTGAAGAAAATCGATAGCTCCCATCTAGAGGTCACCCCAAACAAGCATGCCAGATTTCAAAGCAATCCGATCATAAATGTACCCTGTAGGGTGTGCCAAAGGGAAATATTGAGTCTTCTGACTAAACTAAGTTCTAAGAACATTGGCCACGGCAACATTTTTTGACAGAAATTGAAGAAAATCAAGAGCTCCCATCTAGAGGTTTCCCCAAACAAGCATACCGTGTTTCAAAGCAATCTGATCATAAATATGCCCTGTAGGGTGTGCCAAAGGGAAATATTGAGGTCTGACTAAACTAAGTTCTACGAACGTTGGCCGTGGCAACATTTTTTGCCGGAAATTGAAGAAAATCGATAGCTCCCATCTAGAGGTCACCCCAAACAAGCATACCAAGTTTCAAAGTAATCTGATCATAAATGCGACCTGTGAGGTGTGCCAAAGGAAATTGTGGACGTACGTACTAACGTACGTACGTACGTGCTTGACTTTGTCAAGTTGAGCTAAAAAACCTTCTGAAACTGTCAAGCAAAGGCAGTCTTCATTGGAAATCAAAATGGACAAAAAAATTTACAAAAAATCCATGAATTCAGGAAAAATCTTAAAACTTTCATCCCCAAGGAACATACAATGAAAGTGTCAATGACACTGTAGCTCAACTTGTCAAGACAAAGACATGTACATGTATAGTATGTGACACAGCAATGACAAACATCTAGGTAATGACCTGATAACAAAGGTACATATAAAGTATTGTAACGGTCTGTACATAAATACTGACCGTTGCCTGTAACAAATGTATAGGTAAAGTATTGTAAAGGTGGGTGACAGTCAGATGCTAAACTAGAAAAGAAATCTTAGTCCCAGAGTGGGTCTGACTGAACCCCAAAATATTTGTTCTCATAGCACAGTGATAACAAAGGCACCCCAAAACACACTCATTCTTGTCCCAAGGTGAAAACAAAGGTACCCAAGAAGTTTCGTGAAGATCAGTTCACAAATATGAGCTGTGTAGATGTTGTGACAAAAAACTGATTGGACCTAATTTCGGTACAAAATGGCCACTGGCAGCCATCTTGAATTCTGGACTGCACCCAGAAACACTCGTTCTCATCCCAAGGAGATAACAAAGGTACCCAAGAAGTTTTGTGAAGATCGGTTCATAAATACAGCCTCTAGCCCGAGCAGTATTGACATGTGCACTTACAGTGTATAAGTAGCACTGAATAAATCAAAGTTCATCTAATTTGCATAATTTCTGCACGAGAAAAAAACCCGTACTATATGTGATGTATTCCATGTTACTAAACATTCATACAAAAATTTATTCAAATCAGAACTTTCATACAGAAGTTCTGTACAAAAGACTGATTGCACTAATTTTGGTACAAAATGGCTGCTGGTGGCCATCTTGAAATTCGGACCACACCCCAAAACACTCGTTCTCATCCCACGGTAATAACAAAGGTACCCAGGAAGTTTCATAAAGATCGGTTCATAAATACGGCCTCTAGCCTGAGCCGTATATAGAAGTTGTGTACAAAACACTGATTAGACCTAATTTCGGTACAAAATGGCCACTGGCAGCCATCTTGAATTTTGGACCGCACCCAGAAACACTTGTTCTCGTCCCAAGGTGATAACAAAGGTACCCAAGACGTTTCGAGAAGATCGGTTCATAAATACAGACTCTAGCCCGAGCCGTATTGACATGTGTACTTACTGTGTGTAAGTAGCACTGAAAAAATCAAAGTTCATCTAATTTGCATAATTTCTGCACGAGAAAAAAACCCGTATTATATGTGATGTATCCCATGGTACTAAACATTCACACAAAAAATTATTCAAATCAGCGCTTTCATATGGAAGTTCTGTGCAAAAATCTGATTGCACCAAATTTTGTACAAAATGGCTGCCATCGGCCATCTTGAATTTCGGACCGGACCCAAAAACACTTGTTCTCGTCCCACGGTGATAACAAAGGTACCCAAGGAATTTCGTAATGATCGGTTCATAAATACGGCCTCTAGCCCGAGCCGTATTGGCATTTGCACTTACAGTGCTGAAAGTAACACCAAAAAACATCAAAGTTAGTCTAATTTGCATAATTTACGCACGAGAAAAAACCCCGTATTATATGTGATGTATCCCATGGTACTAAACATTCATACAAAAAATTATTCAAATCATAGCTTTCATATGGATGTTCTGTACAAAAAACAGATTTCTGCATCGTCGGTACAAAATGGCGGCTGGCAGCCATCTTGAATTTCGAACCAAACCCCAAAACACTCGTTCTCGTCCCACAGTCATAACAAAGGTACCCAAGAAGTTTCGTAAAGATCGGTTCATAAATACGGCCTCTAGCCCGAGCCATAGCAGCTTGGCACTTACAGCTCTGAAAGTAACACTAAATAAATCAAAGTCAGTCTAATTTGCATAATTTACGCACGAGAAAAAAAACCCGTATTATATGTGATGTATCCCATGGTACTAAACATTTATACAAAACTTTATTCAAATCAGAACTTTCATACAGAAGTTCTGTACAAAAAACTGATTTTTGCATCATCGGTACAAAATGGCCGCTGGCAGCCATCTTGAATTTTGGACCACACCTAAAAACACTCGTTCCCGTCCCAGGGTCATAACAAAGGTACACAAGAAGTTTCGTAAAGATCGGTTCATAAATACGACCTCTAGCCCGAGCCATAGCCAATTGTTGACGTACGGACAGACGGACGACGGACGACGGGCCATGACAATAGCTCAAATTTGACTTCGTCAAAGTTGAGCTAAAAATGAATTATAGAAACGGACATTTTTACCAAAATTTAATTTAAGATCACACTTTGTCATGGCTCTTTTGCAGCAGCCATGTCCTAATTTAAATACTCAAGAAGACTCATTACATAGAAAACCATCAAAGGGGTTAACTACTTGCATGCTACTGGCAGATATTCCTGCCTGGGCCATAAAATGTCTTGCCACTGAAATAAGTATAATTTGGGTACATCCAACCAAATATACCCCCGTAAATTGAATGGACATTTGATCAATGATTTCTTGAGATAAATGTAGATGAATTTTTCATCCAATCTAGTCATGGCTGCTTCATAGCAGCTATGAGAGATTTGGTGAAAAAAAAATTGACAATACTCAGCAGGTTAAAAGTTAATGGTATTTGTGAAACAAGAATACAGAGAGTAGAAAAAAAATTACTAAAACAGCCCCCCCAAAAAGTCATTTAATAAAAAAAAATTATTAAAACACTCACCAATTATAACCACATCAGTTTCCATGGAAATGGATTTCTGATCGTTATCTGCATACATTCTGTATGGGAGGAAAAGTCTTTCTCTAGATACTGTTCACCAACATGCTGCTTTATAGTTGAACTGCTGTTTTTTTTCTGTGTGGTGTGTCTCCCTCAAAGTATTTATAACCGTGTCACCACACAATAGATGGTATTTTCCTCACATTATGAACTTCCTGTGATCACAGAACTGTGGCAATCAGAACTACATTTTAAGATTATCTCACCTTCCACAATAGGTTAAATATTGACTGGCTTTCAGAACTGGATCAATGTGTGCTCAGGCATAAACTTGTCTCTGTACCTTCCAGATTCAAGTCATGAGTGGCACCCCAGTCAGACCTGAACTCCTGTACTATGTGTGCAGCCCTTCTTCCACTGCACAATGAATTCAGTTTATCAAACCAGAGAACTCTGCACACAAGGAAAAAAATTTGCTTAGTCACAGTAGCCATCAGTTTGCATAACTAATTAATCAACAAACACACTGATATTCTTCCAATTTCCGAGTATGCCCACTTGAAGAAAAAATTTCTGTGAAGAGTACAACGCTGATAGGGAAAGTAAATAATTACATGAGCTACCTGAAAAGATAAATTTTAACACTTCAGCTGATATCATCAACGTGAATAATACAAAAATGCATTTTCAGTTTATTAAGCGTTTGCATGCTGATGATGAAATATAAAAATTTCAACCTGCAAATTTTTCCTGTAATGTAACTAGGAATTGAACCAATTCAATCTTGTTGGACAGAGCTTGATGAACTCTGTCAAACAAGATTGAATTGATTCAATTCTGAGTTGCAATATGGGAAAAATTTTCTACTTGAAATTTTCAGTACTGTGGCAGCAGTATATAGAGGGATCACCCAACAAACTTCAAAAGAATCTTTAAGATAACATGCCAAATAATTTCATACAGTGAAACCCTGTTAATTGAATAGCCACAAAAAAATTATTCATTTAACAGGAGTATTCAATAACCAAGGATAAGGTCATTTTCCTGTATTCTAGAGATAAACTGAGCATTTATTCTATGATATCTTGTTTGACAGAGCTCATCGAGCTCTGTCAAACAAGATATAATAGATTAAATACCTGTATTGGTGTTTAAGGCCACCCACTTCTGCACCATAGCTAATCATGATGACAACATGGATATAAAGTCAAGCCAATCATTTATACACATGTTGCCTAATTTAGAGGACTGGTCACTGGGTCCTATTTTACCAGTAAAACAGAGCTTGTTTCACTTCCCAGAGTTCCCATGGAGAAAATACCTGTATTGGGTGTACAGAGGCAAAACAGTCCTATAAGCAAGGGGAATTTGGTAATTTTCAGGGTATGTTCTTGACATATTATAAGATTTTTTATTCTATTACTAGGAGTTTGCTCTATAACCTATATCCAATCAACAACCTTTCAAATTTGTACTGCGGTTATAGTATATGTGTTTGTGTTTTGTGGGTTTTATATTCAATTAACAGAGTTATTCAATAAAGAGATATCCAGTTAAGTGGGGTCAACCCCCCCCTCCCCCCCCCCCCCCCCCCCCCACACACACACACATACGTTTTCATTTAATCTTAACCCTGCAGCTGAACTACATGTTATTTGTTTTTACTTCTAACTTTGTTTCTTTGTGTTCCACTTAATTAAATACCGGTTAATATAATTTTCCTGTTCTCTGCTAACAGTCGGCCTAAACCATTTACGATATCATTAATACAAATCTGACATGTTAAATTCGTATGTTTAGAGAATAAAACCCTGTAATTTATTTCTTTATTTATCAGTGTTTTAGGTTGCTATCAGTATCTGTGGCTATATCATGACCACAACATAGGTATGAAGTCAAATTTAGCCAATTGTTTATACCTAAACTGCCCACTTTAGAGACTTTCACCCCAAGCACTGGTTACCAGGTCCTATTTTACTATTAAAGAAGAACTTGTTTACCACAGTAAACTAACATGGCTATACTTCTCAGGGTTCCCACATAAGAATAAACCCTGGTAACCCTTTATCTAATATGACTAGAAGGTACCCGGTAATATTTGGAAAAATATTTCTTGAATAAATAAAAATTTGCATTTTTTGCACCCAAGACATAGTTTGTGACCCCTCAGTGGACAACCTCAATGAGTTTGTAGAAATATGGAGATATCACCTCTGTTTTGGAGACAAAAGGTTTAAAAACAATAAAATCTTAATGGTGAGTTTTATGGCTGGATATGACCATCATCTTGGGTAAGGGGTTAACAGAATGAATAATTTTTTAATCATCTGATAATTAATAGCCAGGAGGTCCTCCTGCAGTTAGAAAAGCTGAACTACATGTTTAGGTGGGTGGCCTTCGCAAGCAGTACAAGAAAAAGTCATCTTTTTCTTGTACTGCTTGCGAATTTTGAAAGCCTTCTGCCAACCAGAGAACAGTAGAGGTCGAACACTTCATTTGTAGGACTTACAAGGCTTATACGAGGAGAAACCTCGTGAAGCTCTCACACCCCTCTGTGATGTCGGTGTGGGATTACGCGTTTCGTTATTTACCGACTGCGTCGTCCCCTTTTTGAAATCGCTCCCCTGTTTCGAGCCACCATGCCCACGATTAGCTCTAGAAGCAGCATGGGCTGAGCCTCTCTTGGAGAAAAATTTACCTCTCTGAGGAGTACCACTTGAGGAAGGCTGAGGTTGTGAAGCTGAGCACAACAAAAGCTGACTTGTTGCTTTCTTAGAAGCATCTTCAAATACAGCTTTTAACTGATCATTGAATAATGAAGAGCCCGAAACTGGAGCGGCCCTTAGAGAGCTCTTAACACTGTCATCAATAAATGATGTAGATTTAAGGGCAGAATCGCGCCTGACCAACTCTAAATTCGCTACGGAAAGAGCAGAGTGGGATGTTGTATACATGACGGCGCGAGAGAGCACTCTCGAAGGAGATAACAACTCCTGTAGGCTCTCAGATTCCAAATTGCCAGCCAACGCCCTGCAAATGTCATCTGCATATGACATAGTGTCCAAAATACTTCTGCTAGATTCAATGCAAGTATCTATAACAGAAGAACTGACGCTACACGATGACGGAAGAGACATACCTAAGTCCCTTGCACCGTCATCCAGTTGCAGAGGAGCTCTTGGAATCTTATTCTCGCCTACCGTATTTAAGAAGGTATTGCCTCTAAACGGTAGGTCAAGCTTTCTTTCCGACAGAAAAGAACTTTTTCTAGCCTGAGCCAGGTCTGCAATAGCTTCGTCTACACAATCAAACGCATCTAACGCTTGGACTGATTGAGACGGATACAGAAGGATACTTTCCTTCAACTTAATGACCTCCCTGTCTAAAGAAGACAGACGCCTGGCTCTAGAAGTTGCAGAACTCTGACCAGAAAGAATTAATTCAGGTAAAAAATCCTGCAGGAACCTCATAGTTTCCATATGTTACTCAGCCAAAGATGTAGTGTCAGTCTCGTCTTCATCATGCTCCCTAACACTACCAGCTAGAGGTTCCTGGTCTGGACTATTATCGGCATACTGATATTGTGAGGAAACCCTTCTTTCTGCTGATCTAGCACTGTCCAAATCATCCGAAGCAGAGATCGATGACGGCTGCACTTTGTGCTGCTGGGAGTCTGCAATTAGCTGGGCAATTTGCTCCAGCAATTCCGTATTCGAGGCTATGTTCACCCCCGTTCTACACCTTTTTGGCTCCAGAAGGTGATCTGACACAGAGCCCTGTGTCCGTCTTTTTCAAAAAGATGTTTGCCTCGAAATGCTAGCCTTAGAGAGAGCCAGATCCTGGCTCTGACTCTCTACCCATGGATCTATTGTGCTGAATCCTGGAAGCGGACGAAGAAGAGGCTCTTATATCAAGACTACTGCCAGCCATACTGGCAGAGAAAGGTACATCAGAAACAACTGGCTCCAAAGCATTATCTACTGGACTACCAGCGGAACTGGCAATAAAAGTTGAATCGTTCTGTTTCGACCCTAAATCAGAAGAATGCTTCACTACTGATGCACCTTTCAGCTCGACTGGCCTCTTCCCCTTACATGTCATCGTCTGAACAGAGGACTGTCTTCCATCCTCCTTAATCCTGGACTGCTACGGATTTTCCCGGTACAGAAGCACTAATAAAAGGCTCCGTTACACCGGTTGAGCTACTTGACCATCTGCTTGCCCAAGGTACCGAGTATTCTGCGATACCTCGTAAGTCAACAAGCTCTATATCTGAAGACGACGGTAGCACAGAACTTGATGTTATACCATGACCAATACTATGTTCTTGTTCCTCTGAAATGAAAACAGAATTCTGATTAGTTACCTTAGGCGAAAGCACCGAAATCGGTGCTTCGCCGACACATACATAAGTAGAGAGGGAATTCCATCGCTTGGTATCCCAAGAAGAGCAAGTTGCACAGGTAACATCTTTTGAGCAACGAGTGCAAGCCAAACATGATGAATGACAATCAAGAGAGGACTTCTTCCTCTTACATTATGAACATGAGGACTTCATAGTATACACACGCCTGAGGCAAAAAATTAAACTGAATAGGAGCCGGTAACCCAAGTCCAACACAGGCACAACGAAGGCCCAGGTCAGACAACCAGTATCCAAAGAATACCCTTAACAACAGAGAAACTTCCACAGAAGATTCCCCATAGAGAAGGGTAATGGCAAAAATTCGCAAACAGCAAATTGTTCTTAAAAATCTAATGAAAGGATTCAAGAGGAAAAGGGTGAACATTGAACAAACACATAATGAGTAACAAAGAATGAAAGAATCAGGTACATATCCCGAAAACGGGAAGAACAAGAAATATTATTTAATTTCAATAAAGTTATAGCCCTGAATGTTCAAAAACTCAATGTCCTTATTCAGCTGGTTTCTGCTGCAAATATTCCACCATTCTACTCCATAATCGTGTTTGGCTTCATTATACTTTAGGATTTTATAGCACAGAAGTCAGGATATGTGTTGATCTGACATGGGCCAAACAACAGAATGACAAGATGGCGGTAGCCTATTGTTGTCCTTGACAACAAGTTGTGCATTGCACAAAAGTATGGAGGACCATACTGGTCTTCTCTTTTTTGGAGTTTTTTGGCAAATTTGGGGGGTTTGGGGATTCAAAATTTGTGTTTGGCCCTGGTAATAAATTGGGTTGCACCAGCTAGTCTGGGCCATTGGTATAGTGGAAAAATATGACCAGTGACTGGTGTTGATTGAGAAGTAATCAATCGAGAATTCTGAAAAAAAAAATTATATATATATATAAGTGCCCTCTCAACCAGCTGTGTAGTACTGCTGTTTAACCATAGGAATACAAAAATAGACTATTTATCCATGGAGCAGTCAAAGGGCAATGTTGTGGTTTGTGCATCCGCTCACCAGAGGGGTGGCCATTTGGGTGATTTGATATTCTTATGGTCGCATGCCTTTACTGTGTTAAATGGTTAAAGGAAAGCATACTCAAATAACAAAAAAACATTGAAAGTGTGTTTCAGCTATTTATTCGGCAGTAATGTTTGGAAGCGTGTTGGTTTTTCGCTAGGGCAATGTTTTTCACAAATTTCAGACATGTGCATGAGAAGTCAGATATCCTTTTGTCTAGTATTTTGCTTCTACGCATATCAACCCATTCCAATTTATTCAATTATTGGAGTTTAATGACACTTTTGACAGACAGGGTCATCTTGTGTCTGACAGTTTTATGGATGGAGGAAGAAGGAGTACTTGGAGAGAACCACCGGGAAACAGTAAGCAACTTTCAGACTTCCCAACATACTAACTCCACACAAGCAGTGTTAGCGTTGGTTGAAGACAGGTGCACCATCCACATGCAGTATGCCTTAGTACATAGCGCCACTGTGTCCCAAGGTGGGCAATCGGGATTAAGTGTCTTGCAACCCGTTCTACTAAATTGAATCAAACATCATCTTATATGTGTGGACAACCTATACTTTGCTTGAGATTGTCAAGTAGCTTGGCACAAACTCAGGAACAGTACATGGATAGTGGACGGATTTGGAAACAACCACAAAGTGTAATTCCACCCAGATAGTAGCTCAAGTTCAGTGAAATTGTGCAAAAACAAGAGGCCCCAAGGAGCCTTAATCGCTCACCGGCCAAAGTGGTTCAAAGAAGTATTTGGGGTCACATTCAGTTAGACATGGTTCATCAACACTATAAAGGAATGAAGTCATGAGAGACAAATTTTATGGAACTAGGGACATTGGTTGAACAAACTTGAATCTTACCCCCCTAAGGATGCTGCATACCAAATATCAAAAGCATTCATCTGCTGGATCTGAAGAAGAAGATTTTTAAAGAAAATTCTTCATTTTGAATTAAGTTATCATTCGGGCTCCCACAGTGAGCCCAAATATGAACCCAGGGACTTGGCTTGAACAAACTTGAATCTCACCCCCTAAGGATGTTGCATGCCAAATATCAAAACATTCCGACTGCTGAATCTCAAGAAGAAGATTTTTAAAGAAAACTTCCTCATATTCACTAAGTTATAATTCGGGCTCCCTGGGACTTGGCTTTAACAAACTTGAATCTCATCCCCTAAGGATGCTACACACCACATATCAAAACATTCCGACTGCTGGATCTGAAGAAGAAGATTTATTAACAAAATTCCTCATTTCGAACTAAGTTACAATTCAAGTTCCCACAGTGAGCCCAAATATGGACCTAGGGACATGGCTTGAACAAACTTGAATCTCACCCCCCTAAGGATGCTGCATACCAAATATCAAAACATTCCAACTGCTGGATCTGAAGAAAAAGATTTTTTTTAAAAATTCCTCCTTTTGAACTAAGTTATCATTCGGGCTCCCATAGTGAGCCCAAATATGGAGCTAGGGACATGGCTTGAACAAACTTGAATCTCACCCCCCTAAGGATGCTGCATACCAAATATAAAAACATTGCGACTGCTGGATCTGAAGAAGAAGATTTTTAAAGAAAATTCCTCATTTTGAACTAAGTTATAATTCAGGCTACCACAGTGAGCCCAAATATGAACCCAGGGACTTGGCTTGAACAAAATTGAATCTCACCCCCCTAAGCATGGTGCATACCCAATATTAAAAGATTCTGCCTGCTGGATTTTGAGAAGATGATTTTTAAAGAAATTTGCCTGAAATGCACTAAGTTCAAATTTGGGCTCCTATACTGAGCCCAAATATGAACCCAGGGGGCCGATTTGAACAAACTTGAATCAGATCCACCCCACAATGTTGCATACCAAATATCAAAAGATTCTGCCTGCTGGATCTGGAGAAGAGAATTTTTTAAGAAATTTGCATGAAATGCACTAAGTTTGAATTTGAGCTTCTGTAGTGAGTCCAAATATGAATCCAGGGGGCTGATTTGAACAAACTTGAATCAAATCCACTCCACAATGTTGCATACCAAATATCAAAAGATTCTGCCTGCTGGATCTGGAGAAGAAGATTTTTTTAAGAAATTTGCCTGAAACGCACTAAGTTCGAATTCAGGCTTCTATATTGAGCCCAAATGTGAATTCAGGGGGCCAATTTGAACAAACTTGAATCAGATCCACCCCACAATGTTGCATACCAAATATCAAAAGATTCTGCCTGCTGGATCTGGAAAAGATTTTTTAAGAAATTTGCGTGAAATGTACTAAGTTCAAATTCGGGCTTCGAAACTGAGCCCAAATGTGAATCCAGGGGGCTGATTTGAACAAACTTGAATCAGATCCACCCCACAATGTTGCATATAAAATATCAAAAGATTTTGCCTGCTGGATCTGGAGAAGAAGATTTTTTAAGAAATTTGCCTGAAATGCACTAAGTTCGAATTTGGGCTTGTATAGTGAGCCCAAATATGAATCTAGGGGGCCGATTTGAACAAACTTGAATCAGATCCACCCCATAATGTTGTATACCAAATATCAAATGATTCTGCCCACTTGTGCTATCAGAGTTATGGCCCCTATGGAGCCCCAAGTGGGCATGTCCATTTCATTTGAACAAATTTGAATTGACATATGGTAATGAACATTCATACCAAGTTTCGAGCAAATCGACCTAGCGGTTTCAGAGGAGAAGTTGTCTGAAAAATGTTCACGACGCCGGACAACGACAGATGGCAAGTGATAAGTTTAGCTTCCTTCGGTGAGCTAAAAACCAAAACATTAAAAAATTAGCAAGGCGGTCTCCCAATGAAATCAGAGGCAGTTTGATTGCAGTAGCTTGTTCAGTAATTAAAACCAGTGGCAATAATCTTTCAGTGAGACAGCCAACTCAAAGGATTAGTGACAAGAACACCTACAAATTATTGTACAATTTGACCATCAGATGTTTTCAGTAGCCTTTTGAAAGTGTTGACCTGAAATTATCATTCTAGCTTCACTTGACAATGTCAATGGCCTAACTCTTCACTCATTCAATGCAGAAAATGAGAGAGTTTTTTCCAACTCTCTCTCTCTCCCTTCCCCTCTCTCTCTCTGGAACTTGAGAAAACAAGTTTTGGCAATGGGGAGGAGGAGGCACTGAAACTTGTAAGTTTGTAAGACAGGAAGACAAATGGGCACTGGAGTGGGGCATCCATGCATAGCTGAGGTGGGATGAAGGCTGTGAGTCACAAGATGGTTTGCGAATTTTTAATTTTCTTGGAGGGGGGGGGGGGGGGGGACTGGGGGAGGAATGTTAACCCTCTCATGCAATTTCTAAGCCACTGGTTGTGGGGTGCAGTTCACACCTGACGTATACTTACATTTCGGAGTAAAAGTTAAGGCACCACTGGCAATCTTTCAAATACTGCCTCGTGTTTCTGCTAATCCCTTAAATTTTAAAATAGCTGAGTGGAAACGCATCTTGTACGCTGTGTTTTGACTTTAAATAAAGTTTAAAATTGTCGTACACATATGTAACAACATTACAGCGAATAAATGGGATAATTAAAACTCATTCTGCCACATTTTTCTGTTGTTTGAACATGAAATTCAATTCCAGTCAATGAAAGCTAACAGGATATCAATATACTACAAACTGAGATTCATACAGTGAGGTAGGCCAAAAACCCGGGCTTTGAAATTTAAGCATTTCTTTGTTGATTCTTCAAGTGATAGTCGGTAGGGAGGGGATGGGGGTTGTCATAGACCTTTATTCAGTGATAAATAACACCTAACATAACAGCGTGAAAAGACAGGGGAATTGCATTCTGAGGTGATCATGTAGCAGAAATACTTCTGATTCTAAGATATGTGTTTTCGGTTTCTCAATTTAGCAACTCAAATGGGTTGGAAGGTAACGAGTTGTGTCTTTTTCACAGTTCATCTGGATAAATAATTTAACGTGATGATCAGCAATTTTTTTGCTTTAAATCACTAAGTCTGCTTGCACTTCACTAATCCCCGATTGTTGACCAGCATAGCGACCAAGTTGAACAGACTCGGCTGATGGAAATTGCGATTTGTTTGCATTTTTTGATGGATTTGACAAATAATGGGAGGAAAAGACAAATCGACCACAGAACTTCAATGACTTTCATCATGAGAGTTTGATATGATGTGCATATTTTGTTTGTTTTTTATCCTGACTGAAGAGAGAAACTTGTTAATCAGTATCAGTAAACTGCGAAATCAAAGTAATGCTGCCAAATTGGCGAATCGCACCTCACACATGAGAAAATATTTACATGACATAACTGCTTCATTAAAATCAATTTTATTTCAATTAAGAATTCACCTTTCGGTATTTTTTTTTTTAAATTGCTTTTACATCCAAACTGTATCGAATAAATGTTTCACCCCCAATTATTAGCAACATGAATGACTATTTATGGACAGTAATTGGCTATTTGTAGCAGAATAACCAACTGTGATTAGCCACTGGAAAAACATCTAATTATAGACAACAAAACCAATTCAATTGTGTCACATGGTTGGGTTTTCTGACCCCATTTCACAATGCAATTAGGCGGGTCCCAATTATCAGTTCATACAGACGGCGTACACATGATGTGTGCAGAGGGTTAAGTGTGTTTGTTGACAAGTGTTTAAGATCACTTTCAGTATGTCTATGAATACTTTGCAACCACAACACAAACATGGCAAAGTTCAGATGACTGTGTTTATAAATGTAACCATCATGTTAAAAGACTCACAACTCAGGCAGGTCATATTATACCAGTAAATCAGAACTGGCCTACCACAGCAAAATGAGCAGCATTCCTCCACTTACTTAAAATTTCAAAGGAAAGCATAGATATTTATGGAATGTACTTGATTTACGACTTCAACTAATACAATTAGAATGCAACACTTGAAAAAATGTTTCTTGAATAACCACGTATTTTCCCTTTTTGCCAAAAAAATAGCTTATGACCCCTCAATGGAATGAGCTTAAGCCCATTCCACTGAGGTGTCATCAGCCATGTTTTGGATGCAGAACTGGAAATGTCTGTTATTTCTATATTGGTCTTTAATGTGACTTTCTGCATCTATGGCTATATCATGACTGAAACAGAGGTAGGAAGTAAAGATTAACCCACTTCAGAGGTCTTCCACTCCAGGTTTGGTTACCAGGTCCTATTTCACCAGTAAAGCAGAACTTGTTTACCATAGTACACAAGAGGCCCCACCTGACATGGTAGTCTAAATATCAAACCAAGGACTTGACTTGAAAAAGGAATTTTCGAAGTCCCAAACAAAATATTTTCAGACCAAAATTTTTTTTTCTTCTTAAAATTGACGAAGATGCACAAAAAACCAAAAAACTAATTTCCAGATATTGGTCCAAAATTTCTAAGTCCACCCGGTCCCAAATTTTCAGTGTAAAAAAAAAAAAAAAATTTGTCTTAAAATTGATCAAAACGCATACCCTCCCCCCCCCCCCCCCCCCCCCCCCCCCCCCCCCCCCCAAATTTCCGAATTTTGGTCCTACCCGGACCCCAAATTTTCAGTGTAAAAAAAAAAAATTTTGTCTTAAAATTGACTGAAACGCATAAAAACCCAAAAAACTCATTTCGGGATTTGGGTCCAAAATTTCTAAGTCCAGACTGGGACCCCAAATTTTCAGCCTAAATATGAACGCAGGGACTTGGCTTGAACAAACTTGAATCTCACCCCCCTAAGCATGCTTTATACCAAATATCAAAAGATTCTTATTGGTAGATCTGAAGAAGATATTAAAAAAATATTCCTCATTCTGCAGTAATTTAATGATCCATAGGGAACCCGAAAATATGGACCGAGGGAATTGATTTTAACAAATATGTGAATCAATGTTCCAAAGATGTTATATGTAAAATATGAAAGCTTTTGGAGCAGTGGTTTGGAAGCAAATGATTCTTGAATTTTTTCCCATTGCCCACAAGTGTTAAAAAATGCTGACTCAGCATTTTTTCAAAGTCCCGAAAAAGTACCTTATGACAAAACCGATGGCATTTTTTTTTACCATTCCTTTCTTTTGGTCCCAAGGAAGCCTCACACCAAATACAAATTCTCAGTGCCAGGTAGTTTTGGAAATATGGACGTTTTCGTTTTTTTCTATTTTTGGTTCCTGAGGTTCCCACAGGGCTGCAGGAAGAATCTTTTTGGCGTAAATCAAGTACTTACAACCCAATAATACCTCATATTAAATTTGGTTCAAATTGGCCTCTCGGTTCAGAAAATAGAAATTCTGGGCGAAGCAAAAACTCTTGCCCCTCTCAGAACAAAGGCAAATATTGCCCCTCAAATTTCTCTTGAACAAACTTGAGTCTACATCTCAAATGGAAGCTGCATACCAAATATCAAGTCTCTGCTATGGCTGGTTCATGAGAAGATTTTTAAAAATTTTGTGCATTCTGGCCCCACCCCCTCCACAATATGAGCAGAAACCCAATTTGAAGAAAAACCCAAATGCCCCTATATAACCACTACTCATGTGAATTTTCATTGAACTGCAGCCAGTGGCTTGGGTGAAAATGACCCAAACACCTTCATGACGTACGACAGACGACAGACGACAGATGACGGAAAAAAAGTGATCAAGCACTGATCTACTTTTTGGGGTTCCCATGGAGAAAATGGCTGTTACAGTGAGTAATGGGTTAAAGTGATACTGATTAACAGAGTATTTCCAGGGATCATGGTGGATCAGTGATTACAGCACTGGACTTCAAATCAAATACACTACCATTTGATCCTGACCAGCAATAACTGCATTTTGACCTTGGGCAAGGCTCTTAATCTCAACTGCCATGTCGGGACACGGTGATACCCTGTGTTGAGGCATGTCGATGGTGCACTTGCATTCTACCAATGCTAACCCTGCTTGTGCAGAGTTGGAACATTGGAGAAGGTGACAATCCTCTGTGGTTCTTTCTAAGGCATACTGCATGTGGATGGTGCACCTGTCATCCACCAGAAAAACTGTCTGACATGAGGTGACACTGGCTGTCAGAAGTGTCATTAAACCCCAACTAGATGCAAAGTAATGGAGCCACCACTGTGGGACCCACATCTGAAATGGTTTGCAGTTTGAACTGTATACAGCACAGTAAAACCTTCCTGGAGAGACCACCTGTCTCGAGAGGCCAGAAAAAAATATACCAAACAGCCGTTTTGGGTTGCATGGTCCAGGGTATTTATATCATTACTATTTATTATATAAAAGAGATATTTTTAATGAAAAGTCTTGTTTTCCAGTCAAATTCCTAACAACAGTAGTCTGTATCATGGATGAGGAACAACAGTGTATAACCGAAGTTAATATGTGAAATTTCCAAGTTCAAGGGCAATCACTCTTTGAAAAATAAAAGGATCAGAATGAAATTAAAACTTGAAGTGGAGGTGCCTATCAGGAAGCTACATACAAAAAATTATTTCAATATTTCTTCCATCCATCACTGAAAAAAGTGTTGAAAACCTGTTATAACTATCAAATTTCCAAGTTCAGGGGCAATAACTGTGTAACTGTGTGAAAAACTGAGTGAAGGCAGCAAAAAAAACTCCATCTGTAATTTGCCACAAGGAAGGTACATACCAAAAATCCTTCACATTCACCACTAACATTAGTGAAGAAAGTGCAGAAAATCTGTTATAACTGTCAAAAATTTCAAGGTCAATAACTCTCTAATAAACCATTCAAGTAGAATGGAATTGAAACTTGATCTGTAAGTGCTCACCAGGAAGCTACATACAAATGAAAGTGTCAATTACACTGTAGCTCAAGTTGAAAAACTTGAACTTGGTAAGTTATAAATGAAATGGCAAAATTGAAGATCACTGGTTCCAATGTTATGTGGTGAAACATAACAGCATTGTGTGTGCGCAACGTCAGAGCAATCCATTAGTGATGAACCGATAATCAGAAGTGGCAATCGGAACAGGCCGGTTATGGGGCATCGGCTGATTATGACAACCAGCAGTTAAAAACCGGCAGTTTCCAGTTATTCTATATTTAACACTGACTATTAAATCTCTTTGATATCTGGCCTTTTCAATAAAGTTTCCCTATTAAAAACGTGTGGAGTGCATATCAGAATATTTAGGGATTTGCAGAGCCAAGATATTATGGAATTTACCATCTGCAATCGGTATGTGATCACCACTATTCCCAGCGAATCGAATGCACTGGTCTTCAGTCATGGTGTGTTGTACAATGTTGCATTGGGTACATGTATAAAAAATGCCAATAGGATCACCGATCCAATGTCGAGTTGTGACAGCACAAAAGTGGGTTTAATGATTATCAACTTATCATCCGGAAACCAATTGTTTACAATTTACTATGTGAAGGGTCACTGTGACCTTGACCTTTGACCTAGTGATTCCGAAATAAATAGGGCTCTTTGTTGCACCAATGCCCACCTACATATGAAGTTTCATGAACATAGGTGGAACCATTGTCAAATTATCATCTGGAAGGGGGCGCGGTGGCTCAGTTGGTAGAGGTGCAGGCTGCAAGCCGAGAGGTCCTCGGTTCGAATCCCACCTGCGGCAACCGCGTTGTGTCCTTGGGCAAGACACTTCACCCCGATTGCCTACATGGGGGCACGATGACGCTGTGTACTGAGGCGTACTGCACATCGATGGTGCACATGTCTTCAACCAATCTAACCCTGCCTGTGCTGTGGTGCAGAGTTCAGAGTTACGATGTTGGAGAGCTGACAGCTGCTCGTTGTTGCTTGGTGGTTCTCTCTGGGTACTCCAGCTTCCTCCACCTGTAAAACTGTCACGGTCACGATTAGCCATTGTGCATAAGTATGTGACCTTAAACACCAATAAATAAATAAATAATATATATATCATCTGGAAACCAATTGTTTACGATTTATTATGTTCAAGGTCACTGTGACCTTGGCCTTTGACCTAGTGAGTCCAAAATAAATAGGGGTCTTCCACTCACCTAGGAAACCTACCTATGAAGTTTCATGAATGTGAGTCAAACACCTTATCAAGTTATAGTCCGGGAACCAATTGTTTACAATTTACTATGTTGAAGGTCACTGTGACCTTGACCTTTCACCAAGTAAGTCCAAAATATATAGGGTTCTTCCTCTCATTGATGCCAATCTAACTATGAAGGTTTATGAACATGGGTCAAACCATTATCAAGTTATTATCCGGCAACCAATTGTTTTGATTTACTATGTTCAGGGTCATTGTGACCTTGACCTTTGACCCAGTGAGTCCAAAATAAATAGGGTTCTTCCTCTCACAAAGGCCAACCTACTTATGAAGTATCATGAATGTGGGTTGAACCATAGTCAAGTTATCATCCAGAAACCAATTGTTTACAATTTACTATGTTCAAGGTCACTGTGACCTTGACCTTTGACCAAGCAAGTCCAAAATTAATAGAGTTCTTCCACTTACCGATACCAACCTACCTATGAAGTTTCATGAACATGGGTTGAACCATTATCAAGTTATCATCCGGAAACCAATTGTTTACGATCGACCAAAACCCGCTTGCCCACCCGCCTGCTCGCCATTCATCAAACTATAAGTCGAGTTTGACTTCGTCACAACTTGACTAATAAAATGTGCTCAGTCGGTAGTCTGTAATACTTCATGATGCAAGCATCACAATACAGTAAGAAATTAAAATTGGAGAAAAACTAAAAAACCCTCTTTTTTCGATGGTAGATGATCGCATGACTGCCACAAACACGTTTTCAGTTTGTCAAGTTCATTTTATAGCATGTCAACACTGAAGAAACACATCAAGGGAGGTAACAAGTTGAACAATGAACATCAAATAATATATTCTGACATCGCATGCATTTTTGTAAACAATGCACCAAACAACTTCACAATACACATTAACATCAATGTAATTATTCAACTAAGACACAAAGTATGTGTGCTCAGTATCTTCGTGTTGAAAAAGCAAAGTGTATTGTATTCTCACACAAAACCGTATTAACACTATTTACCAGAATAAACCACAATCTTCACAAGAGAATAATATCGTTGATAACGAGCGTCCCCACTCCCAAAATGCAAATATTATTTTGGCTAATATTGCCCAGCACTAAACATGCATACTCTGAGAACTTAAGCGGTATTAAGTTTTCATAATTGGTGATTTATCAATGAAATTCTGCAGTGTAACAAGCACTAACAGATTTTCTTCTTGGTCCTATTTCAACCATCAGAATCGGCATTGAAATCAGCACAATCGGCAGAGAAATAATCGGTAATCGGTTCATAGCAAATTTTGATAATCGGATCATCACTACAATCCATGCATTTCTAAATGTAAACTGTAAGGCTGGCTAAAGGAAGAATGTTGATACACAAATGCAGTAAGTTCAGATTATTGTAAACAGCAACTTTTTTCACAGAAATGAATGCTAATCAATAGATCTTATCTGCAGGTCTCGCCTAATGAGCACACCAACTTTAAAACTTTAAAAATCCTACGATAAATGTGCCATGTAAAAGAAGAATGTTGATGCACAAATGCAATAAATTCAAAGATTGTTGCGTACAACAACAGTTTTTGATGGAAATGAAAAGAAAATCAATAGCTTCTATCTTTGTCACCCTGAATAAGCATACAATGTTTCAAAACAACCCGATAATGAATCTGCGCTCTGTGGCATGCCAGAGGAAGACGTTAATGCACAAATGCACTAAGTTTGAAGGTCATTGCTAGTGCCAATGGGTTGTTTTTTCTTTTTTAGGGAAATTCATAAATATGCCCTGTAGAGAGTGCTAAAGAGATAAGTTGCTGCACAAATGCACTAAGTTCAAAGGCTGGTGCTAACAACAATAATTTTTTATGGAAATGAAAGAAAATCAATAGCTCACATCTAGAGGTCACACCAAACATGCATAACAAGTTTCAAAGGGATCTGATCATAAATGTGCCCTGTAGGGCATGCCAGAGGAATATATTGATGCCTGACTAAATAAAGTTCAAAGTTTGAAGGTTGTTGCAACTGCAACCTTTTTTGACGGAAAAGGAAGAAAATCGAGAGCTCCCATCTGGAGATCATCCAAAACAAGTATACCAAGCTTTAAAGCAATCCGATTATAAATGTGCCCTGTAGGGTGCGCCAAAGGGAAATATTGATGCCTAATTAAACTAAGTTCAAAGGTTGTTGCCAATGGCGACATTTTTTGACAGAAAAGGAAGAAAATTAATAGCACCCATCTAGAGGGCACCCCAAACATGCATACCAAGTTTCAAGGTGATCCGATCATAAATATGCCCTGTAGGGTGTGCCAAAGGGAAGTACTGAGGCAGGTCTAAACTAAGTTCAGAGGTCATTGCCAGCGGCAATATTTTGCGACAGAAATGGAAGAAAATTGATAGCGCCCATCTAGAGGTACCCCAAACAAGCACACCAGGTTTCAAAGCGATCTAATCATAAATGTGTTCTGCAGGGTATGCCAAAGGGAAAGATTGATGCACAACAGCACCAAGTTCATCAAAGATCATTGCCATTGGCAACTATTTTTGATGGAAATGGAAGAAAATCAATATCACCCAGCTAGAGGTCAACCCAAACAAGCATACGAAATTTCAAAGTGATTCTATCATAAATGTGTCCTGTAGGGCACGTCAAAGGGAAATATTGATGCATAACTGCACAAAGTTCATTAAAAGTCATTGACAAAGGTAACATTTTTTGATGGACAAGGCAGAAAATCAATAGCTCCCATCTAGAGGTCATCCCAAACAAGCAACCAAGTTTCAAAGTGATCCGATCATAAATGTGCCCTCTAAGCTGTGTCAAAGGGAAATATTGATGCATAACTGCACTAAGTTCATCAAAGGTCATTGCCAATGGCAACTATTTTAGATGGAAATGGAAAAAAATCGACAGCTCCAATCTAGAGGGCACCCCAAACAAGCACACCAAATTTCCAAGTGATCCAATCATAAATGTGCCCTTCAGGGTGTGTCAAAGGGAAATATTGATGCATAACAGCACTAAGTTCATTAAAGATCGTTGCTAAAGGCAGCATTTTTTGATGGACAAGAAATAAAATCAATAGCTCCCATCTAGAGGTCACCTTAAACAAGTATACCAAGTTTCAAAGTGATCCAGTCATAAATGTGCCCTGTAGGGTGTGCCAAAGGGAAATATTGAGACCTGACTCTACTAAGTTCAAAGGTCATTGCTGGCGGCAACATTTTTTGATGGAAATGGAAGAAAATTGATAGCTCCCATCTGGAGGTGGTTCATTCCCACTAGACCAATTCCCTTTAGACCAACTCCCACCAGGCTATTTCCCAAAAGACCAATTCCTCTTAGACCAATTCCCCTTAAACCAACTGATATGTTCTACTTTTAAAATAATTTTATATCAATAATTTGATATATTTATAAATATTTATAAATGTATTTAATGTTATTGATATTTTATAGATGTTGGGCTGATTTTTCATAACAATTGTTACAGTAATCACACACTTTCAAAGGATGTGATTCTTTTTATTGTTTTGTGGTTAACAGATGCTGGGCTGATTTTCATAACAAAACAAACACAATGCTTTGTGTTATAGGTGATTGTGGTGACTGTGTGGCCAACAGTGGTTTATAGATAAGAGTATCACAAACTTTCAAATGATGTGAGCCAATAAATGGGGAGGTCAATGCAGAATCATTTCTCGACCAAGCCAAATATTTGTGCTCAGTATAACTGTCACATGTATTGCTGTAGATGGTTATGATACAGGTGCATCTTCTCACATTATGTGTATCAAAGAAATGTCATGTTATAAATCTATATTTTTTGTATTTGGGAAATTTCCCAAATACAAAAAAATAAATTTGTATTGAATATATGTTTTCCTGAGTATCGTTAATCAATAACAATAACATTATGTATATAAATATTTTTTTATCAAATAAAGTGCTTTTCAGTAAATAAATGTTTTCCTAATTATCCTTAATCAACCCTTAATCAATCACAGTAAATAGTTGGTCTAAGGGGAATTGGTCTTTTGGGAATTGGTCTTTTGGGAATTGGCCTAGTGGGAGTTAGTCTAAAGGGAATTGGTCTCGGAAGTCACCCCAAACAGTGCACACCAGAGGTAAATATTGAGGTCTGACAAAACTAAGTTCAAAAGTCATTACCTGCTGCAACATTTTTTGTTTTGACAGAAATGGTAGAAAATCGATAGCTCCAATCTAAAGATCACCCCAAACAGCCAAGTTTCAAAGTGATCCAATCATAAATGCACATTGCAGGCTGTACCAAAGGGAAATATTGATGCATAACTGCATTAGGTTCATCGAAGGCCATTGTCAGCGGCAACATGCTTTGATGGAAATCGAAGAAAATCAATAGCACCCATCTAGAGGTAACCCTAAACAAGCATACCAAATTTCAAAGCATTCTAATCATAAATCTGCCCTGTAGGGCATGCCAAAGGAATACATTGATGCCTGACTATAAATTAAGTTCAAAGGTTATTGTCGGCGGCAATATCTTTTGATGAAAACAAAAGAAAACTGATAGCTCCCATTTGGAGGTCACCCCAAATAAGCACACCAAGTTTCAAAACGATCCAGCCAAAAATGTGCACTGCAGGGTGTGCCAAAGGGAAATATTGATGCATAACTGCACTAAGTTTATTAAAGGTCATTGCCAGCAGCAACATTTTTTGATGGAAATAGAAGAAAATCGACTGCTCCCATCTAGAGGTAACCCAAACATGCATTCCAAGTTTCAAACCGATCTGATCATAAATGTGCAATGTTGGGCATGCCAAATGAATATATTGATGACTGACTAAACTAAGTTCAAAGGTCCTTCCCAGGGGCAACATTTTTTTATGGAAATGGAAAAAAATCGATAGCTCCCAATAGAGGTCACACCAAAAAAGCATACCAGGTTTCAAATCAATCCGATCATAAATGTGCCCTGTAGGGTGTGCCAAAGGGAAATACTGATGTCTGACTAAACTAAGTTCAAGGAACGTTGGCAGTGCAACATTTCTTGACTGAAATGGAAGAAAATCGATAGCTCCCATCTAGGGGTCACCCCAAACAAGCATACCAAGTTTCAAAGTGATCCGATCAAAGGTGTGCACTGAAGGGTGTGCCAAAGGGAAATATTGATGCATAACTGCACTAAGTTCATCGAAGGTCATTGCCAGCGGCAACATTTTTTGAAGGAAATCGAAGAACATCGATACCGTCCATCTAGAGGTAATCTCAAACAAGCATATCAAGTTTCAAACCAATCTGATCATAAATGTCACCTGTGCAGTGTGCCAAAGGAAATTGTGGACGTACATACGTACATATGATGTACGTATGCGAAGTGATTGCAATAGCTCAGCTTGACTTTGTCAAGTTGAGCTAAAAATGAAATGATTGATAGAGTTTTGGCACTGAACATTGCAGTTTATTGTGGGAGAGTGCATTGTGATGAATATTTGATGCATAACTGCACTTAGTTCATCGAAGGTCATTGCCAGCGGCAACTTTTTTCGAAGGAAATCCAGGAAAATCGATACCTTCCATCTAGAGGTAACCCAAAACAAGCATATCAAGTTTCAAACCTATCTGATCATAAATGTGCCCTGTAGGGCATGCCAAAGAACTATATTGGTGCCTGACTAAACTAAGTTCAATGGTCGTTATCAGTGGTGACATTTTTTGACGAAAATGGAAGAAAATCGATAGCTCCCATCTACAGGTCACCGCAAACAAGCATACCAGGCTTGAAAGTAATCCGATCATAAATGTGCCCTGTAGGGTGTGTCAAAGGGAAATATTGAGGTCTGACTAAACTAAGTTCAAAGAACGTTGCCAGCGCCAACATTTCTTGACGGAAATGGAAGAAAATCGATAGCTCCCATCTAGAGGTCACCCCAAACAAGCATACCAAGTTTCAGAGTGATCTGATCATAAATGCGACCTGTACAGCGTGCCAATGAAAATTGTGAACGTAAGTACCTGTGTACGTTGACCGACAAGAAGTGACGGCAATTGCTCAGTATGACTTTGTCAAGTTGAGCTAAAAATCATTTAAATATTTCCATCCATAGCTGCAAAAAGTGCAGAAAACCTGTTATAACTGTCAAATTTCCAAGTTCAAGGGGCAATAACTCTGTAATAAACTAACAGAATAAAATGGAATTGAAACTTCATCCGTACTACTCATCAGGAAGCTACAAATAAAAACTCATTTCAATGTTTCCAACCATTACTGAAAAGTGTGGAAAACATGTTTTAACTGTTGAATTCCTAAGTTCAAGGGCAATAACTCTGTAATAAACAAACTGAGCAGAATGGAACTGAAACTTGATCTGTAAGTACCCACCAGGAAGCTACATACAAACAAGTGCAATGCTAATGCTAAAGGTGGCTATGGACCGCACCCCCCCACCCCCCAACACTGCCAAGCATGAGTTTCTAGTCATTTATCTTTGTTGATATTGAATTAATGAATATCCTATCTTATCTCCATTAAACCATAGTACCAATACAGCAGGCCACCAAATGTGTCCATGGGACACCAATGCCCCCTTTTTATGATAAACCTTTCTACATGTCTTTTAAGTTGAAAAAGGGCCACAACTCTGCCAAAACTTATCGGATCAAGCTCACTGTCAGTATCAATCCCATCCTGTATTATGTGGTTATAAACCTATAATATAAAATTTTGTTTCATTTTCTTAGTCAAACTAAAGTTATCGTCAGGAAACCATATTTGGTACATACATACATAAGTAACAACTAATGCTTCTTCACCAAATTGGCAGGGGCATAAAAATCATTTCAATATTTCTATCAATATCTGAAAAAAGTGCAGAAAACATGGGATAGATGGATGGATGGATGAATGGACAAACAGATGAATGGATGGACAGGCTGATCACTAAAGGGCATCCCCATAGACAGCGAGGCCACAATAAATGAACAACTGAGTATCTGCTGAAGGGATAAATAGCTAAAACATGCAATGGTTGCACTTTTTTATTTTCTTTTAGCAGACGTAAGTTATTGTGATGAATTGACGGTAACGTGGCCTGAGGTTTGCGGCTCGGAGTTATTATTTGATTATCAGTTCTGGTACAAATATGGTAGCAGACTTCCAGGAACCATTGATGCCTGCGATCAACACTGAGCTGAACACATAAATTTTCTGTTATTTATTGGTGTTTAAGGTCACATGTTTCTGCATGATGGCTAATCCAGACTGCCACATGGATAGAAAGTCAAGTTCAGCCAATCATTTACACCAATGTTGCCAATCTTAGATCACCCCCATCACAGACACTGGTTACCGGGTCCTATTTCAACAGGAAAACAGAGTTTGTTTGCACATTAAACAAGCAATGTTTCACTTCCTGGGGTTCTTTAAATCACAACTTTCATTTTGATATATATTTTGTGTGTATTTAATTTTTTTTACATTGAATATCAGGCTTGGGAATTTCAAAGTAAACTGCTTGTCCTTATTCAGCATCTTCCAGTAAAACATCTTTTATGTGGGTATTTTACGATATTTTGCAGGAAATTCAAGTAATTTCAAGAGACTGAATTTTTACAAGGCGACTTCAGTGTCACTTTTTATTGACGGTAGTGCGAAATCTGCCGATCTGAGGCAACTTCTTCACCACAGTTACCTGGTCGGCTAGTCTTTCACCACAGTTACCTGGTCGGCTAGTCTCTGAACATCGGTTACCAGGCCCTGTTAAACCTGTGTTGCAGAGGTTTCCTAATACAGTGAACTGCTCAACTTTCTTGGGTTTCCAAATAAACGAATACATGTAACGATTGAAAATCAAATGTCTTTTTCCATGAAAAGTGTTCTGGAAGTAAGCCATAAAGTGTTTGACTAATGTGGGGCTCTAGGTGGTGAATTATTAATATTTATTGAAGTTTAAGGTCACTTTCAGACTCTATGTTCATATCAATACCACAACACAAGTATAAAGTCAACTTCAACCAATTATGTACACACATGTTACCAACTTTTGAAGACATCCACACAGGCATTAGTTACCTGGTCCTATTTTACCGGTGAAACAGAACGTGTTTACTCCAGTAAACAAGCACGGCTCCACATCCTTGGGTTTCCAAGAGATAAAGGTGTCCAATGCCAGCCACCTCTCCCACCCCACCCCTTCTTAATGCAGATAATAAAGTGTATCATGCCTACCATATATGAGCAGACTGAATGCGTGTTACAGTGGAACCCTGTTAACGGAATTGTCAGGCAAGTGGAAATTATTCAAATAACAGGAGTATTCAATTAAGAGATATTTGGTCACTTTCCTGTCTTCTAGAGATAAAATGAGCATTTTTCTATTATATGTTGTTTGACAGAGCTCTTGGTCTTGGAGTTCTGTCAAACAAGATATAATAGATTAAATATCTGTGTTGGATGTAGTAAGGCAAAGTATAGGTCTGAAAACCAGGGGAATTTGGTGACCGTTAGGATAACTTTTCGATATATCTTAAGTTTTTTTATTCAATTAACAGTTTACTTTAGAATCTTCTTGTAATTAACAGGTCAAGTGTGAACTGAGGGTATGGTAAAATATTTTGTGTTTGGAAGTAACATTCAATTAATAGGGTTATTCAATTAAGAGATATCCAATCAAGTTTAACCCACTGTACCAATCAATAAAGCAAATAATTTGACACCGTTTCACCATCTGCTGTCTTGACATGCTGTTTCCATTTTTTTGTTGAATAAGTATAATCAGGATGTGCATAATTGTTTTGCTCAGACAAGTTTTTGTATAAATGGAAAATTCAGTCTAATTCATTAGGTTTGAAAGCTGTCACAACTCAGAAGAGAATTTAGTAAACAACAATTTATTACTTTCCAAAGTGTGATTTACTGGGATTTCCGGGTTTAATTATAAACAATAACTGAACAAGTGAATTATGTCAAATAAAGCACAGAATTACAGTGACTGATAGCTGTAAGCTCCACCCCCCCCCCCCCCCCCCCCACCCCCCACGGAAATGTTTACAGCTATTTTTATACAAAGCGCATGGTTTAAACTGTCATCTGCTATTTGTAAACATTCGAAAATGAGCGATATCGATGAATTTATGAAGTATCTGTTGCTTTTGGACTTTGATGATTTACCTGCACTAGGATCCCCGGTGTCTTCAACTAATATTTCTGTGGAGGAAGGGGGCGATTGGTCAAACTGGTTTATGGATGCTTCATTTTTGTAAACCGACATTGAAGCAGCAGATTTATGTACTACTGTAGTACAGTCAGCACTTACACGAATTCAACAACTGGATCATTTATCCGTGCATGCAGATGAAGATGCTTTGCCGTGGGTGTAATGGGGACTTCACTGCTTTTTTTTTTTAAAATAATATAATTATCGTTAATAATGAAAAGTAATAAACAGAGTAATCGCTTGACTGGACTGGTTACGTGAAATAATTCATTCGAGGCGAGGGACTATATTGTACGCACTCGTGTTTGTACAATGCCCCTCACCTCTCATGAATTATTTCACATAACCAGTCTAGTCAAGCAATTACTCTCTATATATCCTGTTGTTACAGAATCCTCAAAGGCACATATATTTTTTTTAGCAGTTTTTATTTAAATATTCCTCTACTTCATTTGTTTATTTTTTTAAACTTTCTATTTATATTTTTAACCTCAAGTGTGGAAAGTTTCCTCATGAGAAAAGTTTTTACCTGTGGTGAACAGTTTTCACCTAACAGATAACATCAACGCAAAGTGGGGCATATGCCATCCCCCTCCCCTTCCCTGTAATATCATGGATAGCATATGCCACCACAAAACTAGAACTGTCACTGAAAGTGATTTATACTCCCCACTTCCGGCTTACTAGAATGTACCTCTGAATGATTAGATTGATGAACAAACAATAAATCTAAGTTCATGGGAGATAACTTGGTTAAATTAGTCGCAGTTCGAAAATTTTAGAATATGTGTATGCCCACTTGTTAATCATATTTGAGAAGTTTGATCAAAACTGGTTCATCAATGAAGGAGGTGTTTCACACACAAAAATCTCATGTACAAATCTACATTAAATCTTCTAAGCTGAAGGGGAGATATAACCTTGTAAAAATCACCACAGATGAAAAATTTAGAAATATGTGCATGTTCACTCATTAGTGGTCATGTTTAAGAAGTTTCATTGAAATCAGTTCAATAATGTAGGAAGAGTTGCGCACACAAGAATCACATTTGAAAATCCATAATAAATCTATGTTCATGGGAGATAACCTGGTTAAAATTGTTGCAGATGGAAAATTGGGAAATATGCACATGTTCACTCATTAGGGGCCATGTTCAAGAAGTTTTGTCAAAACTGGTTCAATAATGTAGCAGTTGCACACACAAGAATCTCATTTGAAAACACATAATGAATCTAAGTTCAGGGGAGATAACCAGGTTAAAATTGTCACAGATGGAAAATCTTTAGAATATGCCCATGTTCACTTGCTAGTCACTTGTTTGAGATGTTTCATCAAAATTGGTTCAATAATGTAGAAGTTGCACACACAAATTCGGACGTTCGGACAGATGAACAGATGGATGGATGCATGGACAGACAGACAAACAGACAGATTGACAGATGGATGGATGGACGTATGGATGGATAAACATACAGGGCATCGACAATACAGCCCCGCTCTTCTCTGAAGTGGGGGTATAATTACATGTGCCAGTATACTATCTGTACTAAAATAGAACAAGATGGCATAGATCTGCCATTTGGAACAAAACAAATGAACAAACATGCCAACTGTTGTTAATCTCCCTCTGCAAACTTGTTCAACATGAATAATATAAAAATTAATACATTTTCTACTGCCATTTAGTAATGAAAGTGTCAATGACACTACAACTTCACTTCACCAAGAAGGGACTGAACTAACTAATTAACTGCTAGAGAGCTACAGGCATTGTAAACAATTTAATAGCAAAATCTGATATGGCTGCTGGTGGCCATGTTTTTTATCGAAATGAAAAAACCCATGATAGGTCCCATGTAGAGATCACCCTAAAGCCACATGAGAGTTGAAAAAGATTGAGTGAGAGATGCACCACATTGGGTGTGTGTCCCAAAGGAATTCATATGCCAAATCCAAGATGAATGCTGGCAGCCACGTTTTTTCCAAAAAATCGATAGCTCCCATCCAGACATCACACCAAAGCTACATATGAAATCAGAAAGAGATCGAGTGAGGGATGCGGACTGTAGTGTGTGCTAATGAGATTGTTGACAATTTACATGTTAAATCCACAATGGCCATTGGTGGTCACCTTTCGACACGAAATTCAGAAAAATTTGATAGCTCTCATCTAGACATCACACCAAAGCTACATATAAAATTTGAAAAAGATCGGGTGAGAGATGCTGCCTGTAGGATGCTAAAGAAATTGTGGATGGACAGAGGTATGGACATACGGATGTAGGACAGACTGCAACCCATCCCCATAGCTCATACTTGAGGTCAAGTTGAGCTAAAACTAATGGATACCACTGATAGCATATGCTGCCCTGGCTTGCCCTGTCCTGCCCTGCCCTGCCCCCCCCCCCCCCCCCCCCATCCACAAGAAAAAAAAATTACATGTGTCAGCAACTACTGTCTACATGTATCCATACTAATATAAAACAAGTTGTGATGTCATACCAGACTAGTGCCAAGCTAGAATATGAGCAAGATCCACTTTCTGAATTTTGGTCTCTGCCCACTGCAAAAATGACTAAAATTCCAAAATGAACTTCAGAAATGAATTAGGTGGTGTCAAAATACAACTTCCATGTTTTAAAAAAATGCACTCAATGATCCTGAGTGACTACCATGTCTTTGACCCATATCTTGAACCCCCAGTGAGTTTCGACTTCTTTGGCATTGGTCCCAAGTTGATATGATTTGACTTATTTGGTGTTGTTCCATAGGTGATATATCATACCATGCCAAAAATTTGGGGCTCCACCCACTATATTGATAACGGAAATTCAATGAAAGTGTCAGTGGCATTGCAGCTTAACTTGACTGTGTGTTGAGTTTGATGAAAAGGATAATGTTCAATGTTTATCAGAGATGATTATGAAATACGACAAGAATTGTGATAATTGAGAATAAGTTAATTTCTGTTCCCTGCATGCTGTGTTTTCAATAAGAATAGTTTGAGGTGTAGACTGTACTAAAGAATTGAGGGGTGGGTTAATGTGGCTCTCACAGTTAATGTATGTCAACCAAAGTTACCTAGTTACAGTGAAATTATTCCAAAACGAATCATTCTATCAAGTTACAATAAAATCCCTTCATAAATATAACTCGTAGACTTCGCTAAAGGAATTTTGGTCACATGACAGCTCGGCAGTCACAGTTGACCGATCGTGACCAAAATAGGATACTCTCGATTGGTCATCAAGATATCATACCGAGTTATCCTACCAAGTTACAATTAAATCTCTCTTTAAAAAGAACCTGCAGACAGTACTAAATGAATCCAGGTCGTGTGACCAGGTGGTGGTAATGGCTGACTGACAGTGACCAAAATAGGAAAGTCCCATCTAGACATCATATCGAATTATCCTTCCAAGTTACAATGAAATCCCTTCATAAATATGACCTGTAGATTGTGCTAAAGGTTTTCAGGCTTTGAGCCCCTGTCTCCGTCATGGTCGGCCAATTGCGACTAAAAGGGGGTGTTGTCATCTAGACATTATACCGAGTTATCATACCAAGTTACAATGAAATCCCTTCATAAATGTGGCTTGTAGACTGTGCTAAAGGTTTTCAGGCTTCAAGCTGTGTAGCCATCATGGTTGATCGATCGCAACCAAAAGGGACGTCCTCATCTTGACATTATACTGAGTCATCATACCAAGTTACAATGAAATGATTGAAATCCTTTCATAAATATGACCTGTAGTCTATGCTAAAGGTTTTCAGGTTTTGGGCTTGGGCAGCTGTCATGTTTGAACGATCGCGACCAAAAGAGGACGTTCTCATCTAGACATTATCTGGAGTAATCCAACCAAGTTACAATGAAATCCCTCCATAAATATGACCTGTAGACTGTGCTAAAGGTTTTCGTGTTTTGGACTCGGGCAGCAGTCATGGTTGACAGATCGTGGCCAAATGGGGAAGTTCTCATCTAGACATCATACAGAGTCATCCTACCATGTTACAATGAAATCCCTCCATATTAAATACGACCTGTAGACTGTGTTAAAATTTTTCAGGTTTTCGGGCTTGGGCAGCTGTCATGGTTGACAGATCATGACCAAAAGGGGACATTCCCATCTAGATATTATACCAAGTTACAATCAAATCCCTTCATAAATACGACCTGTAGGCTGTGATAAAATTTTTCGGGTTCTGTGCTCGGGCAGCCATCACGGTTGACCGCTCATGACCAAAAGGGGATATTCTTATCTAGACATGACCTCAAATCTGCATATGAAATTTTGTGATGATCGGACAAGAACTGCAGGGTGTAGCCTGTGCTAAATGAAAATGTGAACAGACTGACAAGACTTCTGCACTCTTGATGGCAATAGTTTATATTGACTTTGTCAAGTTAAGATAAAAATGAGATTCAGGCAGAATTTTTTAAGAATACATAGAGTGACCCAAATAACCTTGATCCATATTTTGAACCCCCAATTATTGTAAACTTATTTGGTGTTGGTCTCAAGGAAATATATCACATGATGCCTGAGATATAAGCTTGACCAACTTTCAGTATTCTTAACCCTACCCACTTAAGCTTGCAACACATAGTATCTATTTGGAGTGTTGACATTTCTCACAGGAAACTAATTTTAGAAAAAACAAAGTGTTGCCAATGAAAAATGTGTGTGCCCTGAGATAGGCAGCATCTATAAAAGCCAAGATGGTATAAATGTCCATCACTGTCATTTGAACAAACAAATGGATACACATGCAGACTAACTCAGTTAAACTCCACCTGGATACTCATTCAACATGGGTGATATAAAAATTATTAAATTTTATGCTTCCATTCAATAGTTTGTAAGTATGCATGGACATTAAAATCTGACAATCGATGCTTGAGTTATAATGCAAAAAGTTTCGATAAGACAATTTTCTAAGTTAAACAAGAACAATAACTCTATTGTGATCCGACATGGAACTACCTGCAGAAATCCAAAGGACACATGAGTGGCTAAGGACACATGAGTGACTGGATGTCTCTCATTCGCTTGCTTGGAGTCTCCAAGTTAGTGATGGGAGTGTTCACCTCATAGTGAAGTATCATTGAGCGAGTATCATTACCTTCTATTCTGGGGAGGGGTAGCAACTTTTGTGGGAAGTACTCCTCTCACACTGGTCCCCAAATAATGAAGAACTGAATTTCAACTCCCAGCGATGATAGATAGCATGGTACAACACCAACGAAGCAGAAAAAGAAGACAAGCCCATCCACCAAGCAAACGAGATACTTAAGAGGAAGAAAGAAGAAGGTGATTAGTAAGAGGCAGAGTAGGTAACCACCTCCCACCACAGTTCAGCCCATCACACAGAGAATACCTGAAGAGTTTTCAGATTTGGAACATCCCATGGAGACTGAGGCAGAAGAACAAGTTGATTTCTCCCCACTTCCTCCGGACTTGTGAGACATGGAGCCTCTTCGCCTGGCTGGATTATGATCACATTCTGAGGCTTCAGGAGACTAGAGCGAGGCTCAAGGGACACTGAAAGTGTCACAAGAGAGATGCAACACAAGGATCTGCATCACCTCAACCACCACTGATGGGGCCACCACCGTCGAGCTCCATAAAAAACCCCAGCACCAACGATACTAACCAGGCCCTCCTTTGTCTCGATTCCTCTACTGTGTACAGATGCACTGCAGATTCAAAACAATAATCATACAGTCACAAGGGTTAATGTGGCTAATTTGTCCCAATATTATTCCTGTGCGCCTTCAGTGCAAGCAAACCATTATCACAGTTTGTCTCAGCAGATAAGAACAGAACATTCTATTTTTTTAACTGACAGAACAAAAGGAAATTCAGTCTCAATAATATTTTAGAATCTTCTTTCTTCTGGAGACTTCCATCTGCCCAGTGTGTGGAAACCGAGGGACATTATATTATTATTATTGTATTTCTGGAGTAGAGAAGTTTAATTACATTGACTTTGGGTCAATTAATTATTTTGGGAGTAGTCTTGAGATGGTCAAGTTTTGTAGCAGGCCTGAAATGGCTGATCCTTGTTGTGGGTCTGAGATGGCCAATTTTTGTATTATTATATTATCACTGCCGGATATTCATATTCTGTTTGATGAAACTTCTCAAGACATGCCCCAGTAAATGAAGGGAGAGACATTGCACACACACACATTAATGAAAGTGTCAATGACACTGTTGCTCAACTTGACAAACTAGAACTTGGTAAGTTATACATGTAAGTGAAATGGCAAAATTGAAGATAATTGGTACCAATGTTATTTGGTTAAATTTCAACATAACAACATTGTGTGTGCACAACGTCAGAGTAATCCATGCATTTTTAAATGTAAACTGTAAGGATGGCTAAAGGAAGAACGTTGATACACAAATGCATTAAGTTCAGAAGTCATTGTAAACGGCAACAATTTTTCACAGCAATAAATGCTAATCAATAGCTCTTATCTAGAGGTCCCGCCTGATGAGCACACCAAGTTCAAAAATAATCCAAAGATAAATGTGCCCTGTAGGCCATGTCACAGAAGAATGTTGATGCACAAATGCAATAAATTCAAAGATTGTTGCTAACAGCAATAGTTTTTGATGGGAATGAAAAGAAAATCAATAGCTCCTATCTTTGTCACCCTGCATAAGGATTCAAAGTTTCAAAACAACCTGATAATGAATGTGCCCTCTGAAGCATGCCAAAGGAAGATGTTAATGCACAAATACACTAAGTTTGAAGGTCATTGCTTGTGGCAAGTTTTTTTTTCTCTTTTTTATAGAAATTCATAAATATACCCTGCAGAGAGTGCAAAGGGATAAGTAGCTGCACAAATGTAGTAAGTTCAAAGGCTGGTGATAACAATAATTTTTTATGAAAATGAAAATGTCAATGACACTGTAGCTCACCTTGTTAAGACATGTACATGTATAGTATGTGACACAGCAATGACAAACATCTAGGTAATGACCTGATAACAGAGGTACATATAAAGTATTTTAAGGGTCTGTACATAAATACTGACCGTAGCCTGTAACAAATGTATAGGTAAAGTATTGTAAAGGTGGGTGACAGATGCTAAACTAGAAAAGAAATCTTTGAGTCCCAGAGTGGGTCTGACTGAATTCCAAAATATTTGTTCTCATGGCACAGTGATAACAAAGGCATCCCAAAACTCACTCGTTCCTGTCCCAAGGTGAAAACAAAGGTACCCAAGAAGTTTCGTGAAGATCAGTTCATAAATACAAGCTGTATAGAAGTTATGACAAAAAATTGATTGGATCTAATTTTGGTACAAATTCAAAAATCTTGAATTCTGAACCACACCCAGAAACACTCGTTCTCGTCCCAAGGTGATAACAAAGGTACCCAAGAAGTTTCGTGAAGATCGGTTGATAAATACAGCCTCTAGCCTGAGCCGTATTGACATGTACACTTACAGTGTATAAGTAGCACTGAATAAATCAAAGTTAATCTAATTAGCATAATTTCTGCATGAGAAAAAAAACCCATACTATATGTGATGTATTCCATGTTACTAAACATTCATACAAAAATTTATTCAAATCAGAACTTTCATACAGAAGTTCTGTACAAAAACTGATTGCACTAATTTTGGTACAAAATGGCTGCTGGTGGCCATCTTGAATTTCACCCCAAAACACTCGTTCTCATCCCACGGTGATAACGAAGGTACCCAAGAAGTTTCGTAAAGATCGGTTCATAAATACGGCCTCTAGCCTGAGCCGTATAGAAGTTGTGTACAAACAAGAGGCCCCAGGGGGCCTGAGGGCGCTCACCTGACATGGTAGCCTAAATATCAACCCAGAGAATTGATTTCAAAAAGTTGCATCTGCTCCTTAAGAAAAGCTTATACCAAATATCCAAAGATTCTGACCAGTGGATCTAAAAAAAGATTTTTAAAGAATATTCCTCATATTGAACTAAGCTATAATTCGGGCAATAACAGGGAGCCCATATATGAACCCAGGGACTTGGCTTTAACAAATTTGAATCTTACACCCCTAAGGATGCTGCACACCAAATATCAAAACATTCCTACTGCTGGATCTGAAGAAGAAGATTTTTAAAGAAAATTCCTCATTTTGAACTAAGTTACAATTCAAGCGCCCACAATCAGCCCAAATAGGGACATGGCTTGAACCAACTTGAATCTTATCCCCCTAAGGATGCTGCATAAAAAATATCAAAAGCATTCATCTGCTGGATCTGAAGAAGATTTTTAAAGAAAGTTCCTCATTTTGAACCAAGTTGTCATTCGGGCTCCCATAGTGAACCCAAATATGAACCAAGGGACTTGGCTTGAACAAACTTGAATCTCAGCTCCCTAAGGTTGCTGCATGCCAAATATCAAACCATTCCGACTGCTGAATCTGAAGGAGAAGATTTTTAAAGAAAAATTCCTCATATTGACTAAGTTATAATTTGGGCTTCCATAGGAAGCCCAAATATGGACCCAGGAACTTGGCTTTACAAACTTGAATCCCCCCCCCCCCCCCCCCCGCCCCCCCCAGGATGCTATACACCACATATCAAAACATTCCGACTGCTGGATCTGAAGAAGAAGATTTTTAAAGAAAATTCCTCATTTCAAACTAAGTTACAATTCAAGCTCCCACAGTGAGCCCAAATATGGACCTGGGGACATGGCTTGAACAAACTTGAATCTAACCCCCCTAAGGATGCTGCATACCAAATATCAAAACATTCCGATCGCTGGATCTGAAGAAGATTTTTAAAGAAAATTCCCCATTTTGAACTAAGTTATCATTCCGGCTCCCACAGTGAGCCCAAATATGGACCTAGGGACATGGCTTGAATAACCTTGAATCTCACCCCCCTAAGGATGCTGCATACCAAATATCCAAACATTCCGACTGCTGGATCTGAAAAAGATTTTTAAAGAAAATTCCTCATTTTGAACTAAGTTATAATTTGGGCTACCACAGTGAGCCCAAATATAAACCTAGGGACTTGGCTTGAACAAACTTGAATCTCACCCCCCTAAGCATGGTGCATACCAAATATCAAAAGATTCTGCCTGCTGGATCTTGAGAAGAAGATTTTCAAAGAAATTTGCCTGAAATGCACTAAGTTCAAATTTGGGCTCCTATACTGAGCCCAAATATAAATCCAGGGGCCGATTTGAACAAACTTGAATCAGATCCACCCCACAATGTTGCATTCCAAATATCAAAAGATTCTGCTTGCTGGATCTGGAGAAGAAGATTTTTTAAGAAATCTGCATGAAATGCACTAAGTTCGAATTCGGGCTTCTATAGAGAGCCCAAATATGAATCCAGGGGGTCGATTTGAACAAACTTGAATCAGATCCACCCCACAATGTTGCAAACCAAATATCAAAAGATTCTGCCTGTTAGATCTGGAGAAGAAGATTTTTAAAAAATTTGCCTGAAATGCACTAAGTTCTAAATCGGGCTCCTATACTGAGCCCAAATATAAACCCAGGGGGCCAATTTGAACAAACTTGAATCAGATCCACCCTACAATGTTGCATACCAAATATCAAAAGATTCTGCCTGTTGGATCTGGAGAAGATTTTTTCATGTTCTTCCCATTGCCTACAGTGTTAAAAAGTGCTGACTCGGCACTTTTTCAAAGTCCCGAAACTGTACCCTATGATAAAACCCAGGGCAATTTGTTTTTACCAATCCTTTCTGTTGGTCCTAAGGAAGCTTCACACCAAATAAAAATTCTCGGTGCTGTGCAGTTTTGGAGATATTGGCGTTTTAATTTTTTCTATTTTTAGCTCCTGTGGTTCCCACGGGACTGCAGGAACATTTTTTTTGCATAAATCAAGTACTTATAACCCAATAATACCTCATATTAAATTTGGTTCAAATCGGCCTCTGGGTTCAGAAAATAGAAATTTTGGGCGGGGCAAAAATTCTTGCCCCTCTCAGAACAAAGGTAAATATTGCCCGTCAAACTTCTCTTGAACAAATTTGAGTCTACACCTCAAATGGAAGCTGCATACCAAATATGAAGTCTCTTCTATGGTTGGTTCATGAGAAGATTTTTTAAAATTTTGTGCATTTTGGCCCCACCCCACTCCACAATATGAGCAGAAATCCAATTTGAAGAAAAACCCAAATGCCCCTATATAACCACTACTTACCAGAAATTTAATTAAAATGTGGCCAGTGGTTTAGGAGAAAGAGGCTCAAACACCACCTTCACACAGGACGACGGCCAAACGGACAGACGAAGAGTGATAAGAAAAGCTCACCCTGACTTTCAGTCAGGTGAGCTAAAAACTGATTAGACCTAATTTCAGTACAAAATGGCCACTGGCAGCCATCTTGAATTTTGGACGGCACCCAGAAACACTCGTTCTTGTCCCAAGGTGGTAACAAAGGTCCCCAAGATGTTTCGTGAAGATCGGTTCATAAATACAGACTCTAGCCTGAGCCGTATTGACATGTGTACTTACTGTGTGTAAGTAGCACTGAAAAAATCAAAGTTCATCTAATTTGCATAATTTCTGCACGAGAAAAAATCCATATTATATGTGATGTATCCCATGGTACTAAACATTCATACAAAAAATTATTCAAATCAGCGCTTTCATATGGAAGTTCTGCGCAAAAATCTGATTGTTCCTAATTTTGTACAAAACGGCTGTCAGTGGCCAACTTGAATTTTGGATCGGACCCAAAAACACTCGTTCTCGTCCCACAGTCTTCGCCAAAGTTGAGCTAAAAATTAATAGCTCACATCTAGAGGTCACCCCGAACACACATACCAAGTTTCAAAGTGATCCGATCATAAATGCCTGAAGGGTGTGTCAAAGGGAAATATTGAGGTCTGATTAAACAAAGTTCAAAGGACAGCGGCAAGATTTTTCGACAGAAATGGAAGAAAATCGATAGCTCCCATATAGATGTCAAACCACACAAGCACACCAAGTTTCCAAGTGATCCAATCAGAAATGTGCCCTGCAGGGTGTGTCAAAGGGAATTACTGATGCTTAACTGCACTAAGTTTTTACTAAGTTCATCAAAGGTCGTTGCCAACAGCAACTATTTTTCACGGAAATGGAAGAAAATCGATAGCTCCCATCTAGAGGTCACCCCAAACAAGCATGCCAGGTTTCAAAGCAATCTGATTATAAATGTGCCCTGTAGGGTGTGCCAAAGGAAAATAATGAGGTTTGACTTGACTAAGTTCAAAGATTGTTGCCAGCGGCAACATTTTTTGACGGAAATAGAAGAAAATAGATTAGCTCCCATATAGAGGTCACCAAGTTTCCAAGTGATCCAATCAGAAATGTGCCCTGCAGGGTGTGTGAAAGGGAATTACTGATGCTTAACTGCACTAAGTTTTTACTAAGTTCATCAAAGGTCGTTGCCAACAGCAACTATTTTTCACGGAAATGGAAGAAAATCGATAGCTCCCATCTAGAGGTCAACCCAAACAAACATGCCAAGTTTCAAAGCAATCTGATCATATATGTGCCTGTAGGGTGTGCCAAAGGGAAATATTGAGGTCTGATTAAACTAAGTTTTAAGAATGTTGCAAGCGGCAACATTTTGTGACGGAAATAGAAGAAAATAGATTAGCTCCCATATAGAGGTCACCCCAAACAAGCATACCAAGTTTCAAAGCGATCCAGTCAAAAATGTACACTGCAGGGTGTGCCAAAGGTAAATATTGATGCATGACTGCACTAAGGTCATCGAAGGTCATTGCCAGTGGCAACATTTTTTGATGGAAATAGAAGAAAATCGATAGCTCCCAGCTAGAGACAAGAGGCCACAAGGGGTCTGAGGGCGCTCACCTGACATGGTAGCCTAAATATCAACCCAGAGAATCGATTTCAGCAAGTTGCATCTGCTCCTCCTAAGAAAAGCTTATACCAAATATCCAAAGATTCTGACCAGTGGATCTAAAACAAGAGGCCCCACAGGGCCTGAAGCGCTCATCTTGTACAGAAGACAATTTAAATAGAGTCCAAGAATGAGTCTACATTAAGCAAGCCATCTCCATAGGTTACACTGTCAATCATTGAGTCCCTCAGGAGTGACAAAAATAATCTGGGCATCATGCCTTTTTTTCAGTTGATCATAAGTAAAATGTAGAGCTCCCCTATGAAGCCCCTTGATACAACCTATGTGGATTAATCTTAGTACCTCTAGAGGGTCCTGAATACAAAATTTTTAATTCTTCAGCAAAATGGCCAATTCTGGCTCCCATAGAGAGCCCAAATATTAACCCAGGCTCTTGATTTGAACACAGTTAAATCTGACTTCCCTAGAGATGTTGTGTACCGAATATGAAAGCATTCTGACTGTTGGGTCTGAAGAAGAGAAATTGTAAAGAAATTTCTTCGAATTGCACTACCATAGCGAGCCCAAATATTAACCCATGGATCCGATTTGAACAAACTTGAATCTGACCCCCCTAGAGATGTGGTATACCAAATGTGAAAGCATTCTGACAAGTGAATCTGAAGAAGAAGATTTTTGAAGAAATTCCCTCATATTGTACTAAGTTAAATTTCATGTTCCCATATGGAGCCCAAATATTAACCTAGGCACTCAAATTGAACAACCTGGAATCTGACCCCCCCCCCCCCCCCCCCCCCTAGAGATGTTGTATACCAAATATAAAAGCATTCCGACTGGTGAATTTGAAGAAGAAGATTTTTAAAGAAATTTCCTCATATTGCACTAAGTAAAAATTTGGGCTACCATAGTGAGCCCAAATATATACCTAGGGATCTGATTTGAACAAACTTGAATCTGACCCCCATAGAGATGTTGCATACCAAATATCAAAGCATTCTGACTGATGGATCTGAAGAAGATTTTTTTAAATTACCCTCCATATTGAACAAAGATAAAATTTGGGCTTCCGTAGGAAGCCCAAATATTAACCTAGGGACTTGGTTTGAACAATCTAGAATCTGACCCTCATAACAATGATGTATACCAAATATTAAAAGAGTCTGACTGGTGGTTCTGAAGAAGAAGATTTTTAAAGAATATTCCCCATATTACCCTATGTTAAAACTTCGGGCTCCTGTAGAGAGCCCAAATATGAACCAATGAGCTTTATTTCAACAAACTTTTATCTGACCCCCCTATGAATGCTGTATACCAAATATCAAAAGATTCTGATGATTGGTTCTGGAGAAAAGATTTTTTAAAATTTTTGCAAATATGCTGACTCAGCATTTTTTCGATGCCCATTACAGAACACCCTAACATAACCGATGGCAATTTTTTTTTACCATTCAATTCTACTGGTCATAAGGATACCTCATACCAAATAAAAGCTCTCTGTTCCGTGGGGTTTGGGAAATATGGGCGTTTGAAAATATTTCTATTTTTAGCTCCCAGGGTTCTCATGGGGATGCAGGAATTTTTTTTTTTTCATGGGTCAAGCAAGTACTTATGACCCAATACTACCACAAACCAAATTTGGTTCATACCGGACCATCGGTTCAGAAAATAGAAATTTTGGGCGGGGCCAAAAATCTTACCCCTCCTATTACAAAGCCAAATATTACTTCACGAACTTCGTTTGAACAAACTTGATTCTACACCTCATATGGAAGCTCAATAGCAAATATCAAGTCATTGTACACACTGGTTCTTGAGAAGAAGATTTTAAAAATATTTTGGAGCATTTTCCCCCACTCCCTCCCTATGGGACTGGGCATGATGAGTTGAACAAAAATGAAATGCCCCTTTGGGACCATCACTCACACAAACTTTCACTTGAATTGGCCCAGTGGCTTTGGAGGAGAAGACCAAAACATGGTGTTGACAGACGACGGACGACGGACAGAGAGCGATGAGATTAGCTCAGCTTGACTTTGTCAAGATGAGCTAAAAAAACAAAAGGCCCCACCGGGCCTTGAAGCGCTCATCTTGTACAGAACACAATTTAAACAAGAATGAGTCTACATTAAGCAAGCCATCTCCATAGACTACACTGTCAATCATTGAGTCCCTCAGGAGTGACAAAAATAATCTGGGCATCATGCCTTTTCTTCAGTTGATCATAAGTAAAATGTAGAGCTCCCCTATGAAGCCCCTTGATACAACCTATGTGGATTAATCCTAGTACCTCTAGAGGGTACTGAATACAAAATTTTTAATTCTTCAGCAAAAAGGCCAATTCCGGCTCCCATAGAGAGCCCATATATTAACCCAGGCTCTTGATTTGAACACGGTTAAATCTGACTTCCCTAGAGATGTTGTGTACTGAATATGAAAGCATTCTGACTGATGGATCTGAAGAAGAGAAATTGTAAAGAAATTTCTTCGAATTCTACTAAGTTCAAATTTGGGCTACCATAGCGAGCCCAAATATTAACCTATGGATCCGATTTGAACAAACTTGAATCTGACCCCCCTAGAGATGTTGTATATCAAATGTGAAAGCATTCTGACAAGTGAATCTGAAGAAGAAGATTTTTGAAGAAATTCCCTCATATTGTTAAATATTCATGTTCCCATATGGAGCCCAAATATTAACCTAGGCACTCAAATTGAACAACCTGGAATCTGACCCCCCTAGAGATGTTGTATACCAAATATAAAAGCATTCCGACTGGTGGATTTGAAGAAGAAGATTTTTAAAGAAATTTCCTCATATTGCACTAAGTAAAAATTTGGGCTACCATAGTGAGTCCAAATATACACCTAGGGATCTGATTTGAACAAACTTGAATCTGACCCCCATAGAGATGTTGCATACCAAATATCAAAGCATTCTGACTGATGGATCTGAAGAAGAAGATTTTTTTAAATTACCCTCCATATTGAACAAAGATAAAATTTGGGCTTCCGTAGGAAGCCCAAATATTAATCAAGGGACTTGATTTGAACAATCTAGAATCTGACCCTCATAACAATGATGTATACCAAATATTAAAAGATTCTGACTGGTGGTTCTGAAGAAGAAGATTTTTAAAGAATATTTCCCATATTACCCTATGTTAAAACTTCGGGTTCCTGTAGAGAGTCCAAATATGAACCAATGACCTTTATTTCAACAAACTTTTATCTGACCCCCCCCCCCCCCCCCCCCCCCTCCCTCCTATGAATGCTGTATACCAAATGTCAAAAGATTCTGATGACTGGTTCTGGAGAAAAGATTTTTTAAAATTTTTGCAAATATGCTGACTCAGCATTTTTTCGATGCCCATTACAGAACACCCTAACATAACCGATGGCAATTTTTTTTTTACCATTCAATTCTACTGGTCATAAGGATACTTCATACCAAATAAAAGCTCTCTGTTCCGTGAGGTTTGGGAAATATGGGCGTTTGAAAATATTTCTATTTTTAGCTCCCAGGGTTCCCATGGGGATGCGGGAATTTTTTTTTTTGCATGGGTCAAGTACTTATGACCCAATACTACCACAAACCACATTTGGTTCATACCGGACCATCGGTTCAGAAAATAGAAATTTTGGGCGGGGCCAAAAATCTTACCCCACTGGTTCTTGAGAAGAAGATTTTAAAAATATTTTGGAGCATTTTCCCCCACTCCCTCCCTATGGGGCTGGGCATGATGAGTTGAACAAAAATGAAATGCCCCTTTGGGACCATCACTCACACAAACTTTCACTTGAATTGGCCCAGTGGCTTTGGAGGAGAAGACCAAAACATGGTGTTGACGGACGACGGACAGAGAGCGATGAGATTAGCGCAGCTTGACTTTGTCAAGATGAGCTAAAAAGATTTTTAAAGAATATTCCTCATATTGAACTAAGTTATAATTCGGGCTCCCACAGGGAGCCCATATTTGAAACCAGGGACTTGGCTTTAACAAACTTGAATCTCACCCCTCTAAGGATGCTGCACGTCGAATATCAAAACATTCTGACTGCTGGATCTGAAGAAGTAGATTTTTAAAGAAAATTCCTCATTTTGAACTAAGTTATCATTCGGGCTCCCACAGTGAGTCCAAATATGGACCTAGGGACATGGCTTGAACAAACTTGAATCTCAACCCCCTAAGGATGCTGCATACCAAATATCCAAACATTCCGACTGCTGGATCTGAATAAGATTTTTAAAGAAAATTCCTCATTTTGAACTAAGTTATAATTCGGGCTACCACAGTGAGCCCAAATATGAACCCAGGGGCTTGGCTTGAACAAACTTGAATCGCACCCCCTAAGCATGGTGCATACCAAATATCAAAAGATTCTGCCTGCTGGATCTTGAGAAGAAGATTTTCAAAGACATTTGCCTGAAATGCACTAAGTTCAAATTCGAGCTTCTATAGTGAGCCCAAATATGAATCTAGGGAGCCGATTTGAACAAACTTGAATCAGATCCACCCCACAATCTTGCATACCAAATATCAAAAGATTCTGCCTGCTGGATCTTAAGAAGAAGATTTTCAAAGAAATTTGACTGAAATGCACTAAGTTCAAATTTGGGCTCCTATACTGAGCCGAAATATAAATCCAGGGGGCCGATTTGAACAAATTTGAATCAGATCTACCCCACAATGTTGCATACCAAATATCAAAAGATTCTGCCTGCTGGATCTGGAGAAGAAGGTTCTTTAAGAAATTTGCCTGAAATGCACTAAGTTCGAATTCAGGCTTCTATAGTGAGCCCAAATATGAATCCAGGGGGCCGTTTTGAACAAATTGAAATCAGATCCACCCCACAATGCTGCATACCAAATAATAAAAGATTCTGCCTGCTGGATCTGGAGAAGAAGATTTTTGAAGAAATTTGCCTGAAATGCACTAAGTTCGAATTCGAGCTTCTCTAGTGAGCCCAAATATGAATCCAGGGGCCAATTTGAACAAACTTGAATCAGATCCACCCCACAATGTAGCATACCAAATATTAAAAGATTCTGCCTGCTGAATCTGGAGAAGATTTTTGAAAAAAACTTGCTTGAAATGCACTAAGTTCGAATTCGAGCTTCTATACTGAGCCCAAATATACACCCAGGAGGCTGATTTGAACAAACCTGAATCAGATCCACCCCACAATGCTGCATACCAAATATCAAAAGATTCTGCCTGCTGGATCTGGAGAAGAAGATTTTTTAAGAAATTTGCCTGAAATGCACTAAGTTCGAATTCGGGCTTCTATAGTGAGCCCAAATATGAATCCAGGGGGCCGATTTGAACAAACTTGAATTAGATCTACCCCACAATGTTGCATACCAAATATCAAAAGAATCTAGGGAGCCGATTTGAACAAACTTGAATCAGATCCACCCCACAATGTTGCATACCAAATATCAAAAGATTCTGCCTGCAGGATCTGGAGAAGAAGGTTTTTTAAGAAATTTGCCTGAAATGCACTAAGTTTGAAATCGGGCTCCTATACTGAGCCCAAATATGAACCCAGGGGGCCAATTTGAACAAACTTGAATCAGATCCACCCTACAATGTTGCATACCAAATATCAAAAGATTCTGCCTGCTGGATCTGGAGAAGATTTTTTAATCTTTTTCCCATTGCCTACAGTGTTAAAAAGTGCTGACTCAGCACTTTTTCAAAGTCCTGAAAAAAGTACCCTGTGATCAAACCAATAGGGATTTTTTTTTAACCACTCTATTCTACTAGATAAAAGTAAGCTTTATACAAAATAAGAATTCTCTGTGCCGTGTAGTTTTGGAGATATGACAGTTTTAAGGTTTTTCCTATTTTTAGCTCCGAGGTTCCCACAGGGCAATGAGAAAATTTTTTTTGCATCAATCGACTACTTATGACCCATTATCATCTCATATCAAATTTGGTTCAAATCGACCTCACGGTTCAGAAAATAGAAATTTTAGGCGTGGCCAAAATTTCTGCCCCTCCCATAACGAAGGCAAATAATGCCCGACAAACTTCTCTTGAACAAACTTGATTCTAAACCTCAAAAGGACTCTGTATACCACATATCGAGTCTCTGCTACTGGTGGGTCATTAGAAGAAGATTTTCAAAAAATTTGGCCATTTTTTCCTCACACCTCTGCTCAATATGAGCTGAAACCTAATTTGGATAAAAATCAAAATGCCCTTATATAGCCCCTACTCACATGAAATTTCATTAATATGCAGCCAGTGGTTTGGGAGAAAAAAGACCAAACACCACCTTCACGATGGAAGAAAAGTGATCAGAAAAGCTCACCCTGACTTTCAGTCAGGTGAGCTAATAACCCCAAACAAGCATACCAAGTTTGAAACTGATCTGATCATAAATGTGCCCTGTAGGGCATGCCAAAGGAATATATTGATGCCTGACTAAACTAAGTTCAATGGTTGTTGCCAGCGGCAACATTTTTTGATGAAAATGGAAGAAAATGGATAGCTCCCATCTAGAGATCATCCCAGAAAGGCATACCAGGTTTCAAAGCAATCTGATGATAAATGTGCCCTGTTGGGTGTGCCAAAGGGAAATATTGAGGTCTGAATAAACCAGCCAATGGCAACATTTTTTGACAGAAATGGGAGAAAATCGATAGCTCCCATCTAGAGGTCACCCCAAACAAGCATACCAAGTTTCAAAGCGATCTGTTCATAAATGTCACCTGTGCAGTGTGCCAAAGGAAATTGTGGACGTACATACGTACATATGATGTACGTATGAGAAGTGATTGCAATAGCTCAGCTTGACTTGAGCTAAAAGTGAAATCATTGGTAGAGTTTTGGCACTGAACATTGCAGTTTATTGTGGAAGAGTGCATTGTGATGAATATTTGATTGCTTTTTACTCTTAACCCGCTGAGTATTTTCAAGATATTTTTCATAAAATTTAGTCTTGCTGCTGTGAAGCAGCCATGACTAGATTTGATGAAGAATTCATATAAATTTAACACAAGGACTCATCATAGGTGAAAAAATCCTTCTAATTTACAGAGAGATAATTTCATTAAATATGCCCATGTTGTTACACATATGTCAGGGACAAAAGAAATCTTGTCCTGGGCATATCTGCCTGCAGCATGCAAGGAGTTAAAGCAACTGAGTTTAATTTTCTGGAGAATTTTGTGATATTGACTTGAGATGGGCGGTTTTTAAATTTCATATCGGTTCCAGTTTTGGTTTCATTTAAAGAGTCGGGTTTTCAGTTTCGGTTTTCTTTGTACAAACACTGTAACCCTAAATTTCCATCCAACTTCAACTGTGATTTTGATGCTGGCTTTGGAGTTCAAGCTTTCAAAATTATGTGTAGAAAAAAATATATTTGTCATTGTAAATGTGGAACAAGAGACAAGGTCCAGTTCTGCATTTGATAAACAGATGAACGTTTAACCCACGATGGGTAAGAAGTAATTGTGTCACCTATTTTCACATTAAATGCAATGCTCGAAAGCAATACCAATTAGTGCAGCTGTTCTGAAAAAGGGGTATCGTGACTCTGAAGTTTGAAAACAAGGTTAACTTTAGATTGTTCTCTCTTTATTCTGAGATGTGAAGACCTGATTAGAGTTTTTCAACATTGAAGTTGAAAACCACGACAATGGGTCTTCGGTAACTGTTTCGATTTTGATAACAAAACCGAAATCGAACCGAATTATCAGTTAACGGCCCATCTCTAATACTGACTGTAAGTCAATTTGTGTATTGGAATCTGTTTCCAAATATATAAAAGAAATACTCTTGTGAAAATCAGGTTTGACCACATTAAAAACGGCCTTTGTAGAGTCAATATGTGTGGGACTTTATTTTCAACTAAATTTTCCTGAGCATTGTATTAAAATTTATTGGACACTACTGGATTTTCAACTGAACTTTTCTGATTGAACACTTTATTATTTGAATTGGCAGGATGCTGTTTCTGTGGAACATTCTTGAACATTATCATATCAGCTGAAAAATTTCTCTTCAACATCATACCAGTTACTGGATTCTATTGAACTGTGTTTTCAACATGATATGATTCTGGCTTTTGAAAGTGTTGTTAAAACCCAAATAAACATAAACATTGAACTGTGTTTTGGACTGATTGATAAGTATTAGGTACCACAAAGTAGATCTTTTGTTTCTCAGGCCACTTTTTGTAAAACTGTATGTCGGCGGGCGGTTTTTTTATTTTAATTTTTGTAATTATTTTTTTGCCATCAAAAGTTCATGTACTTTGTTTTATGTTTTAAGCCTCATAATCTGCAGAATAGCATGGGTGGTGGTGTATTTCATTCCTTGACTGCAAAAAGACTTTGCAATGCACTCAAGGGACAAATTTATCAATTTTATTAACTTGGGTAAAATATCAGACATGAACCATTTAATTTCTATTTCTTTAAGTTTGCATTGGTTATATAAACAAGAGGCCCCAGGGGGCCTTAGGCACTCACCGAATCTTCCATACTGTTATGATACAAATTTTATCAAAAGCTATTCTTAAGGTTTAACAGAGTAAATCTATACTCTCTGTGGAGCTAAAACATCAACAGGACTGAATGGGACAATGCTGCTGATCAAATATCAAAAGATTCTGCATGATGGTTCTGAAGAAGAGTTTTAAAGAATTTTTCTTGAATTGCACAAAGTAAACATTCACGCCCCTATAGGGAGCCCCAATATTGATTGAGGGACTCAATTTGAACAAACTTGAATCAGACCCATACCAAGATGCTGCATACCAAATATCAAAAGATTCTGCCCATTGGTTCTGGAGAAGATTTTTAAAGAATTTTTCTTAAATTGCACTAAGTAAAAATTCACGCCCCCATAGTGAGCCCCAATATTGGTTGAGGGACTCGATTTGAACAAACTTGAATCAGATCCATACCAAGATGCTGCATACCAAGTATCAAAAGATTCTGCCCACTGGTTCTGGTGAAGAAGATTTTTTAATAATTTTTCTATAATTCATACGGTGCTATCAGAGTTATGCCCCATACAGAGCCCCCAAGGGACGTGGCCATTTCATTTGAACAAACATGAATTGCCATATAGTAATGAACATTCACATGAAGTTTCGTGAAAATCGGACCAGTGGTTTCAGAGGAGAAGTCTTTGAAAAATGTTCATGACGACAGACGGCAAGTGGTAAGTTTAGCTCCCTTCGGTGAGCTAAAAAGAGAGAATGCAGCAGCCAAAAGGACCATGCAGGAGGACCTGAGAAAATTTTTTTTAAATTTTTAGGCCATATCATTTTATTTCTTTTAAGTTGTAAACCACACAGTGTAAAATATTTTGTGCCATTTTCTTTGGAATTTTTTATTTATTAAATGTCAGAGTTACGGGTGCAATATTATTAATGACAAACAAATTTACTATCAAAATTCAAGTCTGAAAATTCCATAAAATTCAACTATATATATACACCCAAATGAAGACCGTGGTGATAGAACCAAAAAATACATGCTTTAGACTTGCATGTTTGATGGCTGGCATAATTAGCTCCTGAAAGTCTGCTATGCATTAATACCAGAACTGATAACAAAATAATATTTCATGACAACCTGTGGACAGATTTGCTTCAGATATCAAAGACACAAAGCTAAGATGCAAAACACTTCCAAGAATTTGGTTATTCAGCCGTGTTGTTTGCTATTTATGTTGGGTAAATGGTTAAATGACCACAAAAAGATCATTTGAGAAAAGTTAGGGTTATCAAAGCACTAAATGAATATATATATAAAACTAGACTTTTATGATTCTGGAGAATCCTGGCTTTTTCCCGATGAGATTCCATGATTTTTCATGACCCACAGTGTCTGATGAATTGTTTTTAACTGTTTCACTGAAGTCCCTTCATTGATGTTATGAGAAAGGTGAAATAGTAATATCTCAAATGAGTTTGATAAAAAAATGTTTAGGGTAAAAAGACCATCATTAACGGTGGAGTGGTTTAATGTCCATATCGTCGTCCAACAAGTCACTGACTGACAAAAGGAGTTATGTTTGTTTGACACATACCCACTGAGTGCTGTATCAATTTAAAAATGGTTCATTTCATCTCAAATGTATTCCAAATATTGATGTCTGGCAGCTTGTAGAGGGTTAACAAGTGCTAACAGGAATATTATTCATGCAACTTGTAATGTCACACCAAGAACTGTGAATGGCCATTTTTTTCTTTAAAATCTACAAGATGTTTTCAGAGAAATCCAGGGAGAACTTGAATTTTAAGCTTTTGATGGGTATCATTGTTTATCCAGCCAAAACGGGTTTAAGTGTTGTTTTTTGAATACTCCTATTACTTCCAAAAATAATTCTCAGTGAATTCTACTTCCACTTATTTTGATCTCTCCTCCAACTTTGGGTGCGTGTGGGTACGCAAACACAGCCCATTTTATCAACATTTTGATGTTTGAGAACCTGCATAGGGTTAACAAATGCTTTACAGGAATATTTTGTACATGCAACTTGTAATGTCACACTAAGATCTGAGAATGGCCATCTTTTCTTGAAAATCTACGGGATGTTTTTAAAGAAATCCTCAGATAACACAAATTTTTAACCTTTTGAGGGGTATCTCTCTGTAACCAGCTCTAAAGGGTTAATGCTTGGTTTTGTGAATAACTTCATTACTTACAAAAATGATCGACGGTGAATTCCACTTCCAATGAAGGAGGTTATGTTTATCTCGTAGGTACACATTTGGCGTTATGGTTGCCCAAGAACAGCCCATTTTCTCCAAATGTCTATGCTTGGCAGCCTCTGGAGGGTTAACAAATGTTTACCGAAACATTTTGTTCATGCTTGTAATTTCACTCGAAGACCTGCGAATGGTCAATTGTTCTTGAAATTTTTTTTTGAGAAATCCACAGAAAACTGGAATTTTAAGCTTTTAAGGGGGTGTATCTCCTTAACCAGTCAAAAATGGGTTAAGACCTCTATTTTTGAATACATTTACTGCTTACAAAATGTTTCCCTGTCAGTTTTGCGTCGGTAAAAGAAGTTACGTTTCTCTGTTGCATTCCCTTTTTGATGTTGTTGTTGTTCAAAAACAGGCTATTTTTTTCAAAATTTTGACATTTAGCAGCCCATGGAGGGTTAACAATAATGCTTACCAGAATAATTTATCCAATCAACTGGTAATATGACACCATGACCTATCAATGGCCAGCTACCAGATGTTTGTAAAGAAATCCAGGGAAAACATAAATTTTTAAGCCTTTGATGGGTATCACTATTAACAACCACAAAAGGGGTTAACGTTTGGTTTTTTGAATACCCTTATTACTTACAAAAATGGTCCTCGGTGAATTCCACTTCCAACAAAGGAGATTATGTGTATTTCTCAGGTACACGTTGGGTGCTGTGCGTCTGAAAACAGCCCATTTCAACAAAATGGCAGTCTGTGGAGGTTAATAAATGCTCACCAGAGATATTTTGTCCATGCATCTTATAATGTCACACAAAGACCTGCGAGTAGTCAATTTTTCTTGAGAACCTACAGGATGTATTTACAGAAATCCACAGAAAATGGGAATTTTAAAATTTTAAGGGGTCCCTCTCTTTAGCCTGTCCAAAATGGGTTAAGACTTCGACTTTTGAATTACCCTTACTACTTACAAAAATGTTTCCATACAGATTGTGGCCTCGATAAAAGAAGGCACTTTTCTTTGTGGCGTACCCATTGGGTACTGTTGGCGCGTCCAAAAACAGCCCATTTTATCACAATTTTGACTTTTAGCAGTCCGTGGAGGATTAACAAATGCTCACCACAGTATTTTGTCCACGCAACTTCTATTGTCACACCAAGGCCCTGGGAGTGACAAATTTTCTTGAAAATCTACAATACTTGTTTAGAGAAACCCACGGCAAAACACAAATTTTTGAGCTCTATGGGGGTATTGCTGTTTAACCAGCTCAAAAATCGGTATAACGCTTGGTTTTCTGAACACCCTATTACTGACAAAAATGATCCTCGGTGAATTCCACTCCCAATAAAGGAAGTTATGTTTATCTCTCATGTATTGTTTGGGTGCAGTGGGGGCCTGAAAACCTGCCTATTTCATCAAAATTTGATGTTTAGCAGCCTGTGGAGGGTTACCATATGCATCGCCTGATATGTCATGTGCATCAAAGGGGTGTATCACAGCACAGGTCTAGCAATGACGAATGTTATAAAAAAAATCTACAAGATGTGTTTCGAGAAAGTGGCCGATAAACCCCAATTTTGGCAGTTTTTTGCCAATTCTGACGAAATAAGGGTTAAATCGAAAATTCGCTTTGGTACATTTTTAGATTTTGTGCCCCTCTATGAGTGTGCAAAATTTCGTGAAAATCAGTCCGAAAATGGCTTCTGAATCGTACGGACAAAATGTGTGGAAAACAAAAAAAAAAAAAAAAAAAAAAAAAAAAAAATAACAATCCATAGAAAAAACAATAGTTCTTTTCCAGAGGGGTTAAAGCCTAAATATTACTGAGTAATATCTCAAGAAACAAGAGGCCCCAAGGGGCCTGAGGGCGCTCACCTGACATGGTAGCCTAAATATCACCCAGAGAATTGATTTCAACAAGTTGCATCTACTCTTCCTAAGAAAAGCTTATACCAAATATCCAAAGATTCTGACCAGTGGATCTAAAAAAAAAAAATGATTTTTAAAGAATATTCCTCACTTGAACTAAGTTATATTCAGGCTCCCACAAGGGAGCCCATATATGAACCCAGGGACTTGGCATTAACAAACTTGAATCTCACCCCCACCCCCAACCACCCTAAGGATGCTGCACACCAAATATCAAAACATTCCGACTGCTGGATCTGAAGAAGAAGATTTTTAAAGAAAATTCCTCATTTTGAACTAAGTTACAATTCGAGCTCCCACAGTGAGTCCAAATATGGACCTAGGGACATGGCTTGAACAAACTTGAATCTCACCCCCTAAGGATGCTGCATACCAAATATCCAAACATTCCGACTGCTGGATCTGAATAAGATTTTTAAAGAAAATTCCTCCTTTTGAACTAAGTTATCATTCGGGCTCCACAGTGGGTCCAAATATGGACCTATGGACATGGCTTGAACAAACTTAAATCTCACCCCCCTAAGGATGCTGCATACCAAATATCAAAACATTCCGACTGCTGGATCTGAAGAAGATTTTTAAAGAAAATTCCTCATTTTGAACTAAGTTATAATTCAGGCTACCACAGTGAGCCCAAATATGAACCCAGGGACTTGGCTTGAACAAACTTGAATCTCACCCCCCTAAGCATGGTGCATACCCAATATCCAAAGATTCTGCCTGCTGGATCTTGAGAAGAAGATTTTCAAAGAAATTTGCCTGAAATGCACTAAGTTCGAATTCGGGCTTCTATAGTGAGCCCAAATATGAATCCAGGGGGCCGATTTGAACAAACTTGAATCACATCCACCCCACAATGTTGCATAATCAAATATGAAAAGATTCTGCCTGCTGGATCTGGAGAAGAAGATTTTTTAAGAAATTTGCCTGAAATGCACTAAGTTCGAATTCGAGCTTTTATAATGAACCCAAATATGAATCTAGGGAGCCGATTTGAACAAATTTGAATCAGATCCACCCCCACAATGTTTCATACCAAATATCAAAAGATTCTGCCTGCTGGATCTGGAAAAGAATTTTTTAAGAAATTTGCCTGAAATGCACTCAGTTCAAATTTGGGCTCCTATACTGAGCCCAAATATAAACCCGGGGGGGGGGGGGGGGGGGGGGGGGGGGGGGGGATTTGAACAAACTTGAATCAGATCCACCCCACAATGTTGCTTACCAAATATGAAGAGATTCTGCCTGCTGGATCTGGAAGATTTTTTAAGAAATTTGCCTGAAATGCACAAAGTTCGAATTCAAACTTCTATAGTGAGCCCAAATATGAATCTAGGGAGCCGATTTGAACAAACTTGAATCAGATCCACCCCACAATGTTGCATACCAAATATGAAAAGATTCTGCCTGCTGGATCTGGAGAAGAAGATTTTTGAAGAAATTTGCCTGAAATGCACTAAGTTCGAAATCAAGCTCCTACACTGAGCCCAAATATGAACCCAGGGGGCCGATTTGAACAAACTTGAATCAGATCCACCCTACAATGTTGCATACCAAATATCAAAAGATTCTGCCTACTGGATCTGGAAAAGAAGATTTTTTAATGTTTTTCCCATTGCCTACAGTGTTAAAAAGTGCTGACTCAGCACTTTTTCAAAGTCCTGAAAAAAGTACCTTGTGATCAAACCGATAGGGATTTTTTTTAACCATTCTATTCTACTGGATAAAAGTAAGCTTTACACAAAATAAGCATTCTCTGTACCGTGTAGTTTTGGAGATATGGCAGTTTTAAGGTCTTTCCTATTTTCAGCTCCCGAGGTTCCCACGGGGCAATGAGAAATTTTTTTTTTGCATCAATCCACTACTTATGACCCATTATCATCTCATATCAAATTTGGTTCAAATCGACCTCACGGTTCAGAAAATAGAAATTTTAGGCATGGCCAAAATTTTTGCCCCCCCCCCCCCCCATAACGAAGGCAAATAATGCCCGACAAACTTCTCTTGAACAAAATTGATTCTAAACCTCAAAAGGACTCTGTATACCACATATCAAGTCTCTGCTACTGGTGGTTCATTAGAAGATGATTTAAAAAAATTTGGCCATTTTGTCCCCACACCTCTGCTCAATACAAGCCGAAACCTAATTTGGATAAAAATCAAAATGCCTCTATATAACCACTACTTACATGAAATTTAATTAAAATGTGGTCAGGAGTTTAGGAGAAAGAGGCTCAAACACCACCTCACACAGGACGACGGACGACAGACGACGGACGGACGACGGACGAAGAGTGATAAGAAAAGCTCACCCTGACTTTCAGTCAGGTGAGCTAATAAAACACACTCACACCTCAGCTGATAAGATAACTGAAGTGCAGAGAATTTGATCAGATACTCTTTGAGTTTTCTGAGAATATTACAGGAATTAAGATTCACGAATTCCCATTAAAAAACAAGACCTGACATCTATCTATATTCTGAATGAAACAAATAATATTACCAATACAGGTAGTAACTTCGTTTCACCCTATCTTTGCAAGAGGACTCTCCAGGATGCCATTTTTTAATCAACAACTTTCATTGACCAGTGTATATGTGATTGCTTTAGTTATTATTATTTATTAATCGGTGTTTAAGTTCACTTACAACATCTGTGGCTATATGATGACAAGTATAAAGCCAAGTTTAGTGTGATGGCTCTGTATTAGATATTTTAGATATATTTCTGAAGGCTTGGTTCGATAGTAGTCATGATGCTTGTAATACATTTTTATTTCTGAAACATTCAACGGTGCCCCTAGAATATGGTCCGGGGCCATACATTCAGTTAGCCATTACATCTCTCCCTTCTTGGGACAAAATAACATCAAAACACACCAGAAACAAATGGTTTGTGCAATAACTGGAAAATCATTACAAATCATACACACTCAGTCAAACTAACATAGTCTCTCAGGTAAGCAGGTTTTGTTCTTAACCTGGCAGAGTATCTTCTGGGTGGTATAGTCTTTTTTGGACTCATTACATCTGAATTGGGCAAATTGATAGGATCAACATTTACATCAATGTCCCATTCATCTTCTGATTCAAATAGTTCATCTCGAGTTTTCACATGCTTAAAATAAGACATATTCAGGGCCTTTACTTCCTGCCACCTTTCAGCTACTATCATAGAACCCTTTCCATTAACAACATAAGATGGATATGGATCATAATTTGAAATCAACTTTCGCCCTTTCTTCTGTTTCATGAGAACTTTATCTCCTACCTTTAACTGTAAAGACTTAATATTTCTCCTAGCCTCAACATTAATTAAACTGCAGTTACTTTGTCTGAAATTTGAGGTAATTTTATCCTAACCTCTGAAGTTGGGAAGGTGGAACTTTTGTAGTACAATGTGGTGTAGTACATCTATAATTTCTCAAGAAAGCATATAAAACTTGCTTCCACGTTTATTCTCCTATTGGGCAGCAGTGCATGCCTTTTTGAGAGGTTTCATGAAGTGTTCTACTAAGGCCATAGTGGAGTTACTTTAGTTACTTTACAATGACGAAAACCACAACTCTCTGCAAATTTTCTAAACACAACACTCTGGAAGGGAAGACCATTGTCAGACTTGACAATATCTGGAATGCCATGAGTGGAAAAGACTCGATCTAATTAGGATATTGTGGTTTGTGCAGAAGTTGATGTGCCGATTTCAAATTCAGGGAACCTGTTACGATCATCTATGATCACTAGCAGATACTGACCATTTGGCAGAGGACCAAAAAAATCTATGCTTATTTCTGACCAAACATTACTGGGCAATTTTGTCATTTTCAAAGGTTCACGAAAAGGTTTTTGCACTATTGCTTGACAGGGTGTACATGATTGTATGGTGTTAGCTACAACTATATTAAGTACAGGGAACCAGAATTCTTTTCGAAAGAGCATTTTGGTTTTGTTTATTCCCTGATGTCCCTCATGGGCAATATAAACTGCATGCTGGCACAATTTCTGGGCTAAGACAATTCTACTACCCTTTAACAATATTTTGTCATGTACAGACAATTCACTCTAAATTTTAGCATATGGAGAGATGTTATCATTTACCTTCCACCAATTTTCAGAGCGTTCTCTATCCATGACTTCTTGTAAAACCGAGTCTGAACTTGTTTCAGCCTCAATTTCTTGCAAAGTCATTGATTTGGGAATAGCATCTGTAACTAAGAAATTAGTATATTCATGTGTACGCAGATTAACCCTTTACCTAACATAGCAGCCAAAAACAGCCAGAAAAGTAATCAGAATAAGCCTACCACAGCCTGAAATATCTCGGAAGTTTCTCAATAAAACCATACAAATATGGCTATCATTAGAACCAGCTCATCAAGCTAGTTCTAATGACATCCATATTTGGAGAGTTTTACTGAAAAATTGTTAAATTTGTTTTTGAAAAATGTGAAATTTAATTTATTTTTTAAAATTACTGTTAGGTAAAGGGTTACAATCGGCCTCAGAGCTTTCCAAAGGATGTCTAGATAAATAGTCAGCAGGATTGTGTATTCCTTTTTTAAACTCAAGCTTGTACTTGTATGTCTAAAGACGCAAAGACCATCGCTCTAAACGAGCAGGCAATCGTACACTAAGCTTTCCAAGAATACCTTAGAGGGGTTTATGATCTGTAAAAACTTTTATTGGTTGTCCATGTACATACAAATGAAAATGTTCTAAACCCCATACCACAGCAAGTGCCTCGCTTTCTAGTTGTGAATATTTCTGCTCTGTTGTAGTTAACAAACAGATTTCATATGCAATTATTTTGTTTAACTTAAAGCAAAATCCTGCCTAAACCTAAAGACGGTGCATCAACATACGGCTGTGTTGGAACATTGACATTAAAATAGGATAAGGTGGGTGGGTAAGCTATTTTAGGTTTGATAGCCAGAAAAGCATCTTCCTGCTCCTTCACCCATTCAAATTTAAAGTCTTTGTGAGTCAGTTCTCTTAGCAGAGAAGTTAATGAAGAAAGCTATGGAATAAATCGAGAAGTGAAATTTTACATGCCCAAAAAACTTTGAACTTCTTGCTTTGACTTAGGACTTTCTAATTTCTGGAAAGCCTCTTTGAGGATCTACTGACATGCCCATGTCAGAAAAGTGAAGTCCATAAAAATCTAAATTTTATAGTAAATTTCCTTTCTTATTATACCTACCACAATTGTTTACTACAGGCTTGCACTACAGTGGAAGTCCCTAACTCGGATAAAATACTCTCTATTTTTGTCTTTCCCAAGCAAGTTGGGAAAGAAAAGTGGTGCAAAAGCACCAATAAAAATAAGCCAAAACTGGGTCGAGTGCAACCGGCGCAGACCCAGTACGGGATGCTCTCTCCCAAGTACAACTCCACGACTTCCGTTGCCAGTGCGCATATACCGTCTCTAAAGACTCATTCTTTTTTGAATCCGTAAACGTTAGAGTTATGTGATCAGCGGGGAGGAAAGATTCTTTACCCGTAAAGAAGACGGGAGGGCCTCCATGTAAACAATTGTGGTAGGTATAATAAGAAAGGAAATTTACTATAAAATTTAGATTTCTTATCAACCTACTCACAATTGTTTACTACAGGCTGAATAGACAAAAGGCTGGAGGGAATCGCATAACCAACCCCCACATAACCCTAGTGCACTGGAACCGTGAAGCAGAAGGAAGAGGTCCCGAGGCTTATCAACCATAATGTCGCAATCATTGGTAAAGGACAATGAAAAGAGACATATGAGCCTGTGTGACACACAGACAGAAAAAAGGGGCAGTAACAGCACAAGGCTGAAACTGACCTTCAAGAAGCCTAATGGCTATGGCAGACAACAGCCTGAGCAGAAGAAAGAGGACCCAAGGCAAAAAGGTCCTCCGACTGCTCCTGCAACTGGCGTAAATAAAAGGTGGAGAAAGTAGAAGCATTTCTCCAGTAGGCTGCCTGCATAACATCCGACAAGTTGACGGAGTTAGAATAAGCCCAAGAGGTAGACAGTGCCCGCACATCGTGGGCAGAAATACGATTGGTAATACAATCGCCAGCTGCTAAACGACTATAAGCCGTACGAATAGCAAGACAAATCCATCGAGAAATGGATTGAGGAGAGATCTTCTGTCGACCCGGAATGAGAGACAGAAAAAAACGTTTTCTGCCCTTCCGTATGAAGCGTGTCCGATCAAGATAAATGCGAATAGCACGGACCGGACAGAGCAAAGGGCGAGTACCCTCAACAGAGGGAAGAGCCCTGATACAGATAGGAGGAGGAGTAGTATCTGGTAACTGATTCTTAGCCAAAAAGGAGCAATCAGTGGTAAAAGTAACACTGTTGGGAGAACTCCTAAAAAAGGCCGGGTCAACCGAGAGGGCGTGAAGCTCACTAACCCGTCTGGCCGAAGCAAATGCCATCAGAAAAGCCGTCTTGTATGTGAGAAATTGCATATCCACCTGGGATAAAGGTGTCGAACGGCGCCCCCCCCCCAAGCAAAGCAGCACCCACGAAAGATTCCATCGTGGAGTAAGCTGCAAAGTCCGAGGCCTTTTCAAAGAAAAGTGCCGAACAAGCTTGGAGAGGTAAGGATTAGTGCCGATACGACGCTTCCCCACATAAGAAAAAGTCTCTGAAAGCATAGACCTGTAACCCTTGATGGTAACAGGCTGGAGACCCCGAGAATCAAACAGATATACCAGAAACTCCGCAATCTGTGAAATCGAAGGATTGGCATAATCAACAGAGTGATCAGCACACCATCGACAGAAGACCTTCCATTTAGCTGCATAAGCTAAACCAGTGGAGTGCCTCCTTGAAGAAGAAATGCACTCCACTGCTCGTCTCGAAAAACCTCTACGGAGGAGACAGGACCTGACAAAAGATATGCGTGAAGGCACAATGAAGTCGGGTCGACGTGAAACCTCCTCGGGCGACCTTGACAAAGAAGGTCGCGACGTAGCGGGAGACGTGCCGGAACCGCCGCCATCAGCGAGCGGAGCTGATTGATCCACACCCGCTGAGGCGACAGTGGAGCGATCAGAATGATTCGACAACTGCAGGTTCGAATTTTGGCGAGAACCTGAGGAAGAATCGGAACCGGCGGGAAGGCGTAGCCGACTAGACCGTTCCAATCGAGTGACAGAGCGTCCACGGCAAAAGCCAGAGGATCTGGACACGGGGTGGTTCCAACGAGTCGCAAAGAGATCGATGTGGGGACGTCTCCAGAGATCGCAAAGCGACTGGAACACTGCCCTGTGAAGCATCCACTCGGTGGAAATAACCCTGCCCTGTCGGGACAGGGAGTCGGCTAGGACGTTCAGACGACCGGGAATGTGACGAACAACCACCCCGGCGTGAACCTCCTGAGCGAGCAGTAAAAGATCCCGAGCTAACTCGTACATCGGAAGCGAGTGCGTGCCGCCCTGGTTCCGAATGTAAGCAACCACTGTCGAATTGTCGGATAGTAGAAGGACCTGGCGATTCGACAAGTGAGGGATCCACTGCCTGAAACTCAGAAGAAGAGCAAGAAGCTCCTTCTGGTTGATGTGTAGAGCTGCTTGATCCTGGTCCCACATCCCGTGTAGGGAAAGACCGAGAGGATCCAACGTCGCACCCCATCCGAGATCGCTGGCATCTGCCGTCAGAACGCGATCGGACGTGGGTAAGTCCAGCGGAACACTCTGCGTAATCCACTGAACATCTGTCCAGGGAAGAAGGTGAGGATACAGAGAGTCCGGAAACGGAAGCACCTGATCCAGAGAATCTACATTCGGTCTCCAACGACTGAGCAGAAAGTGTTGGAGAGGTCTGACACGCAGCCGACCTAGAGGAATGAGATCCGTCACCGAACCGCAGAGACCGATCAGCCGGAGAAAACTCCGAGCGGTCGCGGACCTGGACTGAGACAGAGTCAGAGCAAAAGCTGAGAGAATCACAGCCTTGGCCTGGGGAACAGCCACCAAATTGAATTTGGTTTGGAAAGACATCCCCAGATGACAAAACGACTGAGAAGGGACCAGGTCCGACTTCTCCTCGTTGACTCTGAATCCTAGCGACGTGAGCAAGCTCAACAGAGTGGCGACATCCGATTCCAGTAAGGCACCATTGGAATGCCTCTGGAGGATATCGTCCAGATATGTCGAAGTAGTCACCCTGGACTGTGTGCGATGGAACGCTATCACATGCGACATCAGTCTGGTGAACGCCCAAGGAGCCAGGTTGAGGCCGAAAGGCATGGCCTTGAACTGGTAAACTCGCCCCAGAAAAGCGAACCTGAGATACTTCTGTGACGCCCGATGCATCGGAACGTGGAAGTAAGCGTCTCGCAGGTCGATGCTGGCTGCGAAATCTCCCTGGTGAATTGATTGGTGGACCGACCTGAAAGTCTCCATGCTGAACTTGGGAGCAATGATAGACTGGTTCAGGATGCTCAGATCGATAACCGGTCGGAGTCGGCCGTCCTTCTTCGGCACCAAGAACAGGCGGGAATAGAAACCCACTGACTGAACGTTCTTGACGACCTCGATCGCCCCCTTTGCCAGGAGATTGGCAATCTCCGTGGACAAAAGTTCCCGACGTAAAACGTCTGAAGGAACTGTGGTTGGAAGAGGCACCCTTGACAGAGTGGGGTGCCGTCGGAAGGATATGCGCAGCCCGGACCGAACAACATCTAACACCCATGGATCGGATGTGATGGTGGTCCAATGGTAGGCAAACTCTGCTATCCTTCCTCCAACCTGGGACGAGTCGAGGTGAGGACCTTCATTTCGAGCCCCGACGTGGCCCGCGAGAGGAGAAACCACCTCCTCTGCTAAATGAAGAATCCTGAGACTTCCCTCGATTCTGCCGACCCCTACCTTTACCCCGTGAGTAAGAAGCAGAGGCGGCGGCAGAAGGACCAGCCTTTTGCTTCACAGAGGAAGCAGAAGGGTACTTGTTAGGCTTGGAACGGCCCTTGCCTCCCCGAGAAGGCTGATCAAGCTGACGAAACAGCAGCTGATCTTTGGAATGACGTAGGACGTCATCCCGGACCGTCGACACGGAACCATGGAAAAGTTGCGGACCTGCCAAAGAAGCAGATCGAAGAGTAGCACGCTGCTCCTCGGGAAGGGATCGTCCTGTGTCCAGCACAGCGTCCCTTCGAACTAATTCCAAATTGGCCGTGTTACAGGCATGCGTGTGAGTAAGGTGCATAAGCGCCTTGGACAGCACACGCAAAGGAGCCTGTACCTCGTCAAACTTATCTGGAGGCAGATAAGCAGCCAAAGCTGAGACGACGTGATCTGAGAGAGAAAGCATGCCAAGCATCTCTCTAGATAAGCCCAACGTGGACTCCAGAGTCGTCATTGGAATGACGGCAGACTTGGGCTTGGAAAGCCCGAGGGAAGTGGAGTCCTGATCCAGAACCGTCAAAGTCTGGCAGACTGACGGATTGGCAGAATCGTAGGAACGATAACGCACAGGAGGCAAAAAGGTGTCAACCCTGGTGAAGAACGAAGTCTTCAAAGCCTTGGAATTCAGCTTGGCATCCAATGCTGAAAAAGCCTCAACCACCTGTACCGACTGGCACGGTCGAAGGCGCCCAGAAGCAGGTTGCTCCATAGGCTGTTGGCGCGCGACCGATGATCGCGGCCAGGCTGACACTGTCGGCTGGTTAGCAGGTTTGAGCTCAGGCAGAAACCCAAACACAAAGTCAAGGGCCGCCCCCAAGTCTGAAGACTGCTGGCCCTCGACCTCAAGCATGTCGGACTCCTCCCCAGAGTCGGAAGACACATAGCCCATCGTGGGCAAACCAGCCGACGCCTCCCATGGTGTCGGGACACCAGAGGAATCGGAAACCGGCCTGTTTCCAATTCCGGGAGGCGGCGCCATAGGAGGCGCCTGGAAACCACCCATAGCCTCGCTGGAAGCAACAGGAAGGCTCTTTGAGAGAACCTGAGTGAGTAAGGAGAGGGCCTCCCTAAGCTCACTGCCTGTACCGACCGGTTCGACAGGGGAGCGAACCGGCAAAGTGGCTTCACCTCTGACCCTCTTAACCAGCGAAGGGTCACGATCCTCCAAAACACCCGACGCGGGACGACGGGCGGCAGCCGAAACATCTGAAGGCAGACGTGTATAGGGGTACGATGCACCCCGAGGATCAATATTGCGAGAACTCATGAGAGTCACCGCGGACCTCTGCGGGGCAGAAGGTCCAGGCTGCACAAAAGGCGTTGGACCCCCAAAACTGGTCGTGTGACCAGAGTGAGTGGACGGAAACGCCACGGAGTTCATAGTGTTTCCACTACGAACATCCGAATCCAAAGACACAACTGTGGTACTCGACGGCGACGAGACCACAGCGATGGGCTCGGCCGGCAGCCCCTTCCGAGTTCGCCGAGTTGAAGTCAGGGAAGGCTGGGGCCGATATCCCACGTCTACAGTATCGGACAGTTCTGCAGTCCCCTGCAGCGAAAAGCCGAGGCCGGCTGAAACAGACAACGAAGCAGACGGACCAGCAGCAGTAGTAGATACGTCGAGAGTCGTTGAGGCTGGTGAAATAATGGAGAGAGCACACCGGCTCGGCTCCGAAGGAGGAGTCACAACCCTAGTGACAGCCTCAGATGTCGACTGGAGGGGGACCGTAGTCCCGGAACCAGGCATCTCTACACCAGAACACTCAACGGCTCCCGCAGTATCCACCACAGGAAAAGACTGCACATCCCCCACGGAGGAGGAATAACTCTCACCAGACAAAGTCGGCTCGGGAGGCCCCGAACGACCACGTTCTCCTTTCCCGCGGGAGCGGGAGGCACGGCCACGAGAACGAACGACACGATTTACAGACGCCCAGAAGGTGGAAGACCATGTTCCACAGACACCACACGGCCGCTCGGCCGAACACCCATTACAGGAGGAACACGACGAATGTACATCGTCCACATGCTTAGGCAGCAGACACTGCCCACAAGGAATTGTCCTAGGCATGAGAGAGGTGAGAGGAGCAGAGAAGGTGAGATCAGAAAACAGAACACCCCCAAAGAGAGAAAGGTGACAGAAACAAAGACCCCAGACGGTCGACCGGGAACCACCCAACAGGAAGACTACTCTCAACAGAAAGAAGAAACACTGCAGGAGTGGTACCCCGCTGACACCTAACTCTAACACAATTATAAAAATTTGCAAAAAAAGCATGAACAATAATTGTGAAAATCTAAGTCCGAACCGCGTGGCCCGCGAAAATCGCGCGCGACCCGAGAGAGAGCAAATAAATATACATTATGGACATATAATAGAAAAAAGAGAATATAAAACACTGTTCCTGAGAATACAAAGGATACACTGTGGTATAATGAATCAGGAATCATCAAACATCGAGCTGGTGGAACACTGATAAGCGTGCAAAAACATCTCGACACGAAGCGGATTTCAAAAAGAATGAGTCTTTAGAGACGGTATATGCGCACTGGCAACAGAAGTCGTGGAGTTGTACTTGGGAGAGAGCGTCCCGTACTGGGTCTGCGCCGGTTGCACTCGACCCAGTTTTGGCTTATTTTTATTGGTGCTTTTGCACCACTTTTCTTTCCCAACTTGCTTGGGAAAGACAAAAATAGAGAGTATTTTATCCGAGTTAGGGACTTCCACTGTAGTGCAAGCCTGTAGTAAACAATTGTGAGTAGGTTGATAAGAAATCGATGGATGTTTTACTGAATTCACTTTTCTCCAGGTTGGCAGTAAACCACCATTTCTCAAACATTCAAATGTTTCAATAAGATTTTGATCATGTTCTTTCTGTGTTTTCCCAAACATCAAAATATCATCAGAAAAATTCAATGTATTTGTAACATTTTCAATAGTCTGTTGAATCTTTTTCTGAAAAATTTCAGAGGCAGTATTTATACCAAAAAAATAGCCTGTATTGTAGTGACATTGTGCTTCTGGAGGAACTCTGGAGTGACATGGGCCCTGTCTGCTCTTGGATTGTCATCTTGGAAAATGAATCGATGGCCATGTCGTCGCGCAAATGGCACCACATGAGCTGGTAACATGCTGTCTTGTGTTTTTCAATATAATCCTCAACAGAATTTTCATCATTCAAATAAACTTCTCTCAATTTGGAGATCTGGATCAGATCCAGTTTTTCTGAAATTTCGCAACTTAGCAATGTAGTGTTACTGGCTTTAGTAACATACACAGGAGTTTGGACACTCACAGTTTCAAAAGATATGGTGGCAGTAAACTGACCAACTAATGGCAGTTTGTTGGCACCATATGCTGTTATAATCATGTGTGCCTTTTCCAAATTTGGTCAAGGTTTTAACATTTGATATGACTCAAAACACATGATACAGCAAGTAGAGCCTGCATCGGCAACAGTTGAAAGTTCGAGGTTGTTGATTTTTATATTTAATTTGGGTTTGTTGGATTCGAAATAAAGAGAATCACATGAGAAGACATAGTCTTCTTCACTGTCACAGTCTGTTTCTGCAGTCATCATATTTGTACATTGTGGTTGTTGTCTTCTTCTGAAGGCATTCCTTTATCTGTTAGCACCTCTGCTTAGTCTGGTAGTGTTTGGTCGACTTCGACTGAAATTGGGTTCTGAAGACATCGCTGATTTACACACCTCATGGGAATGGTTGTGCTTTCCACAAATTCTGCAAATTGTGCCAAACACTGGGCAGTTATGCTGTCCCCGAGGGTGTGGCCACATGTATCCACAGTTGAAACATTTATTCTGTCCACTAGTAGGTTTTTGTTGCTTTTTGTATTGTGGTTTATGGATATGCTGAGATTTCACAAATTCCACATGTTTACTGTGACCATTCACTGTGTTGGCACCTTCTTTCATTGTTTTATTTTGAGGATCAGTCAGTTCCAGAGAAAGCTTGTTTTGCAGTAACTGGTCTAAAGTTATCTTTGGCTCACTCATACCTTTTTTTTTGTTACTTTATCATTGCAGCTGACAAAGATTAACTGGGATTTGATTTCAGCATCTGGTTCAGAAAAAACACACATTCCAGCTAGTTGATGCAAACAGGCATTATATTGCGAAACAGTTTCTTCATTCGCCTGTTTGCAGAGATGAAACACATATTTCTGAAATTCTATGTTTTGCTTAGGGTTAAAATAAACAGTTAATACCTCAAGAGCACGTTTAATGAAAGTGTCAATGACACTGTAGCTTAACTTGACTGTGTGTTGAGTTTGATAAAAAGGATAATACTCAATGTTTATGAAAGGATTATGAAATACGACAAGAATTGTGACAATTGAGAATATGTTAATTTCTGTTCGCTGTATGCTAGGTTTTCAATAAAAATAATTTGAGGTGAAGACTGTACTAAAGAATTGAGGGTAGGGTTAATATGCTCCTCGCAGTTAATGTATGTCAACCAAATTTACCAAGTTACAGTGAAATTATTCAAAAAACAAGTCATCCTATCAAGTTACAATGAAATCCCTTCATAAATACAGCCTGTAGATGGTTGTAAAGATTTTTGGGCTTTGGACCTGTGTAGCCATCATGGCTGACTGATCGCAAACAAAAGGGGACGTCCTTATCTGGACATTATACTGAGTCATCCTACCAAGTTACAATGAAATCCCTTCATAAATATGACCTGTAGTCTGTGTTAAAGGTTTTTGTTCTTTGGGACCCTGTAGCCATCACAGTTGTCCAATCATGACCAAAAGGGGACATTCTCATCTGGACATTATATACAGTCATCCTAACAAGTTACAATGAAATCCCTCCATTAATATGAACTGTAGACTGTGCTAAAGATTTTCAGGTTTTGGGCTTGGGCAGCCATCACAGTTGACAGATCATGACCAAATAGGGAAGTTCTCATCTAGACAGCATATGGAGTCATCCTACCAAGTTACAATGAAATCCTTCCATATTAAATATGACCTGTAGACTGTGGTAAAAGTTTTTGGGTTTCGAGCTTGAGCAGCTGTCACGGTTGACAGATCATGACCAAAAGGGGATGTTCTCATTTAGACATTATACAGAGTCATCCTACCAAGTTACAATTATATCCCTTCATAAATACGACCTGTAGACTGTGTTAAAGGTTTTTGGGTTTTGAGCTCGGGCAGCCATCACAGCTGACTGATCTCGACCAAAAGGGGATGTTCTCATCTAGACATGACCATCCAACCGTTTGATCTCCATTTTTTCCAGCGGAGTCCTACATTTTCTCCCGAACAGTCGAATTGAGAATATGCCAGCAATGAAATGGTCATTGTTACTAAGAGTACTACGAAAATGGGAAACACCATAACGTTGTTCGATAGAAGTCACGATGCCTGCAATACATTTTTATTTATGTAACATTCAAATAGTGCCCCTATAATATACTATTCAAAAAAAGTAGGGCATATTTGATAAAAGTGAGATATATGAAGAAATATATTTATATTTACATCAAAAAGACAGTTGAGGCATTGCACACTGACATATGGAGAATGATTTCCGCGATAGCTGGGTGTCTGACAAGCACACATTTCACCCACTGAGCTGTAGAAGACATGGACGGTCAGTCAGAGAATTTAACACATTCAGTTCAAGACCTCAATACCTTGTAAATCCTCCTCGGTTCGCAAGACAAGCGCAGATCCGACATGGCATACTCTTCACCAAACGTCCAATATCAGCTTGACTGATGTTATTCCATTCTTCCTGCAGTGCAGCATCGAGTTCCTGCATCTGCCAAGCATATATCCCAGACGTGCTCGATTGGTGAGAGGTCTGGACTTAGTGCTGGCTAAGGCAGTGTAGTGACGTTCTGCTCCTGGAGGAACTCTGGAGCGACACAGACCCTGTCTGCTCTTGGATTGTCATCTTGGAAAATGAACCGACAGCTGTGATGTCGCGCAAATGGCACCACATGAGCTGGTAACATGTTGTCATGGTATTACTGCCCGATGACACGCCCTTGGATGACATGTACTGCAGGTCTGTTTGTCATGGTTATGCCTCCTCACACCATAACCGATCCACCACCAAAACGATCGTGCTGCCTAACGGTTACATCATGGTATAGTTCGTTCCGCCGCCACTCTCTGTATCGCCTGTCGTGGAAGTTGAGAGTGAACCTCGATTCATCGGAAAACATGACGTTGCTCCACCGATGATTGTCCCAGTGCTGTCGTGCTCCACACCAATTATGCTTTGCTGCGATGTGACATTCAGTCAAATGTGGAATTATTTGAGGTCGTCGAGTGTACAAATTCCAGCTGTGTAGGCGATTCCGGATAGTCTGACCACTGACTCGCACAACTGTCGCTCGGCGCAGCTGCTGTCCAACTTCTGAGGCACTTTGATGGCAGTTACGTAATGCTGTGGTTCAGATGAAACGATCCTGGTTAGCAGTTGTCTCCCTTTGACGACCTGACTGACATCTGTCATCAACATTGCCTGTCTGACGGTAGCGTCACCACAACCTGCTAATCACCGATTGAGTAACGTTGAGAATTTGAGCCGCTGCAGTCTGTCTGTTGCCAGCTTCCAACATGCTAACGACACGTGAACGTTCGTCATGTGTCAGTCTTCACATACCTCAAAAGTTATGTTTCAACAAGAAACTATTGATGAACGAGTTTATACCAAGAAAAGAATGATGAGACCTCCGAAAAAGCACGTCCAGTACAAATGAAAAAACCTGCATGACGTTTTCGTGGGCCGATGACATTCATGATCCACACTAAACTTGGTAACATATTCATGTGTCCAATCACACGCATCCAATATCATTTTCTGAAAATATCAACATCAGTTTGGATATCCCCTACTTTTTTTGAATAGTATCTGTCCAGGGCTATACATTTAGTAAGCCATTACACTTAGCCAATCATTTATAACTACATGAATGCTCACTTTAGAAGACTTTCACCCCGGCTGTTGGTTACCAGTTCCTATTTCACTAGTGAAACAGAACTTGTTTAACATAGTAAACAAGTACTGCTGCACTTCCTAGGGTACCTATGGAGATTCAGTTCAGATGGAACATTTTAACTTGTAGAGTGCTTAATTATTTTTCAAAGGCAATTTGTAACATGAGTGTTTTTTTTTAAAGATTCTATTGCTACAGACAAGGGGAGCCTTGGTTTTGGAAAATTTTGTTCATAAATAATTGATCTGTTACAATTTATAGGAGAGTGCCTATAGGTACTCTCCAATAAATGTAACAAAACAATTTTACACTACTGTAGTTCTGGACCGATGAAGCATAAATGAATTAAAAGCAAAGTAAGGACCGTAACTCTGTTGAAAAAATGTGGGCAACTTTTTTATAACAAGTGCAGGAGCGGCTTGTCATTAGGATCCCTCTTACCAAATTTCATTGAACTCCATTCACACCCTGGTTAGATATTGCTGCGGGCAGAAGGACAAATGGGTGGATGGAGAGACAGATGGACGGACTACTGAGCAAACATCATGCTAATGCACACAGTGTAAAGCCACAATAGTGGCTTTCAGCACTTTTCAATTAGTCCATGATAGTGGCTTCTAGCACTCTCACAGTTAATTTCAATGAAAACTAGAATCATCACTGAAGTTGATTCACCTTTAACTTTTGGCTCTCCAAAATACATCTCTGAATTTGGAGCTTCAAAATACTGGAATATGAAGACATTTCGTTTGCGTGTGGCATGAATGAAAAGTTTCATAAATGAAAGTTTCAATGACACTGTAGCTCAACTTGTCAAGACAAAGACATGTACATGTATAGTATATGACACAGCAATGACAAACATCTAGGTAATGACCTGATAACAAAGGTACATATAAAGTATTGTAACGGTCTGTACATAAATACTGACCGTTGCCTGTAACAAATGTATAGGTGAAGTATTGAAAAGGTGGGCTACAGTCAGATGCTAAACTGAAAAGAAATCTTTGAGTCCCAGAGTGGGTCTGACTCAACCCCAAAATATTTGTTCTCATAGCACATTGATAACAAAGGCACCCCAAAACACACTCGTTCCTGTCCCAAGGTGAAAACAAAGGTACCCAAGAAGTTTTGTGAAGATCAGTTCATAAATACGAGCTGTATCGAACTTGTGACAAAAAACTGATTGGACCAAATTTTGGTACAAAATGGCCACTGGCAGCCATCTTGAATTTCTCAACCAGAAACACTCATTCTCGTCCCAAGGTGATAACAAAGGTACCCAAGAAGTTTTGTGAAGATCGGTTCATAAATACAGCCTCTACCCTGAGCCGTATTGACATGTGTGCTTACATTGTGTAAGTAGCACTAAATAAATCAAAGTTCATCTAATTTGCATAATTTCTGCACGAAAAAAAAACCTTACAATATGTGATGTATTCCATGTTACTAAACATTCTTACAAAAATTTATGAAAATCAGAACTTTCATACAGAAGTTCTGTACAAAAGACTGATTGCACTAATTTTGGTACAAAATGGCTGCTGGTGGCCATCTTGAATTTCGGACCACACCCAAAAACACTCGCTCTCATCCCACGGTGATAACAAAGGTACCCAAGAAGTTTCGTAAAGATTGGCTCATAAATATGGCCTCTAGTCTGAGCCGTACAGAAGTTGTGTACAAAAAACTGATTAGACCTAATTTCGGTACAAAATGGCCACTGGCAGCCATCTTGAATTTTAGACCGCACCCAGAAACACTCGTTCTCGTCCCAAGGTGATAACAAAGGTACCCAAGACATTTTGTGAAGATCAGTTTATAAATACAGACTCTAGCCCGAGCCGTATTGACATGTGTACTTACTGTGTGTAAGTCACAATGAAAAAATCAAAGTTCATCTAATTTGCATAATTTCTGCACGAGAAAAAAACCTGTATTATATGTGATGTATCCCATGGTACTAAACATTCACACAAAAAATTATTCAAATCAGCGCTTTCATATGGAAGTTCCGTGCAAAAATCTGATTGCACATAATTTTGTACAAAATGGCTGCCATCGGCCATCTTGAATTTCGGACCGGACACAAAAACACTCGTTCTCATCCCACGGTGATACCAAAGGTACCCAAGAAGTTTCGTAAAGATCGGTTCATAAATACGGCCTCTAGCCCGAGCCGTATTGGCATTTGCACTTACAGTGCTGAAAGTAACACCAAAAAACATCAAAATTAGTCTAATTTGCACAATTTACGCACGAGAAAAAAACCTGTATTATATGTGATGTATCCCATGGTACTAAACATTCATCATCGGTACAAAATGGCCGCTGGCAGCCATCTTGAATTTCGGACCACACCTAAAAACACTCGTTCCCGTCCCAGGGTCATAACAAAGGTACACAAGAAGTTTCGTAAAGATCGGTTCATAAATACGACCTCTAGCCCGAGCCATAGCCAATTGTTGACGTACGGACAGAAGGACAGACGGATGGACGGACAGACGGACGACGAAGAGTTGAACATTAAAAAATTTCATATAAAACTTGACATAAAATCTCAGTTCAAGGGGAGATAATTTTGGAAATATTTATTATTTATTTATTTATTGGTGTTTAAGGTCACATACTTATGCACAATGGCTAATCATGACCGTGACAGTTTTACAGGTGGAGGAAGCCAGAGTACCCGGAGAGAACCACCGAGTAACGATGAGCAGCTGCCAGCTCCCCAACATCGTAACACCGCACTGCAGCATAGGCAGTGTTAGACTGGTTGAAGACATGCGCACCATCGACGTGCAGTACGTGCAGTACGCCTCAGTACACGGCGTCATTGTGCCCCCAAATGGCCATCAGGGTTAAGTGCCTTGCCCAAGGACACAATGCGGGAGTCCGAATCGATCACTCAGACGGTCACCCATCCGAACTTTGGAAATTTGCTACCGGTATGTACATGTTCACTTGTAAGTAATCAAGTATAAAACATTTCAACAACAAGAGGCCCCAAGGGGACTGAAGCACTCACCTGACAAAGGGCCATTGATTCTTCACAAAGTGATTAAGGGATTTTTAAAAAAACATAATTTGTTGCTTATTAATTTTTTTTCCACTGACTGGACCAGTGTATTGAGGGAACAAGCACTGCCAAGCAATTCAGTGTTCCCACAAAGAAATTGCATTATTTCAAATAATAAATAAACAAGAGGTCTTAAGTGGCCTTAATCGCTCACCTGCCAAAGTGGTTCAACGAAGTATTTGAGGTCACATTGAGTTAGACATGATTCATCAACACTACAAAGGAATGAAGTCATGAAAGGCAAATTTTATGGATAAACACTAAGGAATGGATCTGAACAAACCTGAACCTAACATGCACCCCCCTGCCACAACCCCACCCATAGAAAGCCCAAATATTAAGCCAGGGACTCAAATTGAACAAACTTGAATCTCACCCCCTATGATTGCTGCATACCAAATATCAAAAGATTCTGATTGGTGGATCGGAAGAAGAAGATTTTTAAAGAATATTCCTCATATTGCAATAATCGGAACATTTGGACTCCCATAGAGAGCCTAATTATGGACCCAGGGATTTGATTTCAACAAATATGTGAAAAAATCTTCCAAAGATGTTATATGTGAAATATGAAAGCCTTTGGAGCAGTGGTATGGGAGAAGAAGATTATTTAATGTTTTTTCCCCATTACCCACAGTGTTAAAAAATGCTGACTCAGCACTTTTTCAAAGTCCCATAAAAGTATCTTATGACAAAACCGATAGCAATCTTTTTGGACCATTCCATTCTGTTGGTCCTAAGGAAGCTTCACACCGAATAAAAATTCTCAGTGCTGTGTAGTTTTGGAGATATGGGCGTTTTAATTTTTTTCTATTTTTAGCTCCTGCAGTTCCCATGGGGTGAGGGGAAAATGTTTTTTGGCATAAATTGACTACTTATGACCCAATAAGACCTCATATCAAATGTGGTTCAAATTGGCCTCTCAGTTCGGAAAATAGACGCCCAAATTTGAACCCAGGGACCTGGCTTTAACAAACTTATATCTCACCTCCCCAAGGATAGTGGATACCAAATATCAAAAGATTCTGACTGGTGGATGTGAAGAAGAAGATTTTTGAAGAGTATTCCTCATATTGAACTAAGTTATAATTTGGTCTCCCACTGGGAGCCCAAATATGAACCCAGGGACTTGGCTTGAACAAACTTGAATCTCACCCCCTAAGGATGTTGCATACCAAATATCAAAACATTCCAACTGCAGGATTTGAAGAAGATTTTTAAAGAAAATTCCTCATTTTGAACTAAGTTATAATGCAGGCTCCCACAGTGAGCCCAAAAATATAAACTCAGGGACTTGGCTTGAACAAACTTGAATCTCACCCCTCTAGGGATGCTGCATACCAAATATCAAAAGAGTCTGATTGGTGGATCTGAAGAAGAAGATTTTTATAAAGAATATTACTCATAATGCACTAATTTGAATATAGGGGCTCCCATAGAGAGCCCAAATATGGACCCAGGGAATTGATTTCAACAAACATGTGAAACAATCTTCCAAAGATGTTATATGTGAAATATGAAAGGTTTTGGAGCAGTGGTTTGGGAGAAGAAGATTATTTAATGTTTTCCCCATTACCAACAGTGTTAAAAAATGCTGACTCAGCACTTTTTCAAAAGTCCCCAAAAAGTACTAGTCCGGCCGCCAAACGCCATTTTTTCATCAAACTATGTTTGGTTGTATCAAGTTTTTTTCTCAATGGTTTTTATTAGTTCAGACACCCCTCTTACTAATTTTTCTTACTGGACAGCTGACAGTATTGGGCATCTTTTTTAATTGGGCCTTAAAGTGAGGAACTGTTGAAGGGGTCGAAAATTAATGTGGAAATTACAGATCCGAATGATTATTTCATCTTAACTCACTATATAGGCACAAAATGTGATGTAATTGTGTTTCGATATAGTAACTACATCCGCATTGGGTATTTGGTAGAAATTGAACGGATATTACACCGCTATTTATATCTATCAACGCTATTTATATCTAACAACGCTCGTTATATGTTAACGCGTTCGGAGATTACGTCATATAACTGTTCTTTCTCTTTGATTTCTTAGAGCGAGGACGCATTATTACACTAGCGTTTCTATTTCTTCAACTTCACTTGATATAGCATCAGGTTCGGGCAACCTTTGTTTTGAAACGACATAGACTAACTCCGTCATGTCAGATGCTTGTTTGTTCTCAACCACGTTCGGTTGTGCTGAATCGAGGAGCAAAGATCCTCTAATGAACGTGAAAGCAAAGCGAATTGAGAATATACTCAGGTGCAGGTGCAGTAGGATTTATAACGATGACTTACATATAGCTTTGCAACATGGGTACGATGCAGACCCAGATTTGACTCTGAGTTGCCATAAATACTGTGTTGAGAAGTATTTGCACCCAAAGAATGTGAAGCAAGCAAGCATTGCTCATAGCACATCCCTAGATTCTGATGCTCCACCCGAAAATCGACCCAAACATTCACATGAAGAATTTACTTTCAGGCATCATTGCCTATTTTGTGGTGATGACTGCATAGTTGACCAGGATACGAAGAATCCTTCAAGGTGGAGGCCCGCCTACCTGTTTCGCCAAATAGGCACACATACACCGCATATGTCAGTTAGTGATGAAATAATTGGCATTTGTTGTTGTAGGAATGATAAATGGTGCAAAGAAGTAAAGCTTAGAGTGTGTGGTGCTGTTAGCGACTTACATGCTGCCGATGCTCGGTACCATGTTGACTGTAGGTTGAAATTTACGAATCCAAAATCGGTAGAATCAGCTGCAAAACAGAAAATTGATCTTTCGTCACCACATAGTCAGGCCATACAATCTGTCATATCTTACATGAAAAATGACACATCCCAAACGTGGAGATCTGTCGAATTATTTGATCTTTATCTGCAATCTGGTGGGACTTACAATCCCCGTCGTTCATATTTGTCTGATCTAGTCAATAGCTGCAGAGATGACATTTTGGTGTTGTCTTCCCCGGGAATCGCCACTGTTTTGGCAGACAAATCCAGAGCTGGCACCTTACTTAGGCACCTTAAAGACTCGGATGATGACAATATTGACAGTTCCATAAAGATTCCCAGTAAAGCAATTGGCAAAGAAATCAAAGGTATGGATCATGACAAAGATAACTACACCACTGATGTTAACAGCGACAGCGTATCCTTGTTTGTAAGTAGTACACTTCTCACATTACTAAGTCGTTTAGCTCCACAGTTGGACCACACATTAGCTGCTCTGATGATAAGAAACATAGTGACATCAGCGTTGGGTGGAAAATACACACCGCTTCAAATTTCGTTGGCAACACTGTTAAGAGATTCTAAAGAGTTGGTAAAAACCATGCATGATTTTGGTGTTACATGCTCATATGACGAGCTATTGAGATTCAAAAAATCTGTGGCAGCACTGGCTGCAAAGAATGCAAATGATACACCGATTTCGGATGCCAACAATGGCCTCATACAAGTGGTTGTTGACAACTTTGATGCTGAAATTGCTTCTCAAAATGGGAAGCTAAGCACCCATTCATTGGCAATCGTGATGGCTCAAAAGGACAAAAATGATTCCGTGGAGTCTCAGACGATCCCAAGATTGAAAAAGTCAGATATGAAAAAACTAACAGAGTACGAATTGGATGTTGTGCGTTTCAATGGACCCAAACAACCTGACATGCCCACATCACATGTACAAAACACTGTTCCCCTTCTTTCAATATTGTGTCGCAGTGCAATGTCATAACGCAGAGTGATAGAACTTGACTTCGCATTTTTGAAAGATATGGTCAGTGACCAGAACTGTCCGGAGTTCAATGGGTATAATACCCGCATGACGAGAGACTCGAGTCAAGCAATGAACCCAAAAATGAACGCAGCATACCTCCCTCTAATAGACATGACACCTGCTGATCCAGACACTATCATGACAGCTATGGAAAAGGCAGAGCAACTATCGTCTGATGCAGGACAGCTGTTCACTATATTTACAGCCGATCAGCAGTTATACAAGATAGCAGTTTAGGTGTTATGGTCTTATCCAGACAAATTCGTGGCATTTGTTCCTCGATTGGGTGGTATGCATTTGCTCATGAGTTTCATTGGTTCAGTCAATACTGGACTTTCAGATATACTTCAGTCAGTATTCGGTGGGGGAAAAGATGCTGACTGGGGAAAAGTTTCCAATGAATATGAGAACCATGCGTTTGTTATCAGAAGAACTTTTGCGAATAGCTTTCGAGAATAATGATTGTGCGATGTGCATAAGATTTATTTGCACTGCTAGAAGAGAACGTGTGCAAAAGTCGCACGACAAAAATGTGGGTTGATGCTTCCTCATGATGTTGTACGTACAAGCGGAGAGAGAAGGTGACTGGCTTTTGCACATGGAAGCTGTGAAAAGCATGCTTCCTTATTTCTTTGCTTCTGGTCATGCAAATTACGCAAGATATGGGCTTTACTATATGCGGCAGATGCAAAATATGCCACTGGATATTTTATCTCATTTCTTGAAGGGTGAACATGTGATGAGACACATACCTGGTCTAAGGAATGGCATATGGAGTGATATGTATATCGAAACTACCTTCATGCGATATGGCCATGGCAAATCCGGTATAATAGGGATCACATTAAAGCCAGAAACACTAAAAACCTGGGTATTGAGTTTGCATGCATGTGGGAAGTTAGCTACCGGTATATCAAATTTGCGAGAAGATTGAGATAGTGACAAATTACAGATCGCAAATAAGGAAGAGGCCAAGTCTAGAATTGCAAGTGATTCTGTCGACCGTATGGGTCTGAGAACTAAACTAGAAATGTGTATCGACCCATTGGATCCAAACGGACACCCCAAGACCATAATTAACATTGCAACTGGTAGGATAGGTCCAATGTCTGTCAATGTCGATAAGATTGTCAGCCTCGGAGTTTAGAAAATGACAGAATTTGAAGAGGCCTTCCCAAGTGGATTTTATGAGTCAATTTCGAAACCAGTACAAACTATGGCAATCTTGAAAAAGTCGCTGAAGGTTGGGGAGGTCAAAATATATGACACTAATCTCATTTATTCCAGAGTTGTTGGACTTTTATGTAGTTCACGTGAATTAGATATCAAACATATCCTTTCCTTTGAACTGGCACCACTACCAACCGCCATATTTGATGAATCCGGGGATATGCACGTGTGCACATCAAAATCAGTATTGAAAAATAAAACAGTTGTTGAGAAACCAAGAAGAATGTCTGGTGTGGATAAGAAATCTGCAATTGTTATCGATGGCTGTGCACTGCTCTGGATACCTCATTGGCTCGTGTCAACCAAAACCAGACCGGCAACTGTTCTAGACTTCATTACAGCGTTTAATGACAACATCAAACAGAAGTTGCGATCGAGTGATGTGTATTTGGTATTTGACAGATGTGTTGACTACAGCACCAAGTGCGTGACAAGGGCACACAGAAAGGCCGATAGCTGCTGGGTGTTTCAACTTGTACCCACCTCCCTGCTACCACCACAAAAACATGTACTGACCGTAGTGGAGAACAAAAAGCAACTGATCTCCATTATATGTGATCAACTCACAACGGACAAAAGTTTTGCTGAGCAAAACACACAAACTCACAAACTTGTAATTACTGGCCAACATGATGTTCCGGTTGAGGTTAGCTGTGGATCGGTGACTGGTAGAGTAGATATGACAACATTATCATTCAACAGGCAATACTGTTTGCTGCAGCTGAATGTAATAACGTTGCGGTAGTTGCTGACGACACTGACGTCTATTTGTTGTTGCTGCATCACTACCTTGAACAACACTTGATAGTTGCAATGACTATGGAGTCACCAATCCATGGACGGGTGGTGATAGATATACATGCCGCAGTTGATACACACAAGAAAATTGTTCCTCAATTGCTCGCTGCTCACGCACTTTCCGGGTGCGATACTGTAGGGGGATACTTTGATATCGGCAAAGGGCGTGTATTGAAGGTTCTGCAAACTGGTGGGACACTGGAATCACTTGGTGAGAATAACATGGAGATATTGGATATTCTGGAACAAGCCACCAAGTTCATAGCATTATGCTATAGATCTACTAAATCAACATCAATGTCCGATGCTCATTTGTGCATATGGAGAACACGAATTGGGAATCCGACTGCAACATCTGCTCCTAAATTGTGCAGCCTACCACCCACAACAGAGGCTTTTACTGAGAATGTCAAAAGGGCCCACTTGTAAACTTGTATATAGAAGCATGCCCTTCAACCAAACCCACCGCAGATGGACCCAACTGTATTTGGATTCGAGAAAGACGTGAATAGAAAATCTTTAAACAGTCGCGTCCAACGTCAAGCTAGCATCTGATGAAATACTGAAGATGATTAGGTGCATATGTTCGAGTAAAATGCCATGCAAATATTCGAGGTGTAAGTGTAATGCAGCAAACATAGTGTGTACCATTTTCTGTGCGTGCAGTGTTTCAGAGGACTGCTGCAATGAACAGACATCGCTGGCAGTAATGCGTAGTGATGAGTCAATTTAAGGAACTACACAGTCATTCAACTTGATATTCACTGCATCTTGTGTGGTCCTTATAAAGTACTTCACCAATGATATTTGCAAACATCTCTCTTGTTACAATTCCTCGTACATTTCAGTTCCCACCTCCGTTTTGGAGTCTTCAACACTACTGCTGAAAATAGCAAAATGTTACTAATTTTGGTAGCCATTTTGATTTTTTTTGGAAAATCTGGGGATAAGCTGACCCGCTTTGTGACCAACACAATCAGTTGGAAATGGCGTGCTGTACTGAATTATTTAGTAAAGATTTTTGACTTTCAATTTCAATATTTTTAGTGGTATTGGCGGAAACTTGAATTTGGGGCCATCTTAGGTTTTGGCGGTTATAAGGAAATTGATCAACCCTGTCAGCTGCCCAGTAAAAGGAATCGCACGAGGAGACCATATAGTTATACGATATAGTGATACGATAATACACCGAGAAAAAACCAGGTTAAGTGTATTGGCGACTGGACTATGGGCAGATGAGTGTAGACTGTAATTGCTTTGTTACTTTTCCAATTTTGGGGGCATTTTGGACACCATATTGGGTTTCTCAAAATTCCTTTGATCATATATAAGAAAAGAGCATCACCCCATATAGCTAATTCATATCGGTAATCATGGTTGGACATTTCAAAATAATAGCGCCTAATAGCCACCTATATTTGTAAGAAATGATGATTTTTTGCCATATTTGTGGCCATTTTGGACGCCATCTTGGGTTTTGAGAGAATATATTTCATATGACACATGAGAGTAACAGTAGGTTCATGAAAATGTGCCGATATGTGTATATACCTTACATTGTTTATACACATAATATCGGTTAATTCCGACGGACATAACATAATTCGCAACTTTTTTCGGATTGACTAGGTTATATCGGCGTTTATAAATAACGTGATACAGTGAGCAACAATATACTTCTGGCGGATATTAGAGTACCAGTGTGTGCAGAAATGGCCCCTCTGGTAAACAGAATTATATAAGCATGCATATTTGTCAACATCTTAGCAACAATATGAAGGATACATGGTGAAATCTCAAAAAAAAGAGAAAAGTGTGACACATTGGCGGCCATCTTGGCTGCCATATTGGATTTTGGTAATCTTATTTTGGCCAGTAAGTAACAATTATATATGTGTACGATGAATCAAGAAGAAAAATCTTCAAAATTCCATATTATCTTACCAAAAATTCCGATCCAAGTTATATGGTGATATTGTATTTTTTCATAGCGGCCACCTTGGCGGCCATCTTGGATTTTGTCGAATAAAAAAAATTGCTCAACACTGTCAGCTGTCCAGTAAGAAAAATCTCATCAAGGAGACCCTATAGAATAATAATCCGCTGAGAAAAAAACTTAATACAACAAAACCAGGTTCAGTGCCTCGACGGGCGGACTATACCCTATGATAAAACCAATAGCAATTTTGTTTTACCATTCCATTCTGTTGGTCCTCAGGAAGCTTCATACCAAATAAGAATTCGCTGTGCCGTGTAGTTTTGGAGATATGAGCATTTTAATTTTTTTCTATTTTTGGTTCCTGCGGTTCCCATGGGGTGAGGGGAAATTTTTTTGGGCATAAATTAACTACTTATGACCCAATAAGCCCTCATATCAAATTTGGTTCAAATCAGCCTCTCAGTTTGGAAAATAGAAATTTGGGGCAGGGAAAAAATTCTTGCCCCTCCCATAACGATGGCAAATGCAGCCCTTCAAACCTCTCTTGAACAATCTGAGTTTACACCTCTAAAGGAAGCTGCACATCAAATATCAAGTCTCTGCTCCTGCTGGTTTATGAGAAGATTTGTTAAGATTTAGGCACACTTTTGGGGCGTGGCCCTACTGAGGGGCAGGGCAACCTGATTTGAACAAACTTGAATTGACATATGATAGGGAACATGCACACCAGATTTGGTTCAATTTGGTTGAGTAGTTTGTGAGAAGAAGTCGATAATGTAAAGTTAACGCCGGATGACAGACGACTGACAGAAAGTGATTAGTAAAGCTCCCCTTGAGTTTCGCTCAGGTGAGCTAAAAAAGAAAATTGCTAATTTCCACAGAATAGAGTAATAAAGTTCAAAAAGATAAAATCACTGAGGGTGAACAAACTTGAATGCTGAATCTGATCTCACTGAGGATTTCACACACCAAATATCAACATATTCTGGCTGGTGGATCTGAGTAAAATGATTTTTAAGGAATTAAACTGCACTAAATTAAAATTCAGGCTCCCTTTGGGAGTCCAGATATGAACTCTGGGGCTTAATTTGAACAAATTTGAATGTGACTCCCACAAAGATGATGTATACCAAATATCAAATGATTCTGACTAGTGGATCAGAAGAATTATTCCTCATATAACACAAGTCTAAACTTTGAGCTTCCACAGGAAGCCTAAATATAGTTGTTGTACAGGAACTTGATTTGAACAAACTTGTATCTGATCTTCATAAGGGTATTCTGAATATCAAGATTCTGACTGGTGGATCCAGAGAAGATGATTTTCAAAGAATATTCCTCATATTGCACCAAGTTAAAATTTAAGCTATGATCGTGAGCCCAAATTTGAACCAGGGGACCTGATTTGGCCACATTTAAATCTGCCCCACCTCCTTGGACTCCTAAGGATGCTGTATAACAAATATCAAAAAGATTTTGACTGGTGGATCTGAACAAGAAGATTTTTAAAGAATTTTCCTCTTAGAGCAGTGAGCTGAAATTTAAGCTTCGTAAGGAACGGTAATATGAACTCACTCGATTTGAACAATCCTGAATCTGATATCCATAAAGATGCCGTATACAAATATCAAATTTCTTACTGGTGGATCAGAAGATTTTCAAAGCGTATTCCTCATACTGCACCAAGTTAAACTTCCAACTTCCCTGGCAGCCCACGTATGAACCCAGTGATTTGAACAAATCTGACACCTGTAAATATCAGAAGATTCTCACTGGTGGATCAGCCTCTGAAGTTTTTCTCTCACATTACACTAAGTTAAAATTTGGGCTCTGAAAAGGAACCAAAATATGAACCAAGGGACTCGATTTGAACACACTTGAATCTGCCCTCACAAACATGCTGTATACCAAATATAAAAAGTTTCTTACAGGTGGATCAGAAGATTTTCAAAAAAGATTCCTCATATAGCAATATGGTAGAATTTGAGCTCCCACAGGGACTTGATTTGAACAAACTTGAATCTGATCTTCCTAAGTATGCTGTATATCAAAGATTCTGACCAGTGTTTCTGGAGAAGAAAAATTTTTGAAAATGTCCTGACTCAATCTTTTCAATCCTCCCATAGGGCACTCCATGGCATAACCAATTTAAATTTTTTGTTCATTCGATTCTACTGGACTTAAGGATGCTTCATACCATATAACTTTTCTCGGTTTCATGTGATTTGGGAAACACGGGTGTTTGAAAAATTTTCTCTTGTTGTCTCCTGATGTGCTCACAGAGATGCTGAAAAATGTTTTTGGCATGAATCAAGTCCTTATGACCCAATAATGCCACAACATACCAAATTTGGTTTAAATCAGTAATCGGTTCTGAAAATAGAAATTTTGGGCTGAGCCAAATATCTTGCCCAGCCCAGAACTGAAAATATTTATTGCCCCTCAAACTTCTTTTGAACAAATTTTAGTGTCTCTCTCAAAGGGAAGCTGAATACCATATATCAAGTTATTCCATCCATCGGATCATGAGAAGAGTTATTAAAAATTTGGGGCAATATCCCCACTGGGGAGGGAGCAGCATATCAATTTTCACAAGCCTGAATTATCCCTCCCGGTCATCATTCACATGAAATTTTATTGGAATCTAGCCAGCAGTTTGAAAAGAGAAGATTCCAATACCACTTTTACGATGCATGCTGAGCAATGATGGATACATAGAGGATATCTATGCTGTTTTAGTGAATATCGGGAATTATCTCATAAGTGTGGATGTGGACCTGAAAGTTTTCAGGTCTACACGAATGAGATAATTCCCGATATTCACTAAAACAGTGTAGATTTTCTTTTTTTTATATGCTACGTGACATTTTACTGTGCAATATTCAGCCAATTGGAATGCAAACAGTTTCAAGACAATAACAAAAAGTTGCTGATCATTCCTTCAAGGCGACGTTCAAGGCGATGTTCAAGGCAATGTCATGCGCTGAAGCGTAATATCATTTAAGAAGCTACTGAATAAATTCATCGTGTGAACCTGAAAATATTATATTTATTATATATATATATATATAACAAGAGGCCCCAGGGGACCTGGGGGTGCTCACCTGACATGGTAGTCTAAATATCAAACCAGGGACTTGACTTGAATAAGCTGCATACGCCCCACCTACAAAAAGCATATACCAACTAGATGACACAATACACAGAATTTTCCTTCTATTTTCAGTTCCTGCACTTTTACGTCCCAAAATTGAGATAAACGTATAAAAAACAGATTTTTTTTTATTTTTGTTCAGAAATTTTCAGTCCCAAACAAAATATTTTCAGACTAAAATTTTTTTTTCTTCTTCTTAAATTGACCAAAACGCATAAAAAATCCCAAAACTAATTTCCGGATTTTGACCCAAATTTTTTAAGTCCCACCCGGACCCCAAATTTTCAATGTAAAAAAAAAAAAAAATTTTTGTCTTAAAATTGACCAAAATGCATAAAAACAAAAAACACTCATTTCCAGATTTTGGTCCAAAATTTTCGAAGTCTCACCCGGACCCCAAATTATCAGTGTAAAAAAAAAAAAAAAATTGGGTCTTAAAATTGAACAAAATGCATAAAAAATCCAAAAACTAATTTCCGGATTTTGACCCAAATTTTCTAAGTCCCATCCGGACCCCGAATTTTCAGTGTAAAAAAAAAAAATAATTTTGTCTTAAAATTGACCAAAATGCATAAAAACAAAAAACACTCATTTCCAGATTTGGGTCCAAAATTTTCGAAATCCCACCCAGACCCCAAATTATCAGTGTAAAAAAAAAAAAAATTTTTGTCTTAAAATTGAACAAAACGCATAAAAAACCAAAAAAATAATTTCTGGATTTTGGTCCAAAATTTCTAAGTCCCACCGGGACCCCAAATTTTCAGTGAAAAAGAAAAAAAATTTTGTCTTGAAATTGACCGAAACGCATGAAAAAAAAAAAAAAACTCTTTTCCGAATTTTGGTCCAAAATTTTCGAAGTCCCATCTGGACCCCAAATTTTCAGTGTAAAAAAAAAAAAAAAATTTTTGTCTTAAAACTGAACAAAACGAATAAAAAAAACAAAAAACTGATTTCCGGATTTTGGTCCAAAAGTTTCGAAGTCCCACCCAGACCCCAAATTTTCAGTGTAAAAAAAATAAAAAATTTTTGTCTTAAAATTGAACAAAACGCATAAAAAACAAAAAAAATAATATCAGAATTTTGGTCCAAAATTTCTAAGTCCCACCGGGACCCCAAATTTTCAGTGTAAAAAGAAAAAAAATTATTGTCTTGCAATTGACCGAAACGCATAAAAAACAAAAAACTCATTTCCAGAGTTTGGTCAAAAATTTCTGAGTCCGGACCAGGACCCCAAATTTTCAGCCTAAATATGAACCCAGGGACGTGGCTTGAACAAACTTGAATCTCACCCCCCTAAGAATGCTGCATACCAAATATTAAAAGATTCTTATTGGTAGATCTGAAGAAGATGATTTTTAATGAATATTCCTCATTCTGCACTAATTTAAACTTTTGGGCTCCCATAGAGAGCCCAAATATGGACCCAGGGAATTGATTTCAATAAACATGTGAAACAATCTTCCAAAGATGTTATATGTGAAATTTGAAAGCTTTTGGAGCAGTGGTTTGGGAGAAAAGTAGTCTTAAATATTTTCCCATTACCCACAGTGTTAAAAAATGCTGACTCAGCACTTTTTCAAAGTCCCCAAAAAGTACCCCATGATAAAACCAATAGCAATTTTTTTTGACCATTCCATTCTGTTGGTCCTAAGGAAGCTTCACACCAAATAAGAATTCTCAGTGCCGTGTAGTTTTTGAGATATGGACGTTTTAATTTTTTCTTATTTTTAGCTCCTGCGGTTCCCATGGGGTGACGGGAAAAAAATTTGGGCATAAATTAAGTACTTATGACTCAATAAGCCCTCATATCAAATTTGGTTCAAATCTGCCTCTCGGTTTGGAAAACAGAAATTTTGGGAGGGGCAAAAATTCTTGCCCCCTCCCATAACGACTTCAAATATAGCCCCACAAACTTCTCTTGGACAAATCTGAGTCTACACCTCAAAAGGAAGCTGCACACCTAATTATCAAGTCTCAGCTACTGCTGGTTCATGAGAAGAAGATTTTTTAAAGATTTAGGCACACTTTTTGGGCGTGGCCCTACCAAGGGGCGAGGCAACTTGATTTGAACAAAATCAAATTGCGATGTCATAACAAACTATTGTCTCAAATATCAATTAAATTGGTTCAGCGGTTTGGGAGAAGACGCAAACACCATGTTCACGAACAACGATGGACGGTGAGTGATCACTATAGCTCTCCTGACTGAAAGTCAGGTGAGCTAATAAAACTTTCAGGTCCACACTCATGAGATAATTCCAGATACTCACTAAAATAGAGTAGATTTTGTTTTTTATTATATACTACAGGACATTTTATTGCACAATATTCAACCCCAAATGCGTATGTTTCAAAACAATGCAAAAGATCAGCTGATCATTCCTTCAAGGCCACGTGATGAGGCGTAGCATGACGTCATTTAGGAAGCTACTGAGGGATATTCCTTGATATCTATTGAGTCGATGGATATCGAGAAATATCCTTTGCGATAATTCACAGTCTAGCATATAATAAAAAGAGCTATTACTACAGCTCACCTTGAATAATAATCTATACAGGAAGAGTTGAAAACTGAAGAAGCTAGGAAGGTTGATAACTTGGTTAAAATAATCTAGTTTAAAATTCTGGCACATGTTCATATGTTAGTGGTCGCTTGAGAAGTTTCATCGAAACTGGCTTATAAAGGTGGAAGGAGTTGCAAACACAATCTGTACTGAATCTTCTGTTTTCAATGGGAGTTGACATGGTTACAAACACAGCAGATTGGATATTTGGAAAAATGCACAAACTTGAATTCGATGACTGTAAGAATTCTTTATACCATATATCAAATCATTCTGACTACTGGTTCTGGAGACAAAGAGTTCTAGAGACTATTCCTCATACTGGACTAAGTTAAAATTTGGGTTTCAATAGGGAGTCCAAATATTAACACAGGAACTTGGTTGATAAAAACTTAGATCTGCCCTTCCTAAGGATGCTGTATACCAAATATCAAAAGATTTTGACTGGAGGATTTGAAGAAAAAGATTTCTAAAGATAATTCTTCATATTGCACTAAGTTAAAATTCGGGAGCCCACCTATTAACTAGGGGACTTGATTTGAACTAGGCTCCTGAAAAAATATGATTCGAAATTCAATTCGAAAGTCAATATTCGATTCGATTCAAAATTGGAAATTCGAATAATATTTTCGAATATACTTTGGCCATAAGTTTGTGATAGTTCTGAGTAGAAACATAACTGACTTGTAGCAGTAACAGTGTTTATAACAATGTAGCTATAACTGTATAACAGTTGTAGCTACATCGCTACAGACAGTGTATAACAGTTGTAGCTACATCGCTACACACACTGTTACCGCAACAACTGTTCATTTCAACTTATTGACCAGTGAAAAATTTATGAAAATTTTAAGCTTCGAACTTTGAAAAGTTTTTCAGCTGTTCAAATGATTTGTTCCACAACATGATCACACTATTTTATATTGTGTATTGTTCTGTTTGATCACAGTTACTAGATACATTGCCAAAAGCAACGGTTTTCTAAAAGAATACCCCTGATTATTATATAAACTGCACTTGAGCAGGCTTTAATTTACAAGCAGATCGACTTCAATTCGGCATTGAATAATTGTTTCCTTTTAGAAATTCTGCATTTTTATTTAAAAGCTACAAAGTCAACAATTCGAATAGTTTCAATCAACAGCTAGTATATTAGTTTATATCTCAGTTTTTAACATGTGATGTATTATTTGGGAAAAATCTTTTTCTTTTGACGTTGTATCCATTAACTGTCATTCGATTCGAAATTTTATTCGAAATTCAATTCGTTTTCACCAATTCGATTTGATGTTCAATTGGATCAAAATCGGCAATTCACAGGTCCCTAATTTGAACAAACATAAATATGACCCTTGTAACAATATTGTACACCAGATATTAAAAGATTTTGACTAGTAATTCTGTTGAAAACAAGGGGCCACATGGGGCCTAAAGCACCCAACTTGAACAGAACCCAATCCAGAGTCCAAGAATGAATCCAGAGTCCAAGAATGAATCTACATTAAGTAATCAATCTCCATAGGATCCATTGTCAATCCTTGAGCCCCTCAGGCGGGACTAAAATAGTCCAAGAATCATGCCTTTTCTTCAGTTAATCATCATGTAATAATAACAAGAGGCCCCAGGTTTTTTTAATTTTTTGTTTAGAAATTTTCGAAGTCCCAAACAAAATATTTTCAGCCTCAAATTTTTTTTTCTTCTTAAAAAAAAAACAAAAAAACTAATTTCTGGTCCCCCCGGACCTCAAATATTCAGTGTAAAAAAAAAAAAAAATTTTTGTCTTAAAATTGACCGAAACGCATAAAAAACAAAACAAAAAATTCCCGATTTTGGTCCAAAATTTTCTAACTTCCACTCAGACAGCAAATTTTCAGTGTAAAAAAAAAAAAAATAGTCTTAAAATTGACCGAAATGCATAAAAAAAACCCCCAAAAAATTCTGGATTTTGGTCCAAAATTTTCTAAGGCTCACCCGGCCTCCAAATTTTCAGTGTAAAAAAAAAAAAATTTTTGTCTTAAAATTGTCCAAAACGCATAAAAAAAACAAAAAAAATTTCCAGATTTTGGTCCAAAATTTTCTGTCCCACCCGGCCCTCAAATCTTCAGTGCAAAAAAAAAATTCAACAAAAAAAATTTCGGGATTTTGGTCCAAGATTTCCAAGTCTGGAACGAGATTTTCAGCCTAAATATGAACTCAGGGACTTGGCTTGAACAAACTTTAATCTCCCCCCCCCCCCCCCCCCCCCCCCCCCCCCCCCAAGGATGCTGCATACCAAATATCAAAAGATTCTTAATGGTAGATCTGAAGAAGATTTTCAAAGAAAAGTCCTCATATTGCACTAAGTTAAAATTCGGGCTCTCATAGGGAGCCCAAATGTGAACCCAGGAACTCGATTTGTACAAACATGAATCTGACCTCCCTGGAGATGTTGTATACCAAATATGAAATGATTCTGACTGGTGGATCTGAAGAAGAAGATTTTGAAAGAATAATCCTCATTTTGCACTAAGTTAAAATTTGGGCTCCCATAGGGAGCCTAAATTTGAACCCAGGGTCTCAATTTGAACAAACTTGAATCTGACCCCCCTAGAGATGATGAATACCAAATAGGAAAGAATTCTGCCTGGTGGATCTGAAGAAGATTTTTTTTAATTTTGGAAAGAGATTCATGGGTGCTATCAGAGTTATGCCCTTTGTGGTGCCCCCTGTGGGTGCGGCAAGTTTATTTGCACAAGTTTGAATTGACATATGATAGGGAACATGCACACCAAATTTGGTTCAATTTGATCCAGTAGCATCAATCATTATTGTACTTTCAATTTGGCGCATGGAAAAGAGTGCTGGAGGCAGGCGGGGAGGGGGGATGGATGGGAGGTACATTTGGAGATGTATATTTACTATATTAAATTGTGCACTGCTGCTTCTGTCCTTCAGTATATCCAGTGTTCCATCTGTATTGGCATTTATAATACGATAAGGCTGTACGTTGTAGCAGCATCAATACCACAACTGATGTTGCCAGAGAATGTTCGGTCATCAGGGAATCTCTCTCAAATGGAGATCAAACCTGTGACCTCTGGCATGAGAGACCAGCACACAAGTCCATGTGGTCACCTCATCACTCTCACTCCAGTCTGTATGTATGGGTATGAAACAACTAAGTGCAAAACAACTCGGTACAAAATGGTAAAAGAATGAAATGACCCGGGGGATGAACTGGTGAGGGAATGAAAAGACCTGACATTGTATTAATCTTGAGTCTATTTTTTGTGGACGGGTTTGTATAAATCGCAGTGTTAACGTGTTACTATCACCACAAAAATGCACAATTAAGCCTTATCAAACTGGGTATTCTGAACTCTTTACCGAACTGAAGAGCATTATTCATTGATAAGGAGGTCCGAGAAATTAACAGCACGCCATGCACGACCCATGGATGTTCTATAGTCTGTACTACTAACCTAACAATTAAACATTATCAGTTACTCAATTAAATATAAATTGAGACTACATGAATAAATTGTCCAATGTCAGTTTTACTGATTTTTTGTTGGAAATGTGACAAATCGTATTAAGCACAAGAGATCTGAAAAAATCGAATCTTGAGACTGATTCAGGATCAATCTCGAATCAGACAAATGATATCGACATTGAATCAAATTTTGAATATTTGCAGGACCCTAAAAACTGGCTACTTATTACTCTAAGTAATTCAACTTCATTGATTGACTAACCCTTTGAACCCAAAAGCCTGCATATCCTTTCCACCATTGTGCTGTATCATCATACCAAAGGATGTGGTACACCAATCAATATTTTCGATGTGCAGCCCCAAGAAAATATCAATTGGTCTACCCAAAATAACAAATGTGGACTCTATAAATTGATGACACTGAACTGACTAGGAAGGTAGCATCAGGGGCAAAAGGGCTAATGAGTATTTCCATAATCATGGACAAAAACTGTGGGATTGATAGCACTAGGAATCTTATAAAAAGCAAACTTGATTTCAGTCTGGAATCACAAGAAAAACTGTCAAATTTTTAATTGTTCCCCCAGAGAAATGTAAATGTTGCATTGCGGTAACCAGTTCTCATCAGATCACCGAAGTTAAGCAACATCAAGCCCGGTTAGTGCTTGGATGGGTGACCGTCTGAGCGATCGAATCAGACTCCTGTGTTGTGTCCTTGAGCAAAGCACTTCACCGACACAATATGACCTTGGCTGTTAATGTGTCGTTAAACCCTAATTTGAAAACAAAAAAATTATTAGGGTCTAACGACACATTAACAGCCAGGGTCATATCATGTTGGTGACAGTTTTACGGGTGGAGGAAGCCGGAGTACCTGGAGAGAACTGCCGAGCATCGACAAGCTGCTGTCAGCTCTCCAACATCAAAACTCTGAACTCTGCACCGTGGCACAGGCAGGGTTAGATTGGTTGAAGACATGCGCACCTTCGATGTGCAGTACGCCTTAGTACACAACATCATCGTGCCCCCATGTAGGCAATCGGGGTTAAGTGCCTTGCCCAAGGACACAACGTGGGAGCGCGAATCAGTGACTGAAATGGTCACCCATCCAACTACTAACTGCGCTCGACGTTGCTTAACTTCGGTGATCTGACGAGAACTGGTTACTATGATGCCACCACACCCCGTTAAACCCTAATAAATAAATGTAAAAATTATCACACAGAAATGAAACAAGAGGCCCCAAAGGGGTTTAACTGTTCACCTGACAAAATGGTTCAAAGAAGTATTTTGGATCACATTCAGTTAGTCATAGTTCATGAACACTACAGAGGAATGAAGTCATGAAATTATTCATAACTCTAGTGTCCATGTCAGATGATCATTATCATAGGTCTTCCAGGCTGCTTCCAATTATATCAGCTGTAGACCAGCACTGACAAACTTCCAAGGGTTGTTATGTCACTGCAACTGCCGTTCCCCACCCCAAATGGAGAGCAAAAATATTAACACATGGACAAGATTTGAACAAACTTGAATCTGAATTTTGCAATATGCTTTCAGTGGAGTATCAAAATATTTCAGAATATGCTTTCAGTGGAGTGGCAAAAATTTGGGAATATGTGGCAAGTCACTTGCTTGTTTGTGGGCATGTCTGAGATGTTTCAACAAAATCAGTTCATAAATGTAGGAGTTGTGCACCACAAAATTTCATATAGGAATTTACATTAAAACTAAGTTCATGGGGGCGTAAACATTTTATAGACATGAAGTTTCTATTGTTAACTGGTAGAGTGCTAGAAGCCACTATCATGGCTCTACTGAAAAGTGATAAAAGCCACTATGGTCGCTTTGCACAGTGACCATTAGCCTGACTTTTGTGCAGTAGCAGATAAATAAATGTTCATATAAATTGTTTTGTTACAATTTATTGAAGAGTGCCAACAGGCACACTCCAATAAATAGCAACAAAACAATTATTGATGAACAGAATCTTGCTAAACTAAGGCTCCCCTTGAAGGTAGCATAGTATCTTTGAAAAAAATACTCATGTTACAAATCACCTTTGAAAAATAATTTAGCACCAGCCGGTTAATTTTGTCTAGCACAAGTCATTCGCCCATATAACCTTTGCCCAAATGTTACAACATCAGTTTTCATATTCCTGTTAATTATATGCATGCATTTGTTACTAGTAATCCTGGTGATTAGTGGGGCTGTGTCTTGTACAGCTATGCAATTATTCCAATTTTGTCCACACAATTAACATCCAAGCTGTGCCAACATTCTGCTTGCATGGTTTCTCAACATTCATGCAGCGTGTTGAAATTTAATGTACATATATGCATTGTTATAGTGTGCTTACAAGAACATGTGCCATTACTATTCCTGATATGAAAAATATCAATAAACTTAACTTTAACCCTCTACTTAATGAATTGCAAGATCTTCCCACATAATTTATAAATTGACCAATTGAAAAAAAAAAAAAAAATCAACAAAACCATGTGACCCAATCATTGGAATGAGCTTGTCGAGCTCGATCCAATGAGAGGTCATATGAGATAGTTTTATTGAAATGTTTTGAAACAGTTTGAAAAAAAAAATAATTAAACTCACAGATTTTGATATTGCGTGCATTGGAAAAATGGTTAAATATTCTATTACACATTGTTAACTTTAGGTAGTTCAAAAAATATTTTCAATCCGTGGCCATAAGACTACAGGTTTAAAATATCATATGATGTACCCTAATGATGAAAAGGACTTCTTGGTTCAGATAAACAATTTTTGTATCATGGCCAATTTAAGGGACCAGAATATGCAAAGCTGATCTCAGTACAGATGGGCAGGTCTAAGCTGATCAAGGGCCATAACTCTTGTAAATGAAAGTGTCAATGACACAGTAGTTCGACTTGACAAACTTGAACTTGGTAAGTTATAAGTGAAATGGCCAAACTGAAGATCATTGGTTCCAATATTGGGTGAAACTTCAACATAACAGCATTGTGTGTGCACGTCAGAGCAGTCAATGCATTTTTAAATGTAAATTGTAAGGCTGGCTAAAGGAAGAATGTTGATACACAAATGCAGTAAGTTCAGAGGTCACTGTAAACGGCAACTTTTTTACAGAAATGGATGCTAATCGATAGCTCTTATCTAGAAGTCTCGCCAAATGAGCACACCAAGTTAAAAAAACAATCAACTATCCTACGATAGATGTGCCATGTAGGCCATGTCAAAGAAGAATGTTGATGCACAAATGCAATAAATTCAAAGATTGTTGCTAACAGCAACAAATTTTGATGGAAATGAAAAGAAAATCGATAGCTCCTATCTTTGTCATCCTGAATAAGCATACCAAGTTTCAAAATAACCCGATAAGGAATGTGCCTTCTGATGAATGCCAAAGGAAGACGTTAATGCACAAATGAACTAAGTTTGAAGGTCATTGCTAGTGGCAATGTTATTTTTCTTTCTTTTTTATGGAAATTCATAAATATGCCTTGTAGTTAGTGCAAAAGGGATAAGTTGCTGCATAAATGCACTAAGTTCAAAGGCTGGTGCTGACGACAATAATTTTTTATGGAAATGAAAGAAAATCAATAGCTCACATATAGAGGCCACCCCGAACACGCATACCAAGTTTCAAAGGGATTTAATCATAAATGTGCCCTGTAGGGCATGTCAGAGGAATATATTAATGCCTGACTAAGTTAAGTTCAAAGTTCAAAGGTTTTTGCAACTGCAATGTTTTTTGATGGAAATGGAAGAAAATCGATAGCTCCCATCTAGATGTCACCCTGAACAAGCATACCCAGTTTCAAAGCAATCTGATTATAAATGTGCCCTGTAAGGGGTGCCAAAGGGAAATTTAAATTTTATAGTAAATTTCCTTTCTTATTATACCTACAATTGTTTACTCCAGGCTTGCACTACAGTGGAAGTCCCTAACTCGGAAAATATACTCTCTATTTTGATCTTTCCCAAGCGATTTGGGAAAGAAAAGTGGTGCAAAAACACAAAGAAAAAATAAGCCAAAACTGAATCGAGTGCTACCGGCGCACACCCAGTAGGGGCCGCTCTTCTCTTAGTACAAATCCACAGCTTCCGGCCCCAATGCCAGACACGTATTTAATGACTCATTCTTTTGAATCCGCCAACATTGGAGTTATGTGATCAGCGGAAAGGAAGGATTCTTACCTGAATAAAAAGACGGGAGGGCCTCCATGTAAACAATTGTGGTAGGTATAATAAGAAAGGAAATTTACTATAAAATTTAAATTCCTTATCAACCTACCTTACAATTGTTTACTACAGGCTGAATAGACAATAGGATGGAGGGAATAACTTAACCAACCCCCATATAACCCACTTGCTCTGGAACTGTGGACAGAGGAAGAGGTCCCTAAGCCTATCAAACCATAGCATCACAATCATTAGTAAAAGACAATGAGAGATGAGGCGTACGCACAGACAGAAATGGCAGTAACAGCACAGAGCTGGAACTGACCTTGTAAGAAGCCTAATGGCTAGGGTAGAGTACAGCTGGAGCAAAAGAAAGAGAGCCCAAAGCAAAAAGGTCCTCTGACTGCTCCTACAACTGACGCAGAGAGGTGGAGAAAGTAGAAGCATTTCTCCAGTAGGCTGCCTGCATAACATCCGAAAACTTGACGGGGTTAGTATAAGCCCAAGAGGTAGACAATGCACACACCTCGTGGGCAGAAAAATGATTGGTAATACAATCATCAGTCATTAGATGAGCATAAGCCGCACGAATAGAAGACAAATCCATCGAGAAATGGATTGAGGAGAGATCTTCTGTCGACCAGGAATAAGAGACAGAAAAAAAAATTGTTTCCTGCCTTTCCTACTGAACTGCGTCCGATTGAGATAAAAGCAAATTACACGAACCAGACAGAGCAAAGGGCGATTACCCTCAGCAGAAGGAAGAGACCGGATACAGATAGGAGGTGGAGTCGTTTCTGGTATCTGATTCTTGGCGAGAAAGGAGCAATCAGTGGTAAATGTAATACTATTGGGAGAGCTCCTGAAAAAGGCCGGATCAACCGAGAGGGCATGAAGCTCACTAACCCATCTGGCTGAGGCAAAAGCCATCAGAAAAGCCATCTTGTATGTGAGAAAACGCATATCCACCCGGGATAAAGGTTCGAACAGCACCCCCCCAAACCTGAAGCAGAATCGGAATCAGCGGGAAGGCATAATCGACAAGACTGTTCCAATCGGGTGACAGAGCGTTCACGGCAAAAGCCAGAGGATCTGGACACAGGGACATGAAAGTGTCCACCTGATGGTTCCAACGAGTCGCAAAGAGATTGATGAGGGACGACCCCAGAGATCGCAATGCGACTGGAACACCGCCCTGTGGAACATCCACTCGGTGGAAAAGACCCTGCCCCGTCGGGACAGGGAGTTGGCTAGGACGTTCAGACGACCGAGAATGTGATGAACCACCACTCCGGTGTTGACATCCTGAGCAAGTAGTAGAAGATCCCAAGCCAATTCAAACATGGGAACCGAGTGGGTGCCACCCTGGTTCCGAATGTAAGCAACCACTGTCGAATTGTCGGACAACAGAAGGACCTGGCAATTCGAAAGGTCAGGGATCCACTGCCGGAAACTCAGAAGAAGAGCAAGAAGCTCCTTCTGGTTGATGTGAAGAGCTGCTTGATCCTGGTCCCATGCCCCGTGAAGGGAAAGACCTAGAGGATCCAACGTCGCACCCCATCCAAGATTGCTGGCGTCTGCCGTCAGAACACGATCGAATGGGGGTAAGTCCAACGGAACTCACTGCATAATCCACTGAACATCTGTCCAGGAGAGAAGGTGACGATGAAGAGACTCCAGAAACTGAAGCACCAGATCCAGAGGATCGACATTCAGTCTCCAACGACTGAGCAGAAAGTGTTGGAGAGGTCTGATATGTAGCCGATCTAGAGGAATGAGATCCGTCACCGAACCGCAGAGACCGAGCAGCAGGAGAATACTCCAAGCTGTCGCGGACGTGGACTGGGACAGAGTCAGGGCAAAAGCTGAGAGAATCACAGCCCTTGCCCGGGGAACCGCCACCATATTCAGCTGAGTGTGGAAGTCCATCCCTAGATGACAAAACGACAGAGAAAGGACTGGGTCCGACTTCTCCTCGTTGACTCTGAACCCTAGCGACGTGAGCAGGCTCAATAGTGTGTCGACATCTGATTCCAGAAAGGCAGCATTGGAATGCCTCTGGAGGATATCGTCAAGATATGCCGAAGTAGTCACCCTGGACTGTGTGCGATGGAAGGCTAATACATGTGACATCAGTCGGGTGAAGGCCCAAGGAGCCAGGTAGAGGCCAAAGGGCATGGCCTTGAACTGGTAAACTTACCCCAGAAAAGCGAACTTCAGAATCGGAACGTGAAAGTAAGCGTCTCGCGGGTCGATGCTGGAAGCGAAATCTCCCAGGTGAATGGAGCGGCAAACCGACCTGAAAGTCTCCATGCTGAACTTAGGAGCAACGATAGACTGGTTCAGGATACTCATATCGATAATTGGTCGGAGTTGGCCGTCCCTCTTCGGCACCAAGAACAGGCGGGAATAAAATCCCAATGAATGAATGTTCTTGACGACCTTGATCGCCCCTTTGACAGGAGATTGTCTATCTCCGTGATCAAAAGTTCCCGACGTGTAACGTCTAAAGGAAATTGTGTTGGAAGAGGCACTCTCGACATACTGGGATACCTCCGGAAGGATATCCACAGCCTGGACCGAACATCTAACACCCAAGGATCGGATGTGATTGTGGCCCAATGGTCTGCGAATTCTGATATCCTTCCTCCAACCTGGGACGAATCGAGGTGAAGACCTTCATTTTGAGCCTTGGCGAGGCCCGCGAGAGGAGAAACCACCTCCTCTACTATATGAAGAATCCTCCCTCTAGCCTGCCAACGCTTACCCTTACCACGTGAGTACGTAGAAGCGGCGGCAGGAGGATCAGCCCTTGGCTTCGCACAGGTAGCAGAAGAGTGCTTGTTAGGCTTTGGATGGCCCTTGCCTCCAACAGAAGGCTGATCAAGCTGACGAAGCAACAGCGTAGGCCGTCATCCCGGACCGACGCCACAGAACCATGGAATAGTTGTGGACCCGCCAAAGAAGCAGATCGAAGAGCAGCGCGCTGCCCCTCAGGAAGGGAATGGCTTGTATCCAACACAGCGTCCCTGCGAACTAATTTCAAGTCAGCCGTGTTACAGGCATGCATGTGAGTAAGTTGCATGAGCGCCTTGGAAATCACACGCAAAAGAGCATGTATGTCGTCAAACATATCTGGAGGCAAATAAGCAGCTAAAGCAGAGACGACGTGATCTGAGAGAGAAAGCATGCCCAGCATCTCTCTCGATAAGCCCAACAGGGACTCCAGAGTCACCATAGGAATAATGGCCGACTTGGGCTTGGAAAGCCTGAGGGAGGTGGAGTCCTGATCCAAGACCGTCAAAGTCTGGCAGACTGACGGATTGGCAGAATTGTCGGAACGATAACGCATTGGAGGCAAAAAAGTGTCAGCCCTGGTGAAGAACGAAGTCTTCATAGCCTTGGAAATCAGCTTAGAGTCCAAAGCTGTAAACGCTTCAACCACTGTACCAACTGGCACGGTCGAAAGAGTCCAGAAGCAGGTTGCTCCAAAGGCTGTAGGCACGTGACAGATGATCGCGGCCTGGCTGACACCGCCGGCTGGTTTGACGGTTTGAGATCTGGAAGGAACTCAAACACAAAGTCAAGAGCTGCCCCCAAGTTAGAAGACTGTTGGCTCTCGACGTCAGGTATGTCTGATTCATCCTGTGAGTCGGAAGACACATAGCCCATCATGGGCAAACCATCCGATGCCTCCCATGATGTAGGCACACCTGAGGGATCAGAAAGCAGCCTACTTCCAATCCCGGAACGCGGTGCTGCAAGGGGCGCCTGGAAACCACTAGTAGCCTCACTGGAAGCAATGGGAAGGCTCTTGGAAAGAAGCTGAGTGAGCAAGGAAAGGGCTTCCCTAAGCTCACAGCCTGTGTCGGCCAGATCGATGTGGGAACAAACCGGCAAAGTGGCTTCACTCCTGACCCTTTTAACCAGCGATGGGTCATGACCCTCAAGTACACCTGAGGCAGGGGCGATGGGTGGCAGCCAAAACATCTGAAGGCAGATGCGTATAGGGGTACGACATACCCCGAGGATCTAGAGAGCGGGAACTCAGGAGAGTTGCCACAGACCTCTGATGGACAGGCTGCACAAAAGGCGTTGGTCCTGCAAAACTGGCCATGGGACCAGAGTGCGTGAACAGAAACGCAACAGAGCTCATGGTGGCCCCACCATGAACATCCGAATCCAATGAGAAAACTGATGTGCTCGAGGGCTGAGAGACCACAGCAGAGGGTTCGGTCAGCAGCCCCTTCCGACTTCGCCGAGCTGAAGTCAGGGAAGGCTGAGGCCGATACCCCACGTCCTCACTACCAGACATCTCTGCAAACCCCTGCATGGATAAAACTGCTGTGCTCGACGGCCGAGAGGCCACAGCAGAGGGTTCGGTCGGCAGCCCCTTCCGATTTCGCCGAGTTGAAGTCAGGGAAGGCTGAGGCCGATACTACCAGAGATGCATCTCTGCAGACCCCTGCAGGGATAAGCCAAGGCTGGCTGAAACAGTGACCGATGACGTTGCAGTCGGAACAGCAGTAGCAGCAGATATGACGGGAGCTGTTGAAACTGGTGGAAAAGTGGAGAGAGCAACCGAGCTCGGCTTCAAAGGAGGAGTCACAACCCTAGTGATAGCCTCAGATGTCAACTGGAGAGGGACCCCCCCCCCCCCCCCCCCCCACGGGTGCGGGAGGAACGACCTTGAGAACGAACCATATGCTTGGGCAAAAGGCATTGCCCTCAAGGAACAGTCCTGGGCATAACAGAGGTGAGAGCAGAAGTAGAAAAAGGTGAACTCAACAGATGTAAAAAGTAGTAGAACACCCCCAACCACGAGAGAAAGGTGGCAGAAAATAAAGGGCCGGAGGGAACACAACTGAACTCAGACGGCCGACAGGGACCCAAAAAACAGAAATTCTGCCCTCAACAGAGAGGAGAAATCCTGTCCTATACAGCCCCCCCATTGACACCTAACTCCAATAATAATAATAATATCCAAAAGGATAACATAAATTTATCAACCGAAAAATTTTATGTCGAACTGCATGGTATGTGAAAGTCGCTTGCGAACACGGAGAATATATAAAATGCAATGAAAATGTGGTTGAAAATAATAACGAGAATATATAAAACACAGTCCTGTTATTGTACGATCCTCAGATCCATAATTCCAGTTACAGGTTACCATTATCAACGAGTTGAAATTTCACTGTTTCTCAATGCAAAAGAGCTCTGACTAAACTAAGTTCAAAGGTCATTGCCAGTGGTAAATTATTTTGACAGAAATGGAAGAAAATTGATAGCTTCCATCTAGGGGTCACCCCAAACAAGCATACCTGGTTTCAAAACAATCTGATCATAAATGTGCCCTGTGCCTATGGGCACTCTCCCATTTAACAATTAAGTCAAACCCTCACATTAAATAATCTCACTTCAAATACAATACAAATCCACTGAATATGTGACTTCAAGCTGTGGTACCTGTACTTCAGAGAAAAGACCGAATATGGGCTTCCAACACTCTACCAGTTAAAAAGTGTGATTGCTATGTTCAGTAATGGAAGAAAATTGATAGCTCCTATCTAGGGGTCACCTAGGGGTCACCCCAAACAAGCATACCAGGTTTCAAAACAATCTGATCATAAATGTGCCTTGTGCCTATGGGCACTTTCCCATGTAACAATTAAGTCAAACCCTCACATTAAATAATCTCACTTCAAATACAATACAAATCCACTGAATATGAGACTTCAAGCTGTGGTACCTGTACTTCAGAATAAAGCCCAAATATGGGCTTCCAACACTCTACCAGTTCAAAAAGTGTGATTGTTATGTTCAGAACAAAATATCCGACGGTGTCTAATTAATAAGTATCAAGCTTCAAAATGTAACAGAGCACTACAAGGGGTGAAGTACAGGGGACAGAAATTAACAACCTGAGTTGTGAGTTTTTCAAGTGTTTCAAAAGCATTGTAGGCATGAGTGAAATATAGGAAAACTCCAACAAGAGACACGGATTCCTGCCCCTCGTACTCTTCTTGAGTTGTGTTCTGTATTTTATATCACGAATAAACTTGGATTAACTGAATGAAGTTGATATCAATTTAAAGAAAAGTATCACCTTAGGAGGTCTATTTACTTTCTTGCTTGACATTTTTTGTGTCGAAGCATTTCATTCATGTCATAACATGAATCAGATGTGTAACAGCCAATCAGATACACTCTTATTATGATGTTCTTACACAAAGGTCAGATTCCATGTGTGGTATATCTAGTGCATTTCTCAATGTCTGCTCCATATTGTATCAGGTAACATTGAATACACAGAGCAATCATGGCATAATGTCAGTAAACACCAATGACTTACATTTCATAACAAGAGCCCCAGAGGGCCTGAGGGCGCTCACCTGATATGGTAGCCTAAATATCAACACAAGGAATTGATTTGAACAAGTTGCATCTGCCCTCTCCTAAGAAAAGCTAAAACCAAATATCAAAAGATTCTGAGTGCTGGATCTGAAAAAAAGAAGTTTTTAAAGAATATTCCTCATATTGAACTAATTTATAATTTGGGCTTTTACAGGGACCCCAAATATGAACCCAGAGACTTGGCTTGAACAAACTTGAATCTCACCTCCCCAAGGATGCTGTATACCAAATATCAAAAGATTCTGACTACTGGATCTGAAGAAAAATATTTTTAAAGAATATTCCTCATATTGAACTAAGTTATAATTTGGGCTTTTACAGGGAGCCCAAATATGAACCCAGGGACTTGCCTTGAACAAACTTGAATCTCACCTCCACAAGGATGCTGTATACCAAATATCAAAAGATTCTGACTACTGGATCTAAAAAAAAGAAGTTTTTAAAGAATATTCCTCATATTGAACTAAGTTATAATTTGGGCTTTTACAGGGAGCCCAAATATGAACTCAGGGACTTGGCTTGAACAAACTTGAATCTCACCTCCCTAAGGATGCTGCATACCAAATATCAAAAGATACTGATTGGTGGATCCGAAGAAGAAGCTTTTTAAACAATATTCCTCATATTGCACTAATTTAAACAGTTGGGCTCCCAAAGAGAGCCCAAATATGGACCCAGGGATTTGATTTCAATAAACTTGTGAAAAAATCTTCCAAAGATGTTATATGTGAAATTTGAATGCTTTTGGAGCAGTGGTTTGGGAGAAGAAGAGTCTTAAATGTTTTCCCCATTACCCACGGTGTTAAAAACAAGAGGCCCCACGGGGCCTGAGGGCGCTCACCTGATACTGGCCGAGTCATATCACCAAAATAGCAAGGGATTCTGCCTTGTGGTTATTATCAGTTTTTCAACATAAAAGTGTTTTCTCTACTTAGTAACCCAGAGTGTTCATATGTTAGATCCCCATATTGGGTACTCAATAATTTATCTATTTATTTATTGGAATTTAAGGTCACTTTCAGCATCTAAGGCTACATCTTACAGAGGCGTAATTATAATATCAAGTTTGGTCAATCGTTTATGCCTATCACTGCCCACTTTACAGGGCTTTCAATGCAGGAATTGGTTACTACTGGGCCCAATTTTATCAATAAAGCAGAACTTGAACAAACTTCAATTTGCCACTTCTAAGAAAATCAAAAATCAAATATCAAAAGATTCTGACAGGAGTAACAGAAAAAAAAGATTTTTTAAGAATATTTCTCATACTGAACTAAGTTATACATGGGCTCCCATAGGGAGCCCAAAAATAAAAGCTTCTGAAGCAGTGTTTTGGGAGAAGAAGATTCTTCAACGTTATTCCCATTAGCTACACTGTTAAAAAATGATGACTCGGCACTTTTAGTCCTAGAAAAGAACCTTATGATAAAATTTTTACCATTTTTTTCTTCCGGTCCTAAGGAAGCTTCACACCATATAAAAATTCTCAGTGCCATGTAGTTCTGGAGATATGGGCATTTAAAAAGAAAAAAATTTTTTAGCTCCTGCAGTTCCCGTGGGGGACAGGAAAACAATTTTCGGCATAAATTAGGTACTTATGACCCAATAAGCCCTCATATCAAATTTGGTTCAAATCGACTTTTTGGTTTGGAAAATAAAAATTTTGGTATAATTTGGGCTCCCACAGTGAGCCCAAATATGAACCCAGGTACTTGGCTTTACCAAACTTCACTCTCAGCCCCTAAGAATGCTGTACATCAAATATCAAAACATTTTGACTGGTGGATCTGAAAAAAAAATTTTTTTTAAAGAATATTCCTCATATTGAACTAAGTTATAATTTGGGCTCCCACAGGGAGACCAAATATGAGCCGAAGGACTTGACTTGAACAAACTTGAATCTCACCTCCCTAAGCATACTGTATACCAAATATCAAAAGATTCTGACCGGTGGATGCGAAGAAGAAGATTTTAAAAGAATATACCTCGTATTGCACTAAGTTACAATTTGGGTTCCCAAAGGGAGTCCAAATATGAACTCAGGGACTTGGCTTGAACAAACATCAATCTCACCCCCCTAAGGATGATGCATAGCAAATATCAAAAGATTCTGATTTGTGGATCCGAAGAAGAAGATTTTTAAAATATATCCCTCATATTGCACTAATTTGAACATTTGGGTTCCCATAGGGAACCCAAATATGGACCGAGGAATTTGATTTCTACAAATATGTGAATCAATGTTCCAAAGATGTTATATGTAAAATATGAAAGCTTTTAGAGCAGTGGTTTGGAAGAAAACAATTCTTTATTTTTTTCCCATTGCCTACTGTGTTAAAAAATACTGACTCAGCACTTTTTCAGAGTCCCGAAAAAGTACCCTATGATAAAACCGATAGCAATTTTTTTTTACCAATCCTTTCTGTTGGTCCCAAGAAAGCTTCACACCAAATAAAAATTCTCACTGCCGTGCAGTTTTTGAGATATAGGCGTTTTAATTTTTTTCTATTTTTAGCTCCTGTGGTTCCCACGGGGCTACAGGAAAAAAAATTTCTGCATAAATTAGGTACTTATGACCCAATAAGCCCTCACATAAAATTTGGTTCAAATTGGCCTCTCGGTTTAAAAAATAGAAATTTGGGGTGGGGCCAAAATTTTTGCTCCTCCCATAACATCGCCAAGTATAGACCTACAAACTTCTCTTGAACAAACTTGAGTCTACACCTCAAAAGGAAGCTGCATACCAAATATCAAGTCTCTGCTATTGCTGGTTCTTGAGAAGAAGATTTTTTAAGAATTGGAGCATTTTTGCCCCACCCCTCTGCTCAATATGAGCCGAAACCTAATTTGCCCAAAAATCAAAATGCCGCTATATAACCCCTACTCACATGAAATTTCATTAACATGCGGCCAGTGGTTTGGAAGAAAAAGACCCAAACACCACCTTCACGCCGGACGACGGACGACGGACGACGGACGACGGACGACGGACGAAAAGTGATCAGAAAAGCTCACCCTGACTTTCAGTCAGGTGAGCTAAAAATGCTGACTCAGCATTTTTTCAAAAGTGCCGAAAAAGTACCCTATGATAAAACCGATAGCAATTTTTTTGGATCATTCCATTCTGTTGGTCTTAAGAAAGCTTCACACCACCAAATAAGAATTCTCAGTGCCATGTAGTTTTGGCGATAAGGGCATTTTTAATTTTTTCTATTTTTAGAACCAGCAGTTTCCATGGGGCAAAGAGAATTTTTTTTTTTGCATAAATTAAGTACTTATGACCCAATAAGCCCACATATCAAATTTGGTTCAAATCAGCCTCTCGGTTTGGAAAAAAGAAATTTGGGGTGAGCCGAAAATTCTTGCCCCTGCAATAATGACGGCAAATATAGCCCCTCAAACTTCTCTTAAACAAATCTGAGTCTACACCTCAAAAGGAAGCTGCACACCAAATATCAAGTCTCTCCTAATGCTGGTTCATGAGAAGAAGATTTTTTTAAGATTCAGGCACACTTTTTTGGCGTGGCCCTACCGAGGAGCGGAGCAACTTGATTTGAACAAAATCAAAATGTGATGTCATAACAAACAATAATCTCAAATTTCACTTAAATTGGTTCAGCGGTTTTGGAGGAGAAGATGCAAACACCATGTTCACGGACTCCGGATGACAGACGACGGATGGTGAGTGATCACAAAAGCTCATCCTGACTTTCAGTCAGGTGAGCTAACAATTGGCCTTGAATCAATTGAGCATTGGTGATTTGAATGGTTCTTATTCTCACATCTACAGATAGAGTTCTAATGAAAGTGTCAATGACACTGTAGCTTAATTTGACTGTGTGTAGTGTTTGATGAAAAGGATAATGTTCAATGTTTATGAAAGGATTATGAAAAAATGCCGATAGGATCGCCGATCCAAAGTCGAGTTGTGACAGCACAAAAGTGGGTTTAATCATTATCAACTTGTCGTCCGGAAACCAATTGCTTACAATTTACTATGTGAAGGGTCACTGTGACCTTGACATTTGACCTAGTGAATCCAAAATAAATAGGACTCTTTCTTGCATTAATGCCAACCTACCTATGAAGTTTCATGAACGTGGGTGAAACCACTGGCAAATTATCATCTGGAAACCAATTGTTTATGATTTATTATGTTCAAGGTCACTGTGACCTTGACCTTTGACCTAGCGAGTCCAAAATAAATAGAGTTCTTCCTCTCATGAAGGCCAACCAATATCTGAAGTTTCATGAATGTGAGTTGAACCATAATCAAGTTATCATCCGGAAACCAATTGTTTACCATTTACTATGTTCAAGGTCATTGTGACCTTGACTACGACCTAGCGAGTCCAAAATAAATAGGGTTCTTCCTCTCACCGATGCCAACCTACCTATGAAGTTTCATGAACGTGGGTCGAATCATTATCAAGTTATTGTCCGGAAACCAAATGTTTACAACCACACATGCTAAGTTTTCAATAAGAATAATTTGAGCTCAAGGTTTCTGCTATACCAGCACAGTGTCCGTCAAACGGCCGCATTCCCCCACCAGGTCACCTTACCGACATAACAGAATCTTTGAAATTCACATTGATCTGCCCATCTGAGAATAAACTTAGTTCCTAGCTTGTAGAATTGCCATTTCTAAACTTCTTTTGCCGATTTCCGTACACATATTTCATTGAAAACAAAACACATGTCCGTTTCACCGTTCTGTCACAGCACCTGTAGAGTAATTGATTTCAAAGTGGTTTTTCAACATCGAAGACATCAAACAATAGTAATATCGAGTATTGTTGTTGAATTGCTATATAATCCCACTCGCGTGACATCATCAAAGACAGTCTGTGAAACAGGAGAGACTTCCAGAACTCTCCGGAACCTGTTCCAGCTGTGAAGATGAATTCCACCACTCTGAGGCCTCATGTGACTGGGATTAACCAATTGGAATCAGAGAACACAGAAGTCAAGAAGACCAGCCTCTGTCTTTTTTCGACTTGACCGCGAGAATCAGGAGTTCAGAAGTTCTGCACAGATTTAAATTTGGTGTGTTTGTCGGGAAAAATTGGTAAGATCCTAGCTATTTTACCCGCAATGTTTTTCTAAAGTACAGATTTACCAAACCCAAGTCTACTTTAGTATTCATTTTCACAGTGGCCGCAAACGTCATAATTTGTATCATGCACGTGCAATGAGAGTTTTGCGCAGTGGTTGTGTCTGCTAAAATATCTCACAAGCGTCGTATCGCACCTAATTTAATTTTCAAATTATGGGCGAATCTTCCCTTCCTACTCACACTTTCTATTTGCCCTGGACATTTAGTCCCAATGAAAATGCCAAGGCTTGACAGTTTTATTGGGCCGAAATGCCCTGGGCGAAGAGAAAGTCACGTATACTACGAATTATTTTTCTATTGAGCAACCATTTTCTCTTATTTACGTCTTATTCAACGGAAATTACTGGCTGTCAATGTGTAAAATTGGACAGATATATCTCCGTGAAAAGACGCAATATATCCTCTCAGATGTAAGGAAATGGGGGTTTTGGGATTCCGGAATTCAACATTTTCCTACCACGGGCCAACCATGGTTCGACGATCATCGGTCGCTTCGCGAATGGCCTCATTCCCTTTCCCCTAACGGAAACCCTGGAGGTGTAGACTGTACTAAAGAATTGAGGCCTGGGTTAATGTGACCCTCACAGTTAATGTATGTAAACCAAAGTTACCAAATTACAGTAAAATCATTCCAAAACGAGTCATCTTACCAAGTTACAATGAAATCCCTTCATAAATATAACACGTATACTTTGCTAAAGGAATCTAGGTCATGTGATAGTCCAGCAGTCATGGTGGACCGATTATGACCAAAATAGAACAGTCCCATCCAGATATTACAGCAAGTTATTCTACCATGTTACAATGAAATCCCCTCATAAAAACAACCTGCAGACAGTGCTCAACCTGCAGACAGTGCTAAAGAAATCTAGGTCACGTGACCAGGTGGCAGTAATGGCTGACCAATCATGACCAAACAGGAAAGTCTCATCTGGACATCATATCGAGTTATCCTTCCAAGTTACAATGAAAATCGCTTCAGAAATATGAACTGTAGACTGCGTTAAACAAATCTTGGTCAGGTACCTCTGCGGCCATCACGGTCAACAGATCACAGCTAAAACAGGGCGTTCTCATCTAGACAATATACCAAGGCATCCTACTAATTTACCATGAAATCCCTTCAAAAATGCAAGCTGTGCTAAAGGAATCTAGGTAACGTGCCCCTACAGCCATCACGGTTGACTGAACCAAACCAAATAGGACATTCTCATCTAGACATTATTCAGAGTCATCTTACCAAGTTACAATGAAATCCCTTCATAAATATGACCTGTAGACTGTGCTAAAGATGTTCGGGCCTATGCAGCCATCACGGTTGACTGATCATGACCAAAAGGGGACATTCTCATCTAGACATGACCTCGAACCTGCATGTGAAATTTCACGATGATCGGACAAGAACTACTGGGTGTAGCCTGTGTTAAAGAAAATGTGAACAGACTTCCGCACGAGTGATGGCAATAGCTTATCTTGACTTTGTCAAGTTAAGCTCAAAAATAAGATAGATGGCTAATTTGTACAATTTATGCACAAGATAAAAATTAAAATTTTTTAGTAAATTTTGTTTCTTAACATACATACCACAATTGTTTACAATTGGCTGTAACATAAGTGCAAGCCCTACTTCGGAACTAACTCAAGCTTTTAGAATCTTTTCCAAACGAGTTGGAAAAGTACTAGAGTGCAAAAGCACGAAAAAGATCGAAAAAAGGGTCGAGCGAGACCAGCGCTCGAAATTACAGGTACTTTCTCTCTGCACACCTCTTGCGTTTACTGAGCACATGAGCAACAACCGTGACGTCAATTCCGTATTTCTGCCAACGAGAAGTTTGTGATTTAGCGGGGAGGCATCGATATCAAAGATATCCCCAAGGAGGGTGGGCCTCCGGTAAACAATTGTGGTAGGTATGTTAAGAAACAAAATTTATTAAAAAATTTTAATTTCTTTTCAACCTACTCACAATTGTTTACAATTGGCTGAATGTTTAAACAATAGGAGGATGTGAATCACATAACCAATACCAACAAGCAGAACGAAAGCAAGGATGGCAGAGAACAATAACAAAACATGTAATGAAGATAGAGAGAAGGCACCTGAAAAGAACAAGGCTGAGCGAAGCACAACCTCGATAAAAACAATTTTAACGAGGGTGCACAACAGCCTGAGCAGCAACGAGAGGGCCTAAAGAATAAAGGTCCTCAGATTGCTGCTGAAGGTGGCGGAGATAAAAGGAGGAGAAGGTAGAAGCACTCCTCCAGTAAGCTGCATTCATAACATCCCGGAGCGAAACAGAATTGGAGAACACCCAGGATGTAGAAATGGCACGAACCTCATGAGCATTAAGCCGGTTCGAAACAAGATCCGACGCAGACAAGCGAGAATAAGCCAGCTTGATTGCAAGACAGATCCACCTGGAAATAGAATGGGAAGAGATAGACTGCCTCTTAGAAATGAGAGACAGAAAGAATCTCTTCCGACCCCTCCTAATGAACTGAGTGCGAGTAATATAAGTCTTGATCGCACGAACAGGACAAAGAAGAGGCCATCTACAGCAGGGAGAGCCCGAATGCAGATGGGAGGAGGTACCGAATCAGGAAGGTGATTCTTAGCCAGAAAGAGCAATCAGTAGTGAAGGTGACACTATTAGCCTCATTTCGGAAGAAGGCAGAATCAACAGATAGTGCATGAAGCTCACTGACTCGACGAGAAGAAGCAAACACTAGAAGAAAAGCCATCTTATAGGTGAGAAAACGCATGTCGGTCTCAGATAAAGGCTCGAATGGCGCCCCCTCCAAACAGTGCAACACCCATGCCAAGTTCCACTTGGGTGTAAGACGCAAAACGCGAGGCCTCTTCAAAGAAAAGTGCCGAATGAATTTGAAGAGAAAAAGATTACGACCGATGCACCACTTTCCCACATAAGAGAAAGTATCAGACAGCATAGACCGATAGCCCTTAATCGTAATAGCCCTTGGAGTCAAAAAGAAAAAACAGAAAATCCGCAATTTGCGCAATTGACGGATCACGGTAATTCACATTGTGATCTGCACACCAGGGGCAGAAAACCCTCCACTTGGCGGCATAAGTCATGCCAGTGGAATGTCGCCGCGATGCAGAAATGCACTCCACTGATCGTATAGAAAAACCTCTAGGTCGGAGACTGGACCTGATAAAAGACAGGCATGAAGGGACAGGCTCGCCAGGTTGTTGTGATACTTCCTGGGACGACCCTGTGAAAGAACATCACGACGTAGAGGAAGACGAATCGGTCGATCGGCCAACAGAGGCCGCAGCAGATTGATCCACACCCTCTGCGGAGACAGGGGTGTAATCAGAATGATCCTGCAACTGCAAGCACGAATCTTCGCTAATACCTGAGGAAGAATCGGTGCAGGAGGAAAGGCATAGGCGATCCAACCTGTCCAGTCCAGAGACAGAGCGTCTACTGCAAATGCCAGAGGATCTGGACAAGGGGAGACAAAGGTCTCTACCTGATGAGTAGCGAAAATGTCGACCTGAGGACGGCCCCACTGCTCGCAAATCGCCTGAAACACCGACCGATGTAGCATCCATTCGGTTGAAAGGACACTGTCGCATCAGGACAGGGAGTCTGCTAGGACGTTGAGATGCCCGGGAATGTGTCGAATGGATACCCAAGCGTTCACATCCCGCGCCAACAGAAGATCCCGAGACAGCCGATACATGGGAATCGAATTTGTGCCTCCTTGATTCCATATGTAGGCCACTACTGTCGAATTGTCCAAAAGAAGTAGGACAATATGGTCCGACAGATGAGGGATCCAAAGCCGAAAACTCAACAGAAGAGCAAGGAGCTCCTTCTGGTTGATATGAAGGCCCACCTGCTCGCTGTCCCACTCTCCGTGAGTAGACAGACCGAGAGGATCCAACGTCGCACCCCAGCCCCGATCGCTGGCATCCGCAGTAAGGATGCGATCAGCCAAAGGAAGATCCAACAGAACACCCTGTGTCAGCCAGGGAATATCGGCCCAAGGGCGGAGGTGACAAAGCAGAGACCGAGGAATAGTGAGTTCCAGGTCCAGCGGATCTACATTCGGACGCCAATGATCCAACAGGAAGTGTTGGAGGGAGAGGTCGGACAAACAAGCGACCGAGTGGAATGAGATCTGTCACCGAACCGCAAAGGCACAGCATCCGAAGGAAAGTCCTGGCCGAGACCGAGGAAGATTGAAGCAGGTTCCGAGTCAAGGCGGAAAGAATCGTCGCCCGAGCCTGGGGGACCGACACTACATTGTGAAGAGTGTCGAAATCCATCCCCAAATGACGGAATCGCTGAGAAGGAAGAAGATCCGACTTCTCGCGATTGACTCTGAAACCCAGCGACGCTAGCAGGCAAAGAAACTGCCGGACATCGAACTCCAGAACAGCAGCATCGTGGTGCCGTTGGAGGATGTCGTCTAGGTAGGCTGACGAAGTCACTGCCGACTGAATGCGGTGGAAAGCAAGCACATGTGACATCAGTTGGGTGAAGGCCCAAGGAGCCAGGTTCAAACCAAACGGGAGAGCTCTGAATTGAAAAACTTGATCCCGAAACGAGAACCGAAGGTATTTCCGTGACGCCAGATGAATGGGTACATGGAAGTAGGCATCCTTCAGGTCGATACTGGCCGCAAAATCGCCCTGATGAACTGAACGTCGAACCGACCGGAAAGTCTCCATACTGAAACGAGGAGCTATTATGTACTCGTTCGGGGTACTCAGATTGATGACAGGACGATATTGGCCGTTTTTCTTCGGCACCAAGAAAAGTCTCGAGTAAAACCCCAGTGAAAGGGTGTTCCTGACCACCTCGATCGCCCCTTTGGAGAGGAGATTGTCGATCTCCTGCACCAGAAGGTCACGACGCAGAGAATCGGAAGGGACCTGAGTCGGAAGGGGCACCCGAGATAAACTGGGGTGCCGATGGAAGGACAGTCGCAGACCGGATTGAATGACGTCAAGGACTCAAGAGTCCGACGTTATCTCTGTCCAACGGTCGTAAAACAGCGACAGCCTTCCCCCGACTGGAGGTGAATCGAGCTGAGAACCTTCACTTGCGGCCTCGACGAGGCCCCCCGAGAATAGAAACCACCTCGGGAAGTGACAGAGTCCTGAGACTTTCCAGCCTGAGGCTGCCAGCGAGCCTGGCCACATCGCCGCTTCTTATGTGCAGACGGAGCCGAAGGCGTAGCCGATGTCACCGACGAGGCAGACGCAGCAGCACGCTTGGCAGGCTTGGAACGACCCCCACCTGCAGCAGCAGGTTGGTCAAGCTGTCGCAGCAAAAGCTGGTCCTTCGAATGACGAAGAACTTCGCCACGAACAGCTTCCACGGAACCATGGAACAACTGAGGTCCCACCAAAGAGGTAGACCTCAGAACAGCATGTTGCTCAGAAGGAAGGGATGGTAAAGAATCCAACACCGCATCCCGGCGTGCCAGCTCCAAATTAGCCGTGTTATAGGCGTGAGCGTGTGTCAAGTTCATAAGAGCCTGTGACAAAATGCGAAAAGGCGCCTGAGCGTCATCAAACTCCCCTGGTGGAAAATATTCAGCCAGAGCAGCGACGACATGGTCCGCGAGAGATAACATACCCAGCATCTCTCGGGACAGGCCCACCATAGACTCAACTACCGACATCGGGAGAACTGCCGACTTAGGCTTAGTCAACCCGAGGGAAGAAGAATCCTCATCCACAGTAGTCACCCCTTGGAAGACCGGTGGAGAGACGGAATCGTAAACACGAAACCGCGATGGAGGCAGAAAGGCATCAGCTCTAGAAAAGAAAGAACCCTTGAGGGCCTTAGAACGCATTTTGGCGTCTAAGCCCTGGAAGGACTCAACAACCTGAGCCGATTGCAGAGGACACAAAGCCCCGGACCTAGAAGGCTCAACAGGGTTACGGCGCTCCACAGTGGACCGTGGCCGGATGGTCACAGAAGGCTGGTCGGAAGGTTGAACATCCGGCAATAAGCCAAAGACGAAATCCAAAGCCTGCCCCAAGACTGACGAGGGGGGCCCATCACCTTCAAGATACTCGTCATCCTCCGTAGCAGAGGAGACGTAGCCCAACTCGGGCTGACCAGCAGAAACCTCCTGTGAATACTGTGCAGTATCCAAGGGGCCAGGCGAGACATCTCGGCTACCGACCAAAGGAGGTTGTGCCTCAGGAGGCACACAGGGAGGCCAACTTGAGGGTTGCCAGAAAGCAACCAGGTGAGCGCCAAAACGACCTGACACAGGTCACCCTGAGAATCCGTCGCAGCAGCATCGCCCGACGGAGTGTCCTCCCAATGGACCCTTCTGGTAGAAGAACCCAAATCCTCAGAAGAGACCGACGTCGAACGTCGATTGGCAGACAGAATAGGGATACGGTGAGAAGACACCGGAGGATAGTCCCGATTGTGACGCCCAGGGGCCATCACTGACCTCTGCGAAACAGAAGGTCCTGCCTGCAAATCCTCTAAAGAGACCGACGGCGCACATCGATCGGTAGCTGGACCTAGGACACGGTGAGTAGACACCGGAGGATTGTCCCAAGAATGACAGGAACCTGTCATTGGCCTCTGCGCAGCAGACGGCCCCAACTGCCTATCCTCTGAGACCGACGGCAAGCATCGATCGACACCCAGACTCGGAACACAGTGAGGATCACCAGAGGAAGGTTCCGAGAGTGACAGCTAACAGGAGCTGTCACTGACCGCTGCCGAACAGCAGGCCCTGGATACCAACGTCCCAACACCATCCCGCCAGGCGGCACACTAGCAGGGGAAGGTGGAACAATAAATGATTCACTCGAGGGACGAGGAATCGCTGCCGAAGCGACCGGCCGGCTCAACCGACTAGGAGCAAACCTAGCCAGATGAGACGGAGCAGACAGCAAACCCGCACAGCCCCGCCGCGAGGCTAGGGGAGGCTGAGAACACACAGACACACCAGCAGATACAGCCTCGGTCCCCTGAAACTGTAGACCATCCCCAGAGGAGATGGAAGAACCACCATCAGACATAATAGGATCTGGAGTAACAACTTTCTCAACAACAGTCGACAGTGTAGGAGGCAGATCGGAGAGGGGCACCGAGCTGACCTCGGAAAAGCTCTCAACGAAAACAGACGCCTCAATAGTGACATCAGAAGACAAAGAGACCACAGTCTCCTCGTCAGGTATCACTGAACTAACACAGTCAACAGTTGCAGTGGAACTCGCCACAGAAGACAGATCAGAATCCTGTGTGACAGAGTCACCACGTGCACCAGCAGAAATGTCTGCTATGGCACGGCTACCCTTACCCCGAGAACGAGGGGTTCTAGCTCTGGACAGAACCACCTTGTTAACAGAAGCCCAGAATTTAGAGGAACAAACCCCACAAATACCACATGATTGGGCCTGAGTGCAATTGTTGCAAGTGACACATGTGGAATGAGAGTCGTCCACATGCTTCACTTGCAAGCAAGAGGTACAAGGAATAGTCTTTGGCATTATATCAAAGTAATCAAGCTTCCCGCCGACGGAAGACAGCACGAAGGTCGTGTTCACACGTGGGGGAAAAACAAGATGAAGTGTGAAGAAACAAGCAATAATAATACAAATTAACATTAATTAACAATAATTTGGTAGCTTGACAAAAGGATACAATCCACTCACACACTAAGAATGTAGAATAAGTTGTTCACGAAGAATAAACAGCAAATTAGCACGAGTCACAAAAATTTCCGACCATGTACAATGGCGGAAATAAAAGGAATTAACATCACGGTTGTTGCGCATGCGCTCGGTAAACGCAAGAGGTGTGCAGAGAGAGTACCTGTAATTTCGAGCGCTGGTCTCACTCGACCCCTTTTTCGATCTTTTTCGTGCTTTTGCACTCTAGTACTTTTCCAACTCGTTTGGAAAAGATTCTAAAAGCTTGAGTTAGTTCCGAAGTAGGGTTTGCACTTATGTTACAGCCAATTGTAAACAATTGTGAGTAGGTTGAAAACAAACCTGTACAGTATGTTATGAACACTGTGTAAGTTGTTTTCCATACCAAAAAGAATCAAAATCTGAATTACTGTTTGGAAGTTCTTGTTCAGAATGTGTAATGGCTATTTTTAGAACAAAACAGCTGAGAGAGGCCATTTTTGAAGTGGTCAAAAACCCAAATGTGACATATTCACTTTGTCATGTCTGTACCGCTGTGTCATATCCTCCATTGTGTCAAATCATTTATCTGTCCATATATGTTTGTATTGATGGATGAACAGATGGATGAAGGAACTAACAGCTGGACGGCTGGTTGGCCAAATGGCCAGATAGATCGACGGATGAATGATTGAATGAATGAAAGTGTCAATGACACTGTAGCTCAACTTGTGTAAGACATGTACACATATAGTATGCGACACAGCAATGACACACATCTATGTAATAACCTGATAACAAAGTTACATATAAAGTATTGTAAAGGTCTGTACATAAATGCTGACCGTAGCCTGTAACAAATGTATAGGTAAAGTATTGTACAGGTGGGCAACAGTTAGATGCTAAACTAGGAAAGAAATCTTTGAGTCTCAGAGTGGGTCTGACTGAATGCAAAAATATTTGTTCTCATAGCACAGTGATAACAAAGGTACCCCAAAACACTTGTTCCTGTCCCAAGGTGATTAAGGTACCCAAGAAGTTTCGTGAAGATAGGTTCATAAATACAGCCTCTAGCCCGAGCCGTATTGACATGTGCACTTACTGTGTATAAGTAGCACTGAATAAATCAAAGTTCATCTAACTTGCACAATTTCTGAGAGAAAAACCTGTATTATATGTGATGTATTCCATGTTACTAAACATTCATTCAAAAATTTATTTAAATCAGAACCTTCATATAGAAGTTCTGTGTAAACAAGAGGCCCCAAGGAGCCTTAATCGCTCACTGGCCAAAGTGGTTCAAAGAAGTATTTGGGGGGTCACATTCAGTTAGACATGGTTCATCAGCACTACAAAGGAATGAAGTCATGAGAGACAAATTTTATGGAACTAGGGACATGGCTTGAACAAACTTTAATCTTACCCCCCTAAGGATGCTGCATACCAAATATCAAAAGAATTCATATGCTGGATCTGAAGAAGAAGACTTTTAAAGAAAATTTCTCATTCTGAACTAAGTTATCATTCAGGCTCCCACAGTGAGCCCAAATATGAACCCAGGGACTTGGCTTGAACAAACTTGAATTTTACCCCCTAAGGATGCTGCATGCCAAATATCAAAACATTCCGACTGCTGAATCTGAAGAAGATTTTTAAAGAAAAATTCCTCAAATTGACAAAGTTATAATTTGGGCTCCCACAGGGAGCCCAAATATGGACCCAGGGACTTGGCTTTAACAAACTTGAATCTCACCCCCTAAGGATGCTACACACCATATAATATCAAAACATTCCGACTGCTGGATCTGAAGAAGATGTCTTAAGAAAATTCCTCATTTTGAACTAGGTTACAATTCAAGCATCCCACAGTGAGCCCAAGTATGGACCTAGGGACATGGCTTGAACAAACTTGAATCTCACCCCCCAAGGATGCTGCATACCAAATATCAAAACATTCCGACTGCTGGATCTGAAGAAGAAGATTTTTAAAGAAAATTCCTCATTTTGAACTAAGTTATAATTCGGGCTACCACAGTGAGCCCAAATATGAACCCAGGGACTTGGCTTGAACAAACTTGAATCTCACCCCCTCTAAGCATGCTGCATACCCAATACCAAATGATTCTGCCTGCTGGATCTTGAGAAGAAGATTTTTAAAGAAATTTGCCTGAAATGCACTAAGTTCAAATTGGGCTCCTATACTGAACCCAAATATGAACCCAGGGGGCCGATCTCAACAAACTTGAATCAGATCCACCCCACAATATTGCATACCAAATATCAAAAGATTCTGCCTGCTGGATCTGGAGAAGAAGATTTTTAAAGAAATTTGCCTGAAATGCACTAAGTTCGAATTCGAGCTTTTATAGTGAGCCCAAATATGAATCCAGGAGGCCAATTTGAACAAACTTGAATCAGATCCACCCCACAATGTTGAATACCAAATATCAAAAGATTCTGCCTGCTGGATCTGGAGAAGAATTTTTTTAAAGAAATTTGCCTGAAATGCACGAAGTTCGAATTCAGGCTTCTATACTGAGTCCAAATATGAATCCAGGGGGCCGATTTGAACAAACTTGAATCAGATCTACCCCACAATGTTGCATACCAAATATCAAAAGATTCTGCCTGCTGGATCTGGAGAAGAAGATTTTTTAAGAAATTTGCTTGAAATGCACTAAGTTCGAATTTTGGCTTCTATAGCGAGCCCAAATATGAATCCAGGGGGCTGATTTGAACAAACTTGAATCAGACCCATACCAAGATGCTGCATACCAAGTATCAAAAGATTCTGCCTACTGGTTCTGGAGAAGAAGATTTTTTAATAATTTTTCTATAATTCATACGGTGCTATCAGAGTTATGCCCCATACAGAGCCCACAAGGGACATGGCCATTTCATTTGAACAAACATGAATTGCCATGTAGTAATGAACATCCACATGAAGTTTCATGAAAATCGGACCAGTGGTTTCAGAGGAGAAGTCGTTTGAAAAATGTTCACAAGGACGGACGACGGCGGATGACAAGTGATAAGTTGAGCTCCCTTCGGTGAGCTAAAAACTGATTGTACCTAATTTTGGTACAAAATGGCCACTGGCAGCTATCTTGAATTTTGGACCGCACCCAAACACACTCATTCTCGTCCCAAGGTGATAACAAAGGTACCCAAGAAGTTTCGTGAAGATCGATTCATAAATAGAGCCTCTAGCCCGAGCCGTATTGACATGTGCACTTACTGTGTAAAAGTAGCACTGAATAAATCAAAGTCCATCTAATTTGCATAATGTCTGCACGAGGAAAAAACCTGTATTATATGTGATGTATTCCATGTTACTAAACATTCATTCAATAATTTATTCAAAGCAAAACCTTCATATAGAAGTTCTGAACAAAAAACTGATTGTACCTAATTTTGGTACAAAATTGCCACCAGCAGCCATCTTGAATTTTGAACCGCACCCAGAAACACTCGTTCTCGTCCCAAGGTAATAACAATGGTACCCAAGAAGTTTCGTGAAGATCGGTTCATAAATACAGCCCCTAGCCCGAGCCATATTGACATGTGTACTTACTGTGTGTAAGTAGCGCTGAAAAAATCAAAGTTCATCTAATTTGCAGAATTTCTGCACGAGAAAAAAATCTGTATTATATGTGATGTATTCCATGTTACTAAACATTCAGATAAAAAGTTATTCGAAACAGAACTTTCATACAGAAGTTCTGTACAAAAAACTGATTGCACTCACTAAGGTACAAAATGGCTGCTGGTGGCCATCTTGAATTTCAGACCGCACCCAAAAACACTCGTTCTTGTCCTACAGTGATAATAAAGGGACCCAAGAAGTTTCGTAAAGATCAGTTCATAAATAGGGCCTCAAGCCCAAGCTGTATTGAATTTTTGACAGACAGAGAGATGGACAGACGGACAACGGGCCATGGCATAACCTCAAATTTGACTACGTCAAAGTTGAGCTAAATGAATACGTCAAAGTTGAGCTAAATAAAAGTGTCAATGACACTGTAGCTTAACTTGTCTGTGTGTTGTGTTTGATGAAAAGGATAATGTTCAATGTTTATGAAAGGATTATGAAATAAGACAAGAATCGTTATAATTGGGAATATGTTAATTTCTGTTCCCTGTATGCTATGTTGTTAATAAAAATAATATGAGGTGTAGACTGTACTAAAGAACTGAGGGGTGGGTTAATGTGGCCTTCACAGTTAATGTACGTGGCCCTCACAATTAATGTATGTCAACAAAAGCTACCAAGTTACTGTGAAATTATTCCAAAACGAGTCATCCTATCAAGTTACAATGAAATCCCTTAATAAATATGGTCTGTGGACTGTGCTAAAAGTTTTCGGGCTTCAGGCCTGTGTAGCCATCACAGTTGACCGATTGCAACTAAAAGGGGATGACCTCATCTCGACATTATACTGAGTCTTTCTACCAAGTTACAATGAAATCCCTTCACAAATTCGACCTGTAGTCTGTACTAAAGTTTTTTAGGTTTTGGGCTTGGGCAGCCATCATGGCTGAATGATCGCGACCAAAAGTGGACGTTCTCATCTGGGCATTATCTGGAGTGATCCTACGAAGTTACAATGAAAGAAATCCCTTCATAAATATGACCTGTAGACTGTGCTAAAGGTTTTTGGGCTTCGGGCCCCTGTAGCCATCACAGATGACCAATCACGTCCAAAAGGGAACGTTTTCATCTAGACATTATATGAAGTCAACCTCCCAAGTTACAATGAAATCCCTCCATAAATATGACCTGTAGACTATGCTAAAGGTTTTCGGGTTTTGGGCTTGGGCAGTCATCACAGTTGACAGACCGCGACCAAATGGGGAAGTTCTCATCTAGACATCATACGGAATCATCCTACTAAGTTACAATGAAATCCCTCCATATTAAATATGACCTGCAGACTCTACTAAAAGTTTTTGGGTTTTGGGCTTGGGCAGCCATCACGGTTGACAGATCATGACCAGAAGGGGACGTTCTCATCTAGACATTATACAGAGGCATCCAACCAAATTACAATGAAATTCCTTCATAAATACGACCTGTAGACTGTGTAATGGTTTTTGGGTTTTGGGCTCAGGCAGCCATACCGGTTGACTGATCATGACCAAAAGGGGACGTTCTCATCTAGACATGACCCCAAACCTGCATACAAAATTTTGTGATGATCATACAAGAACTACGGGGTGTAGCCTGTGCTAAAGGAAAATGTGAACAGACTCACACACTAACAGACTTCCGCACACGTGATGGCAATAGCTTATCTTGACTTTGTCAAGTTAAGCTAAAAAAAAATGAATGGAAGAGTGTGAAGGTATAATTATCTTCAACTTCAGACACTATAGCAACCTGGATGGACAGACAGATGGACAATCAAATGAAAAAATGAATGGAAGAAGAGACCAAATTCAGTATACATCATATCTTCTTTGAGAGTGAGGGTACAGTTACCTTCTACTTCAGACACTATAGCAACTTGTAACAGATGTGGTGGAGATAAATAATGCCTATTTCTAAAGAAGGAGTCTGGTGGCACAGGGTACAAAGGAGGATGGTGCACTGATCATATAAATGATTTTCAAATCAATGCAAATGCAGATCAAGCTCTGTTTGTCATCAGTTAGGAAGTTGAAAAGATTGACAGTTACTTGCCACTACAATGTGGTTATTGCAAGGTATTCCAGCTTCTTTTGCCAACTGCTGTACGATTTTTATCTTTACAAACTTCAAAAAGACACTTCCTAGATTTTTTATATAACAAATTTCCAGTTGACTGGTAGAATGTCTGATTAATTTCGGTAGTTGGCACTTGTTCGTCAACAAGTGTTTTGCTATATTTTATATATTGGTGTTTAAATTCGCTTTCAGGATCTCTGGCTATCTCATGGCCACAACATAGGTATGAAGTCAAGTTTTGCCAATAGTTTATATCTATGCTGTCCACTTTAGAGGACTTCCATCCCAAGCATTAGTTCCGGATCCTATTTTACAAGCAAAGCAGAGCTGCAGTAAACAAGCACTGCTCCACTTCCTGTGGTCCCCCTAGGGAAAAGTGTTTTTTATGATTAACTGGAAAGTGCTTACAGGAAAAACACTGTCCATTTGCCTATGACAAGTGAAAATCTGCCAGTCAAATGGATTTCTTGAACATCCATGTTAAAGCCTTGTTATCTATAAGAATACATCTATATCATTTTCGACAACATGAATAAAATTATGTGCCTTAACTCTTAAAGGCCTGGAGATTAGTGTTCAACCAACGATCGGATTGTGGGCAATTGGATGAAAACAGCAACGGCTCCCGGAACATCGGTTCAACCGATTATTGCCAAGCATTTTTTTGTGATGATTCATTAACCACATTTTATTATCTTCTGCAATTGTTCAATTGTTAATGTAAAATGATGTCAATGACACCATTCAATAAAGTTGAGAAACAACCACAATGAGTAATCTTAATTTCTCTAGACGCCCCTTTAGGAGATATACAAGTTAAACAATATGTAAAGCTTACAATTGAGTGTACTTGAGGCAATCGCCAGTTGATACTGGAAAAGGTTAACCAGTTGCATGCACTTGGGTGGCACACATGGCTCTGAGAGCCACATAAACAGCCCAAGTGTGCACGTCTGGTCATATTACTGCGACCTGGGTCAACAAAGTTTAACAATGTGAAAAATGTTCAATTTAATGTAGTTCTTTCAAGCCTCAACTCTTCAAATATTACACAGTATTACAAATGGAATTGGCATCGGAATCGGCCGAGTGTGAGCTCAAATAATCAGTAATCAGTCAGCAGCCATTTTTGGTAATTGGTTGAACACTACTGAAGATTTTTTTAGACATTTTTGCTGCACTTTGATGATCAACATACTGTGACTGTTCAGTTGTTTCAAGACAATATAGACAGCCAATATTTGCCTCCAAACAACTGTCAAGGTTCTAAGAAGGTACCTTGCGAGTTTACCCAGAGGTTACATGTTGGAGTACATGTTCTGTTCTGTAGCAGTAAACAAGGCTCAAAATAAATTTTTTCCAGTGCAGGTCAAAATGTCCTGCCCCAAGTTGTTGGTACAGGTCATTTTAATTTGGTGCAGCGCATTTTCAACATATTGCTTTACACACTGTAAATTGACATAGGGTGACTACTAAAGGAGGAAATGACTTGTTAATTCGCAATGGAATTTAACCCTTTGAATATGAGAGGCCACTTTACCAGACCAGAGACATGGTACGCCATACTTGCATTAAGTAGGATGCCTGCTAATTTAAGGGGGGGTTAGACCAACCAATATTTTCAACATTCAGCCCCAATGCTGCACGTTGAAAATATTGATTGGTCTGCCCCCTAATAATGAATAAGGACTCTTCTAATTGCTGCATTTCAACTGACAAGGGAGATACCACCAATGTTCAAAGGGTTAAGTTTATACCACATTACAAGTGTTGTTTAAACTCAGATTCTAAAATTGAGCAGAATTTTATGTCGGTCAAAATGTTCTATGGATTTCAAAGTGTGAACATTTGGTGTCGATCATTGTCCTTGTCCCACCACTTATTTCAAGCCTTGGCAGTAAAATGTAGCCAAAGTCGGAATGAGGCCTTTAAGGGTAAAAAAATCACACTCCAACACAAGCAACAACAATGAAAACTTGATTCAACATGCTCAAAAACAACTGATATCTATTTACTAACTTGTCATAAATGTTGTGAAGTTCTGGGTAAAACCATGTCACAGTGACTTAGTCTGGTGCTAAAGGACGAATCACATCAGAAATTAAGTCACAGCCTAACTCACCAAATTTATGTTGATAATTCATTTTTGGTCTGGTACATGGACATCCTTAACACTTTCAACACAGTATGCATAATTTAAATCATAAAAGAAAAGAAAATTAAGTGGCCGGTTAGCAAACAACACAATGGACAACCAATAGTTAATGGGCAGTACACTCGGGACTGTTGAATTAAATTATTATTGAACATGATCCTACAAATACAAAATGGATTCTCCCAATCACTATCGCAGTGTTGTATGCACCAATCCCATTCAGAACTTTAGTGTTGAGAGGGTTAACAGAACAAGAGGCCTCACGGGGCCTGAGGGCGCTTACCTGACATGGTAGCCTAAATATCAACCCAGAGAATTGATTTCAACAAGTTGCATCTGCTCCTCCTAAGAAAAGTTTATACCAAATATCCAAAGATTCCCACAGGGAGCCCATGCAACTGGTAATGTGACACCAAGACCTATCAATGGCCATTTTCTCTTGAAAACCTACAAGATGTTTGTAAAGAAATCCAGGGAAAACATGAATTTTTTAAGCTTTTGATGGGTATCGCTGTTTACCACCCCAAAAGGGGTTAACGCTTGGTTTTCTGAATACCCTTATTACTTACATCAAGAGGCCCCAAGGAGCCTTAAACGCTCACCGGCCAAAGTGGTTCAAAGAAGCATTTGGGGTCACATTCAGTTAGACATGGTTCATCAACACTACAAAGGATTGAAGTCATGAGAGACAAATTTTATGAATCCAGGGACTTGGCTTTAACAAACTTGAATCTCACCCCCTAAGGATGCTGCACACCAAATATCAAAACACTCCGACTACTGGTTCTGAAGAAGAAGATTTTTAAAGAAAATTCCTCATTTTGAACTAAGTTACAATTCGAGCTCCCACAGTGGGTCAAAATATGGACCTAGGGGCATGGCTTGAACAAACTTGAATCTCACCCCCTAAGGATGCTGCATACCAAATATCAAAAAATTCCGACTGATGGATCTGAAGAAGATTTTTAAAGAAAATTCCTCATTTTGAACTAAGTTATCATTCGGGATCCTACAGTGAGTCCAAATATGGACCTAGGGACATGGCTTGAACAAATTTAAATCTCACCCCCTAAGGATGCTGCATACCAAATATCAAGACATTCCGACTGCTGGATCGGAAGAAGATTTTTAAAGAAAATTCCTCATTTTGAACTAAGTTATAATTCGGGCTACCACAGTGAGCCCAAATATGAACCCAGGGACTTGGCTTGAACAAACTTGAATCTCATCCCCCTAAGCATGGTGCATACCCAATATCAAAAGATTCTGCCTGCTGGATCTTGAGAAGATTTTCAAAGAAATTTGCCTGAAATGCACTAAGTTCAAATTTGGGCTCCTATACTGAGCCCAAATATAAACCCAGGGGTCCGATTTGAACAAACTTGAATCAGATCCACCCCACAATGTTGCATACCAAATATCAAAAGATTCTGCCTGCTGGATCTGGAGAAGAAGATTTTTTAAGAAATTTGCCTGAAATGCACTAAGTTCGAATTCGGGCTTCTATAGTAAGCCCAAATATGAATCCAGGGGGCCGATTTGAACAAACTTGAATCAGATCCACCCCACAATGTTGCATACCAAATATGAAAAGATTCTGCCTGCTGGATCTGGAGAAGAAGATTTTTTAAGAAATCTGCCTGAAATGCACTAAGTTCGAATTCGAGCTTCTATAGTGAGCCCAAATATGAATCTAGGGAGCCGATTTGAACAAACATGAATCAGATCCACCCCACAATGTTGCATACCAAATATCAAAAGATTCTGCCTGCTGGATCTGGAGAAGAAGATTTTTTAAGAAATTTGCCTGAAATGCACTAAGTTCGAATTCGGGCTTCTATAGTGAGCCCAAATATGAATCCAGGGGGCCGATTTGAACACACTTGAATCAGATACACCCCACAATGTTGCTTACCAAATATCAAAAGATTCTGCCTGCTGGATCTGGAGAAGAAGATTTTTGAAGAAATTTGCCTGAAATGCACTAAGTTCGAATTCGAGCTTCTATAGTGAGCCCAAATATGAATCTAGGGAGCCGATTTGAACAAACTTGAATCAGATCTACCCCACAATGTTGCATACCAAATATCAAAAGATTCTGCCTGTTGGATCTGGAGAAGAAGATTTTTTAAGAAATTTGTCTGAAATGCACTAAGTTTGAAATTGGGCTCCTATACTGAGCCCAAATATAAACCCAGGGGGCCGATTTGAACAAACTTGAATCAGATCCACCCTACAATGTTGCATACCAAATATCAAAAGATTCTGCCTGCTGGATCTGGAGAAGAAGATTTTTTAATGTTTTTCCCATTGCCTACAGTGTTAAAAAGTGCTGACTCAGCACTTTTTCAAAGTCCTGAAAAAAGTACCTTGCGATCAAACCGATAGGGATTTTTTTTAATTATTCTATTCTACTGGATAAAAGTAAGCTTTATACAAAATAAGCATTCTCTGTGCCGTGAAGTTTTGGAGATATGGCAGTTTTAAGGTTTTTCCTATTTTTAGCTCCCGAGGTTCCCACGGGGCAGTGAGAAAATTTTTTTTTGCATCAATCAACTACTTATGACCCATTATCATCTCATATCAAATTTGGTTCAAATCGACCTCACGGTTCAGCAAATAGAAATTTTAGGTGTCGCCAAAATTTTTGCCCCTCCCATAACGAAGGCAAATAATGCCCGACAAACTTCTCTTGAACAAACTTGATTCTACACCTCAAAAGGAAGCTGCATACCAAATATCAAGACTCTGCTACTGCTGGTTCATGAGAAGAAGTTTTCAAAGATGTTGGTGCCCCTTGGGGGCGTGGCCCCACCCAGGAGGAGGGGCAACTTCATTTGAACAAATCTGAATTGACATTAGGTAATACACATTTACCCAACATTTGAAAAATATTGGGCAAGTGATTTCTTCAGAGAAGTTGGTTTTGCAAAGTTTACGCCGGACGACGACGGACGGACGACGGACGGAAACCGATCAGTAAAGCTCACCTTGAGCATCGCTCAGGTGAGCTAATAAGGAGAACATGTTTTCACTCACCTACATTACTAGATCTTTGACAAATATCTTTACTCACATTGCCATTTTATTTATTTAGTGGTGTTTTTTAAGGTCACATATTTCTGCACAATGGCTAATCAAGACCATGACAGTTTTACGGGTGGAGGAAGCTGAGTAAACAGAGAGAAACACCGAGCAACAGTCAGCTCCCCAATATACTAACTCCACACACACAGGGTTAGCATTGGTTGAAGACTGGTGCACCATTGATGTGCAGTACGCCATAGTACACAACGCGACAGTGCCCCCACATGGGCAATAGGGATGAAGTGTCTTATCCAAGGACAGGGACACAACGAGGTTGCCGCAGGTAGGATTTGAACTGAGCACCTCTTGGCTTGCAGCCTGCACCTCTACCTACTTACCCTACTCCCCATTTTATTCATTTGCTAACTCTTCCAGAACCATGATCTACTTTGTAATGATGATGAAACCTTCTGTTATGATGACATGATGGTGGATGCCGGGATGTAATGCACTGTAGGAGCCCAGGGTCTGTATCGGGCGCACTGAACCCTTTCCACCAGTGTATTACATCCTAGCATATTATTAGATTTTTGACAGAAACTTGTGATATCAACTGCAGTGGTTTATAATCAACACACCAGACTGAGGCAGGTTATCATAAAACTTTTTGTCTCCGAGGTTATAGGTAAACTGAATTCAAGTACTTTTCAAGGAAGGTGGTGGAAAATCAGGTGCTTTTCAATGATAGAAAGAAATTCAACCACTTCTCAAGGAACTGTCCCAAATTCAAGGACATTTCATTTGAATGGAACTTAAACGAGAGGCTCTAAAGAGCCTGTAATCGCTCACCTGGCAGAACAACATATAAAAATGTGATTTCCCATAGGGTTTCCATGGTAACTATGAGTCGCAATTGTGGCAATGTTTGCAACATTACATGAACATTAGATGAGGATCATTGCTAGAAGGTGTCCCAGTCCTCAATCATGTGAAGTTTCAAAACATTTGACCTTGGAGTTCTAGAGAAGAGTTTTCAAAATCGACCAATCAGAACAAAGAATGCCTCTGGCGGCCACGTTTTTCATCCAACAGGAAAAATATTGGTAGCAGTAGTCAAGAACCTCTCACAGACCACGCCTGCCAAGTTTGATTCACATTGGCTCAGTATTTCCAAAAGGATAAAAATGTGATTTCCCATAGGGTTTCTATAGCAGCTATGACACAATTGCATCCATATTTGCAACCCGATCAAGATTAAATGAGGATCATTGGTAGAGGGTATCCCAGTCATTATTTATGTGAAGTTTCAAAACATTTGGCCTGGCAGTTTCAGAGAAGATTTTTGAAAATCCACTAACCAGAATCAAAGAATGCCTCTGGCAGCCACGTTTTTCATCCGACGGGAACAAAATGAGGACCATTTGTAGAGTACCTCCCATAGACCATTCCTGTTACATTTGGTTCACATCGGCTCAGTAGTTCCAGAGAAGCAGATGAAAATATTATTTCCCACAGGGTTTCTATAGTAACTATAAGCCACAATTGCAGCCATGTTTGCAACCTGATCAACATAAAATGAGGATCGTTGGTAGAGGGTGTTCCAGTCATCAGTGATGTGAAGTTTCAAAACATTTTGGCCTTGTAGTTTCAAAGAAAAAGATTTCTTGAAAATCCACACATTTATGAATTCTGTTTAAAAAAAAAAATAAAAGAAGATTAAATATTTTGAAAATTACAATTTTTTCAGACAGTACTCTCTTTCAAACAGCTTTGGATAGGTAAAGGGTTACAAGAAACACAATATTTTATTCAAATAATTTGTCATATCTTAAATATCATACTTGACTGGTCAGCTCTACATGATGGTATACCAAACAGCTGTCATCAATCCGAATTTCTGATAAGAAACATGAGAGTAATATTAACGTAATTACATGATTGCTGCAAACTTGTTTGCAGTACAAGTGAAGATAAGTTGTAGGAAAACCACTATAAATTCTGTATCTTTCTCTTCCAACACTGATAAGACCAGAAGGTGACATTATTTTCTGGAAAACTCTCGCTGATAGCTTTCCAGAAAATGATGTCAGATTCTGATCTTATCAGTGAAGGTGCAGCAGTATACTCAGTTTATCGTGGTTATGCTACAGCTTATTTTGACTTGTTCTGCATACACAATATTTTTGTGGTTTTTCCCAGTTCTCAGTGGAGAAAACTGGAACCAACCCTTACCAGATTCTCAAAAAACAAGTATTTTGCTGACAGTACTGATCTTCATGCTGACAAGAGAGGCATTGGGTTAAGCATTAGAATATAGCCTCTGGTGGCCACGTATTTCCATCCTCTCGTAGACCATTCCTGTCAAGGTTTGGTTCACATCAGCTCAGTACTTCCAGAGAAGGATGAAAATGGGATTTCGCATAGGGTTTCTATAGTAACTATAAGCCGCAATTGTGGCCATGTTTGCAACCCGATGAACCTTAAATGAGGATAATTGGTAGAGAGGGTCCCAGTCATCGGCCATGCATAGTTTCAAAACATTTGGCCCTGTGGTTTCAGAGAAGAAAATTTTTCAAAATCTACCAACCAGAATCAAAGAATGCCTCTGGAGGCCATTTTTTTTAATGCATGGGAACTAAATGAGGATCATTTGTAGAGGACCTGCCATAGACTATCTCTGCCAGGTTTGGTTCACATCGGCTCAGTGGTTCCAGAGAAGAGATGAAAATGTGATTTCCCATAGGGTTTCTATAGTAACTATAAGCCACAATTGCAGCTATGTTAGTAACCCGATCAAGATTAAATGAGGATCATTGATAGAGGGTGTCCCAGTCATCAACCATGCAAACAGGCCTGGCATTCTGAAAAATGCAGGAGGGCAAGAAATCGCTCTCCTCAATCAGCTTAGGAGAGCAATTAGCTTTACACAGCATTTTAAGTATCCAGTTGAACGAACTCATTGAAACTGAAACCAACAGACTATTACATCAGTAATTTTATTAACTTTACTAAGGTAACGCGAAATCTCTTAGACATCTAGATGTCTCACTCAACAACCGAACACACGCTTGACAAGACCTGTGTGTGTACCCAGACCTGTCGTCCAAGAAAGTCATACGCCTACCACTACCACCTTCAACCCCCCAAGGGGGTTGAAGGTGGTAGTGGTAGGCGTATGACTTTCTTGGACAACAGGTCTGCTTGAATCTACAGTCACATCCTGGTGCAAGTGCTTCAAGTGACAGGAAAGAAGTAATGGTAGTATATTATAGTGTCAATATTCCTTGAATAATTACCCCTCAAACTGTGATGTCAGTTGTTGAACTTGAAACTGACAGAAAAAAATTTGCTGCGACCCATTTTGCTTCAAATGATTGCAACTGTGTTTGGGTATGGTTGCAGCCATTACCTTTTACCACTAAACCACTTTCAAAATGAAATTACGTGATGTTATGTGACTTCGAAGTTAAATTACATTTTTGTAAACAAACAAAAATTTAATGTGAGCATAATACATGTGATCTCAATCATCCCAGACCAAAATATTTTGGAGGGCAATTTTTCGCTCTCCTTAATTCTTTCAGGAGGGCAATAAGGAGAGCTAAAAAATCGCTCTCCTGAAATTGCCAAGCCTGTGCAAAGTTTCAAAACATTTGGCCCTGTGGTTTCTGAGGAAAAGATTTTTTAAAATCCACCAATCAGAATCAAAGAATGCCTCTGGTGGCCATGTTTTCAAACCCAGGGGAATAAAATGAGGATCGTTTGTAGAGGACCTCCCATACACTATCCCTGCCAGGTTTGGTTCACGTCTGCTCAGTAGTTCCAGAGAAGAAGAAGAAGAAAATGTGATTTCCCATGGGTTTCTATAGTAACTATAAGCTGCAATTGTGACCATGTTTGTAAACCATGTTTCAAAAAATTTGGCCTTGCAGTTTCAGAGGAGAGGATTTTTGAAAATCCACCAACAAGTATCAATGCCTCTGGCAGTCATGCTTATCATCCAATAGGAACAAAATGAGGATCTGTTCCATAAGGTCCAGATAAACGGACCAAAGTAATAAATGAAGAAATTGCTCTATTAAAATCTTTCAGCCAAAGGTCTTCATCAGTTTTGCTAGCTTCAGAAAACACTACATACTCGGTTGGATGCAAATTTCACAATGAAGTCAGAGAAAGGACGTTAGACGTCGAATCACCCTTTACACAGTTAAAGCATCAGCGAATGTAATTTTTATTGTTCCGTGTGTTAAATCCTCTCCCCTTTCTTGTTTCCAATTTCATACACCAGTAATCTTCACGTATGAGTCTGAGTTGCTTACCCCCATTTACTTTCTCAAGAATATACTTGTAAGTAAGCGTCTTTCAATGAATGTCCCGGTCTGGAAAAGTGGATGTAACTGGGCATATGGTCGTGCAACCTAATGTCCCTGAGGTGTTCAGTTAATCTCTTGTGAGCGGTTCTCTCTGATGTATACCGCTGCCTGACAAACCTTACACACCAAACAATAAATTAAATTCTCAGTTTTACAGTTCGCCGTTTTACACACATCAAAAGTGTTGGTATGAGAAGTATTACCTACTGAGTCAAAAGATAAAACCTTGCAGATGCTACACGAATCCCGGCACAGTTCAACAGGTGGTGATGTCAGCTTACTTGTTTTTCGATGCACTAGAATATCACTGATGTTGCTGTCTCTCCGGTATGATATGATTTAACACACGGAACAATAAAAATTAAATTCGCTGACACTTCAATTACGTAATGGGTGATTCAACGTCTAACGTTCTTTCTCTGCCTTCATTGTGAAATTTGCATCCAACCAAGTATTTAGTGTTTTCTGAAGCTAGCAAAACTGATGATGGCCTTTGGCCAAAAGCTTTTAATAGAGCAATTTCTTCAAAATGAGGATCGTTTGTAGAGGACCTCCCTTAGACCATTCCCGCCAAGTTTGGTTCACACTGGCTCAGTGGTTACAAAGAAGAAGATGAAAATATGAAAAGTTTATGGATGACAGACGACGGATGCCAAGTGATGAGAAAAGCTCACATGGCCTTTTAGGCCAAGTGAGCTAAAAACACACCAAAATATAACCAATAACCGTACCCTCCGAGAGTAGACAGGTGTGGTTCAAGCTTATTTTCACTAGCATTGTAATTTTATATGAGAAGCAAATTCTCTCCAAACTAAATGTGTTAATATAACACATATGCCCCCCCCCCCCCCCCCCCCACCAAAAAAGTCTGGAAAACCAATTCTCAGAGTTTTCACATCATAAATTAAGTTCAAGGTCAAAAACTCTGCATAAAATTAATCATCCAACTGGGACCAAACTAAAACTTGATTTGTAGGTACCCGTGGTAAAGCCAGAAATCAGCCAATTATCTCAATGTATGGTGAAATCTAGACTGAAGCATGCACCCGCACAGTACATGGACACAGGAGGTTGAAGAGCAAACTGTGTTGTTACTCATACATGAGCTGCATCTGTAAGACACATATGATGCCCCCACAAAGTGTGAAATTCTACAAAAAAATTTACCAAGTTCAACAGCCTGTAATTTTGTGCAATATTGAAGCGTATCAAATTCCAGACAATATGCACACCTCTGGTATATGTACAAACACCCTATGAAATTAAAAAGTCCTAGCTTAAAAACTGTAGGAGGAGTTAGCTGGACAAACAATGTACCCTAGATGGGAATGGATGGACAGAGTGGATGGACAGTGGACAGTTGGATAGATGGACAGTGGATGGGCAGATGGACGGACAATGGTAAAACAATATTCCCCAGACTATTTGCCGCAGGGGCATAAAAAGTCCAAAAACTGTTATTTTTAAATGATGGAATGACAAGACGAACTAGACTTTATGATTCTGGAGAATCATGGCTTTTCCCGATGAGATTCCTTGATTTTTCATGCCCCCACAGTATCTGATGAATTGTTTTTAACTGTCTGACTGAAGTTCCTTCATTGAGGTTATGAGAAAGGTGATTATAGTAGTCTCAAATGACTCAGTTGGATAAAAAAATTGTTTAGGTAAAAAACGTCATTAACGGTAGAGTGGGTTAATATTAATATCGCTGTCCCACAAGTTAATGACCGACAAAAGGAGTTATGTTTGTTTGACACATACCCACTGAGTGCTCTGTCTATTTGAAAATGGTCCATTTTATCTCAAATGTATCCAAAATATTGATGTCTGGCAGATTGTAGAGGGTTAACATGTGCTAACAGGAATATTTGTTCATGCAACTTGCAATTTCAAACCAAAAAGTGCGAAGGCCATTTTTACTTAAAATCTACAGAGTTTTCAGAGAAATCCATGCGCATGCGCTCTTTTCGAATTCGACGTGACGAAGTGTGATGCCACAACTATCCCTGAACAACGAGTGAAAATTTCATGGAAATCTGCCTAGAATTGGCTGGGATATAGCGTTTTGAAGAGAGGAGGTAACTGTTTGAATTTGGTCTTTCCTTTTCAAGCCAGTTCGAAAAAAGACCCCCCCCCCCCCCCCTCTCTCTCTCTGGAGTAAGTCCACTTAAAAGTTACAATTGTGTGTGACTGGTGGAAAGTTGGCTGTAAATGGAAGTTGCTTCTTTAAGACTGCCACCCAGGGATCCCAACACAACCTTTAAACCTAAGAGAATCGTCAGAAGTTTAAAGTGAAAAGAAATTGGCGGTGATTGGGTTTCTGGCAGGCAGAAAAAGATTGATGAAGATTTGCATATTGGACATTGAAATAACACTTCTGACATACATGAACCATGTCCAGACCGCTAGAGGCAGCTACTTGAAATTTTCAGAACTTGTTCTACAAACGCTGCCCGACATTTGGGGATCTGTTTGGAGCGTCTGAACCGCCTCGAAAACACCACGCATCCTTTGGGATGTGAGAGTAGTATTCATCCTGACTCTATCAGTTTAGAATGGACATGGGCAGTGTTGTAGACGACTGTAGAGCTGCGATTGAGCATAAAGTCCCAGGTTTCGGTGCCTCATTGCCAAAGCGGCTCCATTGTATGATTGTTTGTCTCAATATCGTCCTCACTACTTGTAGTTTATACCGCTGCCGTACGTTAATGTAGCCTCTTGCCATTTTCGAGACTTGTGACCCAGAATGACGCCAAGGGGGGAAGTGCAGGGGGGGGGGGGGGGGGGTCAGGCCTGTACCTGACACTACCTTTAAACCTTAGATAATCGTCAGAAGTTGAAGTGAAAAGAAATCGGCGGTAGGTTTTTTGGCGGGAAACGATTAACGAAAATTTGCCAATTAGACTTTAAAATTGCACTTCTCACAAACACGAACCGTGTCCAGACCGCTGAAGGCAGCGACTTCTAATTTTCAGAACTTGTTCTACGCACTCTGGCCAACATTTTGGCATCTGTTGCAAGTGTCGAGACCGCGTGGAGAACACCACGCGTCACATGGAAAGTGAGAGTACTATTCGTCCCGACTCTATCAGTTTGGAATGGAATTGGGCACTATTGTAAACTACTGTAGAGCAGTGATTGAGCATAAAGTCAGAGTTTTTTTGTGCCAAATTACCTAACCGGCTCCAAGGTATGATCTTTCGTCTGTACATCGCCCAGATCGCCTGTAGTTTATACCATTACCATACGTTGAAGTTGCCTTTTGTCATTTTTGCCACTTTCGACCCAGGTTTGAGGGTACCTTCCTTCAGCGAAATCTAGCCATGCTCACAACCACGCCCTCGCCCCATCGGCCCGGGTGCTTCTAAAGATAGAAAGGCCAATGGGGAGGGGCCCGTTAGCAAACAAACGGGGGCAGGTGTACTTGGTGAAAAAACAGCAGGGGGGGGGGGGGCACGTGTCCTAGGTAAAAGAAACAGCAGGGGGCAGGTGTCCTAGGTAAAACTAGAGGTACTGCGAGCAAACTCACAAAGTGATACCCCTCCCCCCCCCCCCACATGCCTGAAATGTATAAGTTAGATTATCTCCCCTTGGAAATGTCAGAACGGAATTATATTGCTTCATGCACATCTTCATATGGAGTTCTTCCATTGTGTAAAGTTTCATGAAAATTCTTCAAACGGTTTAGGAGGAGTTGTGCTTACAAGGATGGACAGACGGTATAAGTTAGATTATCTCCCCTTGGAAATGTCAGAACTGAATTATATTGCTTCATGCACATCTTCATATGGAGTTCTTCCATTGTGTAAAGTTTCATGAAAATTCTTCAAACGGTTTAGGAGGAGTTGCGCTTACAAGGATGGACAGACGGTATAAGTTAGATTATCTCCCCTTGGAAATGTCCGAACAGAATTATATTGCTTCATGCACATCTTCATATGGTGTTCTTCCATTGTGTAAAGTTTCATGAAAATTCTTCAAACGGTTTAGGAGGAGTTGCGCTTATAAGGATGGACAGACGGTATAAGTTAGATATCTCCCCTTGGAAATGTCAGAACGGAATTATATTGCTTCATGCACATCTGCATATGGAGTTCTTCCATTGTGTAAAGTTTCCTGAAAATTCTTCAAACGGTTTAGGAGGAGTTGCGCTTACAAGGATGGACAGACAAACAGATGGACAGATGGACAGACGGACAGATGGACAGACAGACAGACGGATGGACAGGGTGATTCCTATATACCCCCCAAAACTTTGTTTGCGGGGGGTGTAATAAACAGCAGGAAGGGGGGGAGGGGGGCAGATGTCCCTGCTAATTAATTTTAATAGCAGGCAGGTGTTCATGGGGCAGGTGTCCTATCCCACTGCTCAGTGTTCCAAATTTTCTATAGTACTTGGCCTTGACGGAAACAACATTTCAACAAGAAACAACGGGAAACCTATTTGCAGTAAAGCTGCAAATATAAGATTGTTTTTAGGACCATTCCATGGACAGTTTAAAGCCTACTGCGATATCAGCGTTTCTTACTCTCGTCCTTTTATCATCACCGCAGTATTTCACCCGAGTCGAGTTCTGACGTCATGCAAGTTTGACGGACATGCTTTCAATTTTGTAATTGACAACAACATATTTATAATTTCGTGATTACTGATCGGAATTTTGAAAACGACACACGCAATCGCGAAAGAGTTTTCTGAAAAACACGATTCTGCAAAAGGCTTTAGTGAAATTTGATTATTTTTGTTATTTTCAATTTCGATGGCTCTTGTCGAAAAGGTGCCAATCACTGATCGTCCCAAACGAGATCAAAGACTGACGCCGTATATTAATAACACACAGAGAATCTTCTAAGAATATACACGCGCAATCCTAAAATGCAATAAATCAAGTCTTATTTCAGGTTTTACGAGAGAAATATGCCCAATTGTATCATTGAATCATGCTTAGGTATATGTGGGCGAGACATTTTCTACACGGACAAAATACAGACTAAATAAAATATTTGCCATTATTTTCAGACACCGCACCTCGAAGTAGATTTAGTGGGGGTGTGGATTTTACAAGTAATGTAGGCAGCATACATGGCATGGGCTGTTTGTCTTTAATCCTATAAACAGGGTTAAGGCTTGGTTTTTTGAATACCCTTATTTATTTATTTATTTATTTATTTATTTATTTATTTATTTATTTATTTATTTATTTATTGGTGTTTAAGGTCACATACTTATGCACAATGGCTAATCGTGACAGTTTTATAGGTGGAGGAAGCCGGAGTACCCTGAGAGAACCACCAAGCATCGATGAGCAACTGTCAGCTCCTCAACAGTCTAACTCTGTTCAAGCTCTGCTGAAGCAGGGTTACAGAGGTTGAAGACATATGTACCATCCACGTGCAGTATGCCTTAGTACACGGCGTCATCATGCCCCCATGTCGGCAACCGGGCTAAAGTGCCTTGCCCAAGGACACAACGTGAGTCGTCCCGGATGGGGGATAGAACTCGGGACCTCTAGCATAGAAGTACAACAGTCTACCATTGAGCCACCACACTCCCTTGATACCCTTAACACTATCATACATTATCCCTCATGAATTCTGAGTCTGAGAAAAGAGGTTATGTTTACCTATTACATACCCATTTGCTGCCCGAAAACAGCCGATTTATCAAAATTTTGACGTTTAGCAGCCTGTAGCAGGATTAACAAATGACTAGCGGAATATTCTATCTATGCAATTTGTAAGACCTGCCAATGTCCAATTGTTCTTGAAAATCTCCAACAAGTAGTTAGCGAAATCCACAGAAAATGCAAATTTTAAGCTTTTAAGGGGCATCTCTCCTTATCCAGTCTAAAATGGGTTAAGTTCCATTCTTTTAAATACCCTTACTACTTACAAAACTGATCCTCTGTGAATTCTATGCGCAGTAAAAGAATTTATGTTTCTCTGTTACATATCCATTGGGTGCTCTTGGTGTCTGAAAACAGTCCATTTTGATGTTTAGCAGCTCGTGGAGAGTTAACGAATGCTCAACGGAATATTTTGTCCATGTAACTTGTAATGTCACATGAAGACCCATGAATAGCCATTTTTTCTTGAAATCTACAAGATGTTTTTAAAGAAATCCAGGGAAAGCATGAAATTTTAAGCCTTTGATGGGTACCGCTGTTTAACCAGCCCAAAACGGGTTAAGGCCTGATTTTTTGAATACCCTTATTACTAACAAAAATGATCACCGTTCAATTCCACTTCCAATAAAAGAAGTTATGTTTATTTACCAGCTATAAGTTGGGTGCTGTGGGGGGCTGAAAACACCCTATTTTATCAGAGTGTTGATTTTTGAGAGCCTGGGGAGGGTTAACAAACGCTTATCAGAATATTTTGTTCTTGCAGTTTGTAATGTCTCACGAAGACCTGCGAGTGACTACTTTTCTCTTGAAAATCTACACGACATTTTTTGAGAAATCCACGTAAAACATGATTATTTAAGCATTTGATGGGAATCACTCTTAAACCAGTCCAAAACGGGTTTTCTGAATAACCTTATTACTTACAAAAAAGGGTCCTTGGTGAATTCCATTTCCAACAAGAGAGATTATGTTTATCTCTCAGGTACACAGTGGGTGCTGTGGGTGCCCGAAAACGGCACATTTTCTGAAAATTACGATGCTTGGCAGCCTGTAGAGGGTTAATAAAAGCTCACTGGAATATTTTGACCATGCAACTTGCAATGTCATACCAAGACCTGCGAACAGGCAATTTTTCTTGAAAACCTACGGGATGTTTTGAGAGAAATCCACAGAAAATGGGAATTTCAAGATTTTAAGGGGTCTCTCTGTTTAGCCTGTCCAAAATGGGTTAAGACTTCGACTTTTGAATACCCTTACTACTTACAAAAATGTTTATGTATAGATTGTGCGTACCCATTGGGTGCCAATGGCGTCCAAAAACAGCACATTTTATCACAATTTTTCCTTTTAGCAGCTCGTGAAGGGTTAACAAATGCCCACCGCAGTATTTTGTCCATGCAACTTCTATTGTCACACCAAGGCCTGTGAGTGATAATTTTTTCTTGAAAATCTACAAGACTCGTTTAGAAAAATCCATGGAAAACATGAATTTTTTAGCTTTATGGGGGTATTTCTGTTTAACCAGCCCAAAACGGGTTAACGCTTGGTTTTGTGAACACCCTTATTACTTACAAAAATTATCCTCGGTGAATTCCACTTCCAATAAAGGAAGTTATGTTTATCTCTCGTGTATCGTTTGGGTGCTGTGCGGGCCTGAAACCGGCCAATTTCATCAAAATTTCGATGTTTGGCAGCCTGCGGAGGGTTACCATATGCATTGCCTAATATGTCGTGTGTACCAAAGATCGTGTCACAGGCAGGTCTAGCAATGATGAATGTTTAAAAAAATCTACAAGATGTGTTTCGAGAAAGTGCCGGTAAACCCCAATTTTGACAGTTTTTTGCCAATTCTGACGAAATAAGGGTTAAATCGAAAAATCTGCTTTGGTACATTTTTAGATTTTGTGCCCCTCTATGTGTGTGCAAAATTTTGTGAAAATCGGTTCGAAAATGGCTTCTGAATCGTATGGACAAAATGTGTGGGGAAAAAAAAACAAAAAAAATGATAATCCGTAGAAAAACAATAGTCTTTTCCAGAGAGAAAAGCCTAATAAGGGTAACACTGGCCACTTTATGGAGGGGGCATAAAAATATTTAAAATTGTAATGCATGTCAAATCAAGGGAGATAACCAAATAATAATTTAATTTCATTATTGGTGTTTAAGGTCACATACTTATGCACAATGGCTAATCATGACCGTGACAGTTTTACGGGTGGAGGAAGCCGGAGTACCCAGAGAAAACCACCGAGCAACGACGAGCAGCTGCCAGCTCCCCAACATCGTAACTCCGCACTGCTGCACAGGCAGGGTTAGATTGGTTGAAGACATGCGCACCATCGACGTGCAGTACGCCTCAGTACATGGTGTCATCGTGCCCCCATGTGGACAATCGGGGTTAAGTGCCTTGCCCAAGGACACAACGCGGGAGTCCGAATCGATCGCTCAGACGGTCACCCATCCGAGGACAAACCGGGCTCAACGTTGCTTAACTTCGGTGATCTGACGAGAACCGGTTACCGCAATGCCACCGCGCCCCGGAGATAACCAAAGCTTGAATTTTTGGTTGGATGGAATGGTGGAATCATGGACTTGCCATTTATATAACAGATTGGAGTTTAATCGTGACAGTTCCAACAGCCATGGTCACAGTGTTTCACAGACAGAGTACCTGGAGAGATGCACTGAGCAATGGTGAGAAACTATCAGAGTTTCCAACTAGTAGAAACCAGGGAACATGCACAGGGGTATGTGTCTTCCCCATCCAAAAATAAACTTCCATAAATAGTTGAAAGAAAAAGAGAGAGAAAAAGAAAGAGTGAGAGAGAAAAAGAGAGGGAGAAGAAAAAAAAGAGATTAGGGCAACATTATCTTGAAAAATGTATTTTTACACCACACTACTACAGTCAGAGAAACTGAGGGGGGTGGGAGGAAGTACTCATGACTCAGCCTGAAACATATATTTGGGAAAGGGGGGGGGGGGTGGAGGGTGGGTGGGTGGAGGGTATATTCCTCTTTTAAGTTCCTGTTGTTGCAATCTTACTGGGAGTTAGCAGGAAGGGGGAGCACAAACTGTTTACTCTTAAGGTGTGACCTAAGATTTTTTAAACATAGAGCCAAAAATGTGCATTTTTCTCAATGTAGAGGTCTGTTAGTCCCAAATTTCGTTTTGTTCATTGTATTCCTATCTTGCCACCAGAACACATAATGCAAAGGCAACCATTAAAATATATCAGTGCATTGTTAACCTGAACTTCATATTAGTTTAGTACATTCGCAGAATATTTTTAGCAATTTGTTTATACAGGTGCAGATAAAAGTGGCAATGAACTAACTTGCCTCTATCTCATTTAGATTTTGTTTTAATGAATGTAATCCATATTTTTAGCCTTTTTATAAACTGAGATCTTGAAAGGTGAGTAACTATAATTACAACCATGACCACTCATCAGTACGCCTTCCAAGCAAAGATTAAAACTCATGCACAGAATCAGAATCGATCTTTGCAAATGATTCTCACACGAAAAACAATAATAAACTTTTAATCTTGAAATTAGATTGCAAAAGTGCCTTCAAGGCTTGAAGAACTCTACTTATTATGTGTTCCCTCATAATAAGGTAACATGAAGACCCCAGGAAGGGCTCTTGCCCTGGTTGACACAATGCCATAAACACAAAAATATTTGTATGAGTTAATCGAAAGACAAGAAGCCTTACTGGTCTCTCCCAACAATTTATAATCGATAACAAGGAGGTTGACATAATTCTTTTTAACCCTTCCAATTCCTCCCAAGGGGACACAGTATGCAATGCTGGTCCTGAGTATAATATATCACCAAATGACTAGGGATTGAAAAATCCATTTGTACAATTACAGTCAGAATACTACTCTAAAATCATGCAGCATCTGATTTGAACAACAAATACTACTCAACAGTAGTCTATGATTGCCTAAATAATCACAGAAAAAACACCCCTCTCCCCCACCCCACCCCCACACAAAGTGGTCTCTACCTGTCTGCATGTCACAATAGGTTCAAACACATGACAAACAACACTCATTGGAATTCAAACCCGAGTTAATTCCAAAGTCAAATTCAGGTTTTCATTTTTTGTCACCCCAATGGTTTTGGTTTTCTGAATAAACTGAAACCTACCAAGATAAAATGAATAAACCACACAGCCTTAGTGAGTGTCAGAGAATGAATTCTGATTTAGTTAGAGGAGTGGGGTTTCGGGTGAAATGGGTCTGGTGGATGATTTTTTTTTTGCATAAAATCACTCAAACCCCTGCAAAATACATTCTGAAGCAGAGAAAAAAAAAATAAAAATCACTCAGAAGACCCCCTTCAAACTCCCCATCCCCAACATGGTGGAAGTTCAATTTAGTGAAATAAAAGCATTCAAAATCCTCCAAATTTTCTTTTCAATCAAAAAGAAAAAATTGTCCATAAGATTCTGACTGGTGGATCTGAAGGCGATTTTAATAAATATTTTCCTCAAATTGGACTCTGTTCAAATTTGTGATCCAACAGGGGGCCTAAATATGAACTAAGGGACTTGATTTGAACAAACTTCAATCTTAGCTCAATAAGGATGCCCCATACCCAATATCAAAAGATTCTGGCAGACGGATCTGGAGGAGAATATTTTTAAAAATTGCGACATCGATGCCGTAGCTGCGACGGGTGGTGCAATCTCAGAAAATTCTAAGTTTATCAAGGGCCATAACTCCAAGAAAAATATTTGGAACAACACATGCATTGAACAGAGGCTAGACATCAATACGATATACTTACCTGCCATATATAAAGTCATTCCATCAAGTATTTCAAAAGTTATTGAGTTTTGAAACTCGTTGGTCACAGACAGACCGCCCGACAGACCGACAGACAGACTGACAGACAGACCAACATTGCCACTTATAGAGCTGCTAGTCGCAGCTAAAAAACCCAACATATTCCTCATATTACACTTACACTAAGCTAAAATTCGGGCTCCCACAGTGAACCCAAATATGACTCCAGGAACTTGATTTGAACAAGTTCAAGCTGGCAGCTCCCCCTCCCCTAAAGATGCAGTGAACCAAATATCAAGAGATTCTGACTAAATCATAAGATGAGGTTTTTTAAATAAATTTCCTCATATTGCACGAAGTTAATATTTGGGTTTCTAAATTTGAACCCAGGGACTTGTTTCGAACAAACCTGAATCTGACCCCTTTTTGGATGTTGTATAGCAAGTATCAAAAGATGCTTATTGGTAGTTCTGGAGAAGTGGGTTTTTTAATTTTGTAAAATAATTTTGTGGGTCCTAACAAAATTATGCCCCTTATAGCACCCCCTGTAGGCCTGGCTGCTTTAATTATTTGAACAAACTTGAACTGACATGATGAGGAACATGCATATCAAATATGCTTCAATTTGGCCCAGTAATTTATGAGCAGTTGATAATGTAAAGTTCACGCCTGACAGACGGATAGATGGATGAAGCTGAACAGACGAATGGACAGACAGATGGATGGATGGATGGATGGATGGATGGATGGATGGATGGATGGATGGATGGATGGATGGATGGATGGATGGATGGATGGATGGATGGACCAATGGACAGATGCATGGAAGACTAGACTGATAGATGGATGAACAGATGGATGAATGGATGGACAGAAAGTGATCACGAAAGATCTCCTTGAGTTTCGATCATGTGAGCTAATAAATCTAAAAATCAAGCTTGGTTTTAATTTTGTAATCATAACAAAAAAAGTCAACATTCAAATCAATCCATTGTAGAACAAGAGAAGCACAAAGCATGGCATACGCCCCCGCCGATGTCATAAAAGGGTAGATAAGTCTTAGACTAAACACCTACAATGCACAATTAAAAAATAAAAATGATTCGAGTCAGCATTCATTAGTTATTGGATGGATATGGCAGCCATGACAGCCATATTGAATTGGCTAGCTGAACCAAAATCGAAAGCAAGCTTCCTCTAGATACCAATAATGCATAACCAAAAAAAGAAATTGATTCGAGTCAGTATTCATTAGTTATTGGATGGAAACCAAATTCAAGATGGCCATCATGGAAGCAATTGAGAATTGGCCACTGACAGCCATCTTGGTTCAGCTGACTTGTCCAACATTGAAAGGAAGCTTCCTCTAGACACCAACAATGCATAATTAAAAAAATATAAACGATTCGATTCAGTATTTATTTATTTATTGGTGTTTAAGGTCACATACTTATGTACAATGGCTAATCATGACCGTGACAGTTTTACGGGTGGAGGAAGCCGGAGTACCCGGAGAGAACCACCGAGCAACGACGAGCAGCTGCCAACTCCCCAACATCGTAACTCCCCACTGCAGCACAGGCAGGGTTAGATTGGTTGAAGACATGCACACCATCGACGTGCAGTACGCCTTAGGATACGGCATCATAGTGCCCCCATGTGGACAATTGGGGTTAAGTGCCTTGCCCAAGGACACAATGCGGGAGTCTGAATCGATCGCTCAAACGGTCACCCATCCGAGGACTAACCAGACTTGACGTTGCTTAACTTCGGTGATCTGGCGAGAACTGGTTACCGCAACGCCACCATGCCCCCTATTCGATTCAGTATTGGACGGAATCCAAATTCAATATGTGTGCCATGGCAACCAGATTGAATTGGCTAGCTGAACCAAAATCAAAAGGAAGAATTGTCTAGTCAACCACAAGTTACCCCTAAAATTATGATTCGATCAAATAAGCGGTTCTTTAGTTATTGGACGGAAACCAAAAGTTAACAGAGGACAGACGCCAGATGACGGAAGATGGACAGACGGATGGAGAGACAGGTGAAAGCATAATGCCCCCCGAGAGGGTTGGGGGCATAAAAATAAAGTTACTAGATGGAAACCTAAAAGTAACAAAGTTTTGTAGCAATCAAGGGTCATAACAGTGGAATGGAGTGCATTAAACATCTAAATGAAAGTGTCAATGACCACGTAGCTTAACTTGTGTGTTGTGTTTGATGAAAAGGAAAATGATCAATGTTTATGAAAGGATTATGAAATAAGACAAGAATTGTGATAATTGGGAATATGTTCATTTCTGTTCCCTGTATGCTATGTTTTTGATAAAAATAATATGAGGTGTATACTGTACTAAAGAGCTGAGGGGTGGGTTAATATGACCTCACAGTTAATGTATGTGGCCCTCACTGTTAACGTATTTCACCAGAAGTTACCAAGTTACAGTGAAATTATTCCAAAACGAGTCATCCTATCAAGTTACATTGAAATCCCTTCATAAATATAGCCTGTAGACTGTGCTAAAGGTTTTCAGGCTTCAGGTCCCTGTAACCGTCAGTTTCCCAATTGCGTCCAAAGGGGACGTTCTCATCTAGACATTATATGAAGTCAGCCTACCAAGTTACAATGAAATCCTTTTATACATATGACCTGTAGACTGTGCTAATGGTTTTTGGGCTTTGGGCTCGGGCAGCCATCATGGTTGAATGATTGCAACCAAAAGAGGACATTCTCATCTGGGCATCATCTGGAGTGATCCTACGAAGTTACAATGAAATCCCTTCATAATTATGACCTGTAGACTGTGCTCAAGGTTTTTGAGCTTCGGGCCCCATAAATATCACCTGTAGACTGTGCTAAAGGTTTTCAGGCTTCAGGCCCCTGTAGCCGTCACATCGCCTAATGGTGTCCAAAAGGGGCTGTTCTCATCTAGACATTATATGAAGTCAACCTACCAAGTTACAATGAAATCCCATCATAAATATGACCTGAAGACTGTGCTAAAGGTTTTCAGGCTTTGGGCCTGGGCAGCCATCATGGTTGAATGATCGCAACCAAAAGGGGGCATTCTCATCTGGTCATCATCTGGAGTGAACCTACGAGGTTACAATGAAATCCCTTCATAAATATGACCTGTAGACTGTCCTTAAGATTTTCGGGCTTCGGTCACCTGTAGCCATCACAGTTGACCAATCACGACCAAAAGGGGATGTCATCATCTAGGCATTATATGGAGTCAAACTAACAGGTTACAATGAAATCCTTCCATAAATATGACCTATAGACTATGCTAAAGGTTTTGGGGTTTTTGGCTCAGGCAGCCATCAAGGCTGAATGATCGTGACCAAAAGGGGACGTTCTCATCTAGACATTATATGAAGTCAAACCTACCAAGTTACAATGAAATCCCTTCATAAATAAGACCTGTAGACTGTGCTAAAGGCATTCGGCTTTGGGCGCGGGCAGCCATCATAGTTGAATGATCGCAACCAAAAGGGGACATTCTCATCTGGGTATCATCTAGAGTGATCCTACAAAGTTACAATGAAATCCCTTCATAAATATGATCTGTAGACTGTGCTCAAGATTTTTGGGCTTCGGGCACCTGCAGGGACCAGCCTAGGGGGGAATTTTAGGGAGACTTCAAGTCTCCCTCCTGAAAAAATAGGGAGACTGCAGAGTCATGTAGGGAGACTTCATAGGCAAGTGGAGAAAATTAAGAATATTCATGTACCTCCCCCGCCGCCCCTTCATATTTTCAATTTATGGTCCTCCATTAACGTACAAATAATCCAGGTCCAGTTGTCTATGATGCATCTGTGCCAGGTTAAAAAATCACAATGTAATTATTGACTGAAAATCCCCCACTGCTACCTTCTCCTTCATGACCCCTCACCTCTTCTTCGTGCCAATCCCCCATCACCCTCCTGTGGTTGCCTTTCAACAAAGTCTACTAAGCTAATAATTTCCTAAGTCTGAAAGTGTGAACAGGACCAGATGTAAGAAGGTTGCTTGGGAGGTACTTTGTTAGTTAATAAACAAAATACATTCTGGGGTCGAGTATTTTGTAAAAGAAATGTCATTCCGCATCATTTTTATGGCATTCCGGTGTCATTCCACGTCATTTCATGTCATTCCGATGTTTACGAGGACCCTTTTTCAAGATCGTCCACGTGCACACTTGTGTCCTGTACAAAGCTTTTCTTGGCATCACTAAAGCTTTTTTTCATGTGTTTCAATTCCATTCATGTTTTTCTGGGAATAGACAGCCCAACAGTTAACAGTCGTCAGCAAATCGAAATGAAAATATTGTGTTATAAAATACGTCCGTTGTGTATACATTTTCGGCATCCTAAGCGACGTAACCTACTTTGAAACTGGGTTGTTTTGATGAGTCGCGTAAGTCACCTATTTTCGTTTCAACACTTGAAGCTCCGACTGGAACGCAACAAAATAGAAATAAAAAAATCCGCCAAAAGCGACAATGGACAATTGCTTGTCGTGTGATTTCAAATAAATGGACGTTTATTTGACGAATTAAAATGCCCATTTATCACACTCGAGCACATTCGATTTTTGAAAATACTCGTTTTCATGTAAACCTAGCATCACTCAGTTCAGCCTTTTCTCATTTTGGCCAATTTTTAGAGGGCGACTTGTAATCGCCCCGACTATTTTTCTAGGCGACTTTGGGCTTAGAAGGGTGACTTAATCGCCCTAGTCGCCCTCACGGCTGGTCCCTGGGCACCTGCAGCCATCACAGTTGACCAATCACGACTAAAAGGGGATGTCATCATCTAGGCATTATATGGAGTCAACCTAACAAGTTACAATGAAATCCTTCCATAAATATGACCTATAGACTATGCTAAAGGTCTTTGGGCTTGGGCAGCCATAAAAGCTGAATGATCGCGACCAAAAGGGGATATTCTCATCTAGACATTATTTGGAGTCATCCTACCAAGCTACAATGAAATCCCTTCATAATTATGACCTGTAGACTGTTCCAAAGGTTTTCGGGCTTCGGGCCCCTGTAGCCGTCACAGTTGCCCAATCGTGTCCAAAAGGGGACGTTCTCATCTAGACATTATATGAAGTCAACCTACCAAGTTACAATGAAATCCCTTCATAAATATGACCTGAAGACTGTGCTAAAGGTTTTCAGGCTTTGGGCTTGGGCAGCCATCATGGTTGAATGATCGCAACCAAAGGGGACAATCTCATCTGGTCATCATCTGGAGTGATCCTATGAAGTTACAATGAAATCCCTTCATAAATATGACCTGTAGACTGTGCTCAAGGTTTTCGGGCTTTGGGCACCTGTAGCCATCACAGTTGACCAATCACGACCAAAAGGGGATGTTATCATCTAGGCATTATATGGAGTCAACCTAACAGGTTACAATGAAATCCTTCCATAAATATGACCTTTTGCCTAAGGTAAAGGTTTTTGGGCTCGGGCACCCATCAAGGCTGAATGATCACGATCAAAATGGGATGTTCTCATCTAGACATTATTTGGAGTCATCCTACCAAGTTACAATGAAATCCCCTCATAAATATGACCTGTAGACTGTGCTAAAGGTTTTCGGGCTTCGGGCCACTGTGGACGTCACAGTTATCCAATCATGTCCAAAAGGGGACTTTCTCATCTAGACATTATATGAAGTCAACCCACCAAGTTACAATGAAATACCTCAATAAATATGACCTGTAGACTGTGCTAAAGGTTTTTGTGTTTTGAGCTCGGGCAGTCGTCACGGTTGGCAGATCACGCCCAAATGGGGAAATTCTCATCTAGACATCATAAGGAGTCATCCTACCAAGTTACAATGAAATCCCTCCATATTAAACATGACCTGCAGACTGTGCTAAACGTTTTTGAGTTTCGGGCTTGGGCAGCCATCACGGTTCACAGATCATGCCCAAAAGGGGACGTTCTCATCTAGGCATTATACAGAGGCATCCTACCAAGTTACAATGAAATCCCTTCATAAATACGACCTGTAGACTGTGCTAATGGTTTTTGGGCTCGGGCAGCCATACCGGTTGACCAATCGCGACCAAAAGGGGATGTTCTCATCTAGACATGACCTCAAACCTGCATATGGAATTTCGTGACGATCAGACAAGAACTGCGGAGTGTAGCCCGTGCTAAAGGAAAATGTGAACAGACTCACAGATTCACAGACTAACTGACTAACAGACTTCCGCACACGTGATGGCAATAGCTTATCTTGACTTTGTCAAGTTAAGCTAAAAACAAACTTGGCCTTCATTTTGTAATTATTGGGAATAAGAACTCTGCTGGGCAGTGCCATCAGTATATGGCCACTTAATGTAAATTTTGTTGTTTTGCATTGCAATGTATACCTCATACATTTCAAATGCATCTTAATGTACTACGAAAACTAAAACAAGAGGCCTCACGGGGCCTGAAGTGCTCATCTTGAACAGAACACAATATAAAGAGAGTCCAAGAATGAGTACATTAAGCACGCCATCTCCATAGGCTACACTGTCAATCCTTGAGTCCCTCAGGAGTGACAAAAATAAACCGGGCATCATGCCTTTTCTTCCGTTGGTCATAAAGTAAAATGTAGAGCTCCCCTATGAAGCCCCTTGATACAACCTATGTGGATTAATCTTAGTTAACCACCACTAGAGGGTACTGAATACAAAATTTTTAATTCTTCAGCAAAATGGCCAATTCCGGCTCCCATAGGGAGCCCAAATATTAACCCAGGTTCTCAATTTAAACACAGTTGAATCAGACTTCCCTAGAGATGTTGTGTACCACATATGAAAGCATTCTGACTGTTGGATCTGAAGAAGAGAAATTTTAGAGAAATTTCTTCATATTGCACTAAGATTTGGGATAACATAGCGAACCCAAATATTAACCTATGGATCCGATTTGAACAAACTTGAATCTGATCCCCCTAGAGATACTGTACACCAAATCTGAAAGCATTCTGACTAGTGGATCTGAAGATTTTTGAAGAAATTCCCTCATATTGTAATAAGTTAAATTTCAGGTTCCTATATGGAGCCCAAATATTAACCCAGGCACTCAAATTGAACAAACTGGAATCTGACTCCCCCTAGAGATGTTGTATACCAAATATGAAAGCATTCCGACTGGTGGATCTGAAGAAGAAGATTTTTAAAGAAATTTCCTCATATTGCACTAAGTAAAAATTTGGGCTACCATAGCGAGCCCAAATATATACCTAGGGATTTGATTTGAACAAACTTGAATCTGACCCCCCTAGAAATGTTGCATACCAAATATGAAAGCATTCTGACTGGTGGCTCTGGAGAAGAAGATATTTATTTTTATTTTTAAATTAGCCCCCATATTGAACAAAGTTAAAATTTGGGCTTCTGTTGGAAGCCCAAATATTAACCTAGGTACTTGGTTTGAACAATCTTGAATCTGACCCTCATAACAATGATGTATACCAAACATTAAAAGATTCTGACTGGTGGTTCTGAAGAAGAAGATTTTTAAAGAATATTCCCCATATTACCCTATGTTAAAAATTCGGGCTCCTGTAGTGAGCCCAAATATGAACCAATGAGCTTTATTTCAACAAACTTGTATCTGACCCCCCTATGAATGCTGTATACTGAATATCAAAAGATTCTGATGATTGGTTCCAGAGAAAAGATTTTTTAAAATTTTTGCAAATATGCTGACTCAGCATATTTTCGATGGCCATTACAGAACACCCTAACATAACCGATGGCAATTTTTTTTTTTTCCATTCAATTCTACTGGTCCTATGGATACTTCATACCAAATAACAGCTCTCTGTTCCGTGTGGTTTGGGAAATATGGGCGTTTGAAAATATTTCTATTTTTAGCTCCCAGGGTTCCCATGGGGATGCAGGAATTTTTTTTTTTTGTATGTGTCAAGTACTTATGACCCAATAATACCACAAACCAAATTTGGTTCATACCGGACCATCGGTTCAGAAAATAGAAATTTTGGGCGGGGCCAAAAATCTTACCCCTTCCATTACAAAGCCAAATATTGCTTCACGTATTTCGTTTGAACAAACTTGATTCTACACCTCAAAAGGAAGCTCCATAGCAAATATCAAGTCATTGTACACACTGGTTCTTGAGAAGAAGATTTTAAAAATATTTTGGAGCATTTTCCCCTCTCCCTCCCTATGGGGCTGGGCATATTGAGTTGAACAAAAATACAATGCCCCTTTGGGACCATCATGCACACAAACTTTCACTTGAATTGGCCCAGTGGCTTTGGAGGAGAAGACCAAAACATGGTGCTGACGGACGACGCACGGAGAGCGATGAGATTAGCTCCACTTGACTTTGTCAAGATGAGCTAAAAATGGATGCTTTAGTCATTTATTTTTGGAATTATTGATTTGGCATGACAGCCATGTTGGATTTGCCAGAATGCTGGTTATTGAAAGAAACATACCTGCAGTCACTAATTATGAAACCAGGAAAAATTGGGATCCTTTGGTCATTATTTTTTAAAGCTATTGTACGGACAAGCAAAAATCACAAAAAAAATCCAAGATGGTTGCCATGGTGGCCATATTGGGTATAGTAGAAAACTGATTATTGAAAGGAACCTCCAACTAGTCACCAATAATCCATCACAAAAAATTAAGATCCATGGTGCATTTCATTTTCAAGTTTTTGTGCGGACAAGCAAAAATTAAAAAAGAACCAAGATGGCCACAATAATGGCCCTATTAGATATGGAAGAAAACTGATTATCAAACGGAAGCGTCCTCTACTCACCATTAATTCACCACAAAAAATGGGAACCATGGTGCATTTCATGTTCAAGTTATTGCATGGACAAGCAAAAATTACAAAAAATCCAAGATGGCTGCCATGGTGGCCACACTGAATATGGCAGGAAACTGATTATCAAAAGGAACCTTCCTGGCCGCCACCAATCCATCACAAAGGAAACCAAAGTTATCAAGCATAATGAGTACATAGAAACTTGTTCACGGAACGCATAAGTATGGACAGAGAGATGGACAGGATAACAATTAATCCCCACTTCACATAAATATGGCAAGGGCATGAAAATTTTAAAAACAAATTAATCACAATTTTAGCAGGACCAGAGGCAACAGCAACATGGGCACAAAGGGGGCACATGCCCCTCAAGTTTTTCCACCAATACCTAAAGCAGCTACATTAGGAGTTAACAATGGTAGCATGCAAATGTGTCAATATACAGGCATTCCTGTAATATATTATCTGTAAATCCAAAATTTAGTTGCATTTGGCAAACGAAACCACCTTCGGTCACTTCGGTCCATCTACTATAATCACCTGCCAACACAAAGGCAAGCCTTTGGGTTGGAAGATGACTGAAGGAGAAAAAACAGACCTGACAGTAATTTTTCCCAATTCTTTATCCCAAATATCCCAATCTCAGTTCCCATTCAAACAGAAATTTAATGTGCAACTGGTGCCCTAAACTGGGTAGTCATGAAACCTCAGAAAAACACTAAATGTAAATTGCTTGCCTAAAGAAGTTTCTTAATTCAAAGGCAAATGACAAGTTCTTGTTTAATAGTATAAGAGCAGTTTAATAGAGACTGCAGAGACTGTGTGAACATGATTCCATGTGACTGCTTGTTATAAAACTTACTTGTAAATGTAGTATACATGCAGTTGCTTGGGTATCGGTCTTTATGTTCTCTGCTCAATTCAAATGTAAAATTTCTTAGTTTTTGTATGTTTTTTCCCTTCCCAAACAAATTCCCAACTGGACCACCCATGCCCCAGCTAGACCCTTTTCCAAAGAGGGCAAAAGAATCCCTGTTTTAGAAATTTACAAACACTCAAAGCCCCAACTGAGATCTAGAAAAGCAACATCATCTACCATATTCAAAAGCTCATTTTCCTATTTAACAAACATTTAATGAAGTGCTGGATGAATGATTCACTTTATAGTACACCCACTTCCAGCTATTCAGATTTTTTCAAATACATGGTTATGAATTAATATTTTCCAGATAATACACAAAGAAGTCTAGTTAAATGGAGGTAATGCGATAAATATTACCTGCCAATTTAGAGAACACACGCAATATTGATTAAACTAATGTATAACTGTATAAAAATAGTATTGATTAATTATGCACATCTTAAATGTGTCAGTATGTCACCCAGAGATGCTTTTACAATGTGAATAAACATAATAGTGCAAATGCACTAAAGTGCTTTTGTGTTCTGAGCTTGACATACCTATACACACCTTCTAAATATTCTAATATTCTAAATATTGACAGTTACATTACAATACAAACCAAGCAAAACAAGAAAGATGCCAACACCCTACAGCTCACCAACATTCCTCTTTGATAGTAACTTTGGCAAACACAAGAAGTGTATCAAACAGGCTCATAACATGAGATAAAGCTGACCTAAACACAACCTCTTAAAAGTAAAAGTGAAAAAATAATTTTAATTTTATATATATATGGAAGCAATATAAAGGCCATGGGATGAAAATGTCTAAGTGTGAGGTAAACAGAAAACTTAACATTAACTAGAGTGATGTCACGCATGCAGCCCAACTGTCCCAGGAATGGCAATGGTTAGACGCAAAATAGTCGGAGTCATTTTTTGTTAACAGTTTACCTAACGAATCTGCCATATCTGCACTTGTGATATACAAAATTTGCTATTCAAATTTTATTTTTTCATTTCTCTACTTCAAAATATACCTCATGACCTATTAATGAAACAAACTTGATGAGCTAGTTCCAATAAGGAGTAATAAGCCATGGTTAGAAGTAAATAAATGAAAGTGTCAATGACACTGTAGCTCAACTTGTCAAGACAAAGACAAAGACATGTACATGTATAGTATGTGATACAGCAATGACAAACATCTAGGTAATGACCTGATAACAAAGGTACATATAAAGTATTGTAACGGTCTGTACATAAATACTGACCGTTGCCTGTAACAAATGTATAAGTAAAGTATTGTAGAGGTGGGTGACAGTCAGATGCTAAACTAGAAAAGAAATCTTGGCGTCCCAGAATGGGTCTGACTGAACCCCAAAATATTTGTTCTCATAGCACAGTGATAACAAAGGCACCCCAAAACACACGCATTCCTGTCCCAAGATGAAAACAAAGGTACCCAAGAAGTTTCGTGAAGATCAGTTCACAAATATGAGCTGTGTAGAAGTTGTGACAAAAAACTGATTGGACCTAATTTTGGTACAAAATGGCCACTGGCTGCCATCTTGAATTTTGGACCGCACCCAGAAACACTCATTCTCGTCCCAAGGTGATAACAAAGGTACCCAAGAAGTTTTGTGAAGATCAGTTCATAAATACAGCCTCTAGCCCGAGCCGTATTGACATGTGCACTTACAGTGTATAAGTAGCACTGAATAAATCAAAGTTCATCTAATTTGCATAATTTCTGCACGAGAAAAAAACCTGTACTATATGTGATGTATTCCATGTTACTAAACATTCATACAAAAATTTATTCAAATCAGAACTTTCATACAGAAGTTCTGTACAAAAAACTGATTGCACTAATTTTGGTACAAAATGGCTGCTGGTGGCCATCTTGAATTTCGGACCACACCCAAAAACACTCGTTCTCATCCCACGGTGATAACAAAGGTACCCAATAAGTTTCGTAAAGATCGGTTCATAAATACGGCCTCTAGCCTGAGCCGTATAGAAGTTGTATACAAAAAACTGATTAGACCTAATTTCGGTACAAAATGGCCACTGGCAGCCATCTTGAATTTTGGACCGCACCCAGAAACACTCGTTCTCGTCCCAAGGTGATATCAAAGGTACCCAAGATGTTTTGTGAAGATCGGTTCATAAATACAGCCTCTAGCCCGAGCCGTATTGACATGTGCACTTACAGTGTATAAGTAGCACTGAATAAACAAAGTTCATCTAATTTGCATAATTTCTGCACGAGAAAAAAACCCGTATTATATGTGATGTATCCCATGGTACTAAACATTCACACACAAAATTATTCAAATCAGTGCTTTCATATGGAAGTTCTGTGCAAAAATCTGATTGCACCAAATTTTGTACAAAATGGCTGCCATCGGCCATCTTGAATTTCGGACCACACCCAAAAACACTCGTTCTCGTCCCACGGTGACAACAAAGGTACCCAAGGAGTTTCGTAAAGATCGGTTCATAAATACGGCCTCTAGCCCGAGCCGTATTGGCATTTGCACTTACAGTGCTGAAAGTAACACCAAAAAACATCAAAATTAGTCTAATTTGCACAATCTACGCACGAGAAAAAAACCCGTATTATATGTGATGTTTCCCATGGTACTAAACATTCATACGAAAAATTATTCAAATCAGAGCTTTCATATGTAAGTTCTATACAAAAAAAAAAGTTCTGCATCGTCAGTACAAAATGGCTGCTGGCAGCCATCTTGAATTTCGGACTGCACCCAAAAACACTCGTTCTCATCCCACGGTCATAACAAAGGTACCCAAGAAGTTTCGTAAAGATTGGTTAATAAATACGGCCTCTAGCCCGAGCCATAGCAGCTTGGCACTTACAGCTCTGAAAGTAACACTAAATAAATCAAAGTCAGTCTAATTTGCATAATTTACGCACGAGAAAAAAACCCGTATTATATGTGATGTATCCCATGGTACTAAACATTTATACAAAACTTTATTCAAATCAGAACTTTCATACAGAAGTTCTGTACAAAAAACTGATTTTTGCATCATCGGTACAAAATGGCCGCTGGCAGCCATCTTGAATTTCGGACCACACCTAAAAACAGGTTGTGGAACCTATTTTGAAAACTGGCCTGTATTACTAGCTGGAAAATACACATTTCAACTTTGGTTGAAATCAAATAATCCAAACTGGAGTTATCAGTCGGAAACCAATTGTTTACAGACAGATGGATGGACCAACAGATGGATGGACGAAAGTAATGACTATAGCCCTGACTATAAACAGTTTGGATAAAAATGCATTTTGTACCAAAGAAAAAATATTGCATGAATGGCCCTGGGTGAGGAGAAGGTGGGGGCAGGGATGAGGGGTGGGGGAGAGTGGGGGGCAGGGATGAGGGGTGGGGGAGAGTGGGGGGGGGTGAGTTAGGGAGTCCATTTTTTTTTCCACATGTGGTCAGTCTAAATCCTTCAGAATGCATTTTGAGCAGAGAAAAAATACCTAACTGGCACCATGGGGGTGGGGGGGGGGGGGGGGGGTGTTTGTCTGGGTTTTTAACCACAAACATTAACGAAAACCGTAAAAAAGCATTTTTGACAAAAGAAAAAAAAAATGCCTAATTGTGAGGTAAAAAGAAGAGTTAACGTTCAAAATTCGATGAAAAATTTAAAGAAATTCACTGTAGAAGGGTTAAATCATGGAACAATGATACTGAGGAACATGTATGATGAATATAAGTGCCATGGGAAGAGAAGGAGCACAGCAGCTGACCTAAACACAAAGTTAAACAGGAAATTCTGAGCTAAACAGAAAAGTAAACATAACTAAATAATGTTAAGAGAAACGTTTAAAACACACTGAGTGAGGGTTAAATAGTGATAGAATGATAATAAGCACCATATGGAAGCATTATAAAGGCCATGGGGTGAAAAGGGTGTCAGCAGTCGATGTAAACAAAAAATTTAACCCACTGAAAATGTCGAAGTGTGAGCTAAACAGAAAACTAAACGTTCAAAATTGGAAGAAAAATATTAAGAAATTCACTGGACAAGGGTTAAACCACGGTAGAATGATAATGAAGAAGATGTATGATGAATATAAGCACCATGGGAAGAGAAGGAACACAGCAGGTGAGTTAAAGTTAAACATGAAATTCTGAGCTAAACAGAAAAGTAAACACAACTAGAAAATGTTAAGACAAGTGCACCGCCTAGCAGGGCAACATACGCCCATCAAAATTGGAACATGCACAAGTTTCTCTGGGGTAACGTCTGAAATTTTTGTTGACTTGGCTATGTCTGTCCCGCCCTCCAATCAATGCCTATTGCTTGACCTGTCTGGGGTAAAGGGTAATTCACCTGTTTTCACATTTTCATTTTAAGCGATCTGCGGTCTTCACAAAATAAAGAAAGATATTATGGCCATGAAGCTGCGTATTAAATTTAAAAAGAATCTGATTAAATTGACGGTCTGTAGAGCACGGAAAGCATAATTTGCTCGATTTCTAAGTATTAAAGGAATAACTACTAGGAAAACTGTCGAACATGACCCAAATTCGAACTTACGCGAGATCTTATTCCGGTTGTGCAGTATATCAAATACTTTTTAAATCCGATTGAAATCACGCTCTGTAGAGCACGGAATACAACTGTCCACAGACGGACAGACGGACAGCGCCAAAACATAATATGTCCGTTTTTCAAACGGGCGTATAAAAAAGGTTTAAAACACACTGGGTGAGGATGAAATAATGGTAGAATGATAACAAGCACCACATAGAAGCAATACAAAGGCCATGGGATGAAAATGGTGTCGGCAACTGACCTAAACAGAAACTTTAACACACTGAAAGTGTGTAAGTGTGAGCGTTAAAAATTTGATGAACAATTTGAAGAACTTCAGTGCACCAGGGTTAAATGATGCTAGAATGATAATGAGGAACATGTATGGGGAATATAATCACCATGAGAAGAGAAGGAACACAGCAGTTGACCTGAACACAAAGTTAAACCTAAAATCTGAGCTAAACAGAAAAGTAAACGTAGCTAAAGATGGTAAGAAAAAGATTTAGAATGCACTGGGCGAGGGTTAAATAATGATAGAATGATAATAAGCACCAGGTAGAAGCAATATAATGCCCATGGGATGAAAAGGGTGTCAACAGCTGAACTAAAAAAAAAACTTTAACGCAGTGAAAATATGTAAGTGTGAGCTGAACAGAAAACTTAACGTTCAAAATTTGATGAAAAATTTGAAGAAATTCACTGAAGAAGGGTTAAATCATGGAACAATGATAATGAGGAATACATATGAGGAATATAAGTGCCGTTGGAAAAGAAGGAACACAGCAAATGACCTAAACACTAAGTTGAACATGAAATTCTGGGCTGAACAGAAAACTAAACGCAACTAAAAATGTCAAGAAAAATGTTTAAAATGCAGAGTATGAAGGGTTAAATCAAGGTAGAATTATAATAATCATTATATAGCAGCATTATAAAGGCCATGATATGGAAATAGGGTGAGTAAGTGACCTAAACAGAAACTTTAACATTATTGGACACGAACGCTGACGCCGATCAAGCCATGCCATAAGCTCACACAACTAAAGTTGGTGAGCTAAAAAAGGGTACGTTGAAATGCCGTTTAATTAAACAGCTATCCTGCCATTGAAAGATATTAATTATTTATTGGTGTTTAAGGGGCCGTCCAACAAAACTTTAAGAAAATGTTTGAAATTTTCACCAGTGCCCCAAAAAACAGATAAAAGAATTCAACAAAGTAATATTATATATTAAAATAATGACTAGAGTACAAGGAATTGGATTATATTCACCTTTTCAAGAAAAAAAACAAGGTGCAAGGCCACCGGTATACCCCACCAAGAAGTGGTTTACTGTAAAGGGGAATTCTGAAATGAAACAAGAGGCTCTAAAGAGTCTGTAATCGCTCACCTGGCAGAACAGAAGAAGAAAATGTGATTTCGCATAGAATTTCTATGGTAACTATAAGTCACAATTGTGGTCATGTTTGCAACCTGATAAACATTGCATGAAGATAGTTGGTAGATGGTGTCCCAGTCATCAAGCATGTGAAGTTTCAAAACATTTGGCCCTGTAGTTTCAGAAGATTTTTCAAAATTGATCAATCAGAATCAAAGAATACCTCTGGCAGCCATGTTTTTCATCCAACAGAAACAAAATGAGAAACAGTTGTAGGGAACCTCCGATAGACCATTGCTGCCAACATTCACATCGGCTCAGTAGTTCCAGAGAAGAGGATAAAAATGTGATTTCCCTTAGGGTAACTATATGCCGCAATCGCAGCCATGTTTGTAACCTTATCAACATTAAATGAGGATCATTGGTAGAGGGTGTCCCAAACATCAATGTTGCGAAGTTTCAAAGCATTTGGCCTGTAATGCTTTCAGAGGAGAAGATTTTTCAAAATCGACCAATCAGAATCAAAGAATGCCTCTGGCCATGTTTTCCATCCGACGGGAACAAAATGAGGACTGCTCATAGAGTACCTCCCATAGACCATGCCTGCCAAATTTGGTTCACCTTGGCTTAGTAGTTCCAGGGAAGAAATGAAAATGTGATTTCCCATAGGGTTCCTATAGTAACTACAAGAGGCCACAAGGAGCCTTAATCGCTCATCGGCCAAAGTGGTTCAAAGAAGTATTTGGAGTCACATTCAGTTAGACGTGGTTCATCAACACTACAAAGGAAAGAAGTTATGAAAGATAAATTTTATGGAACTAGGGACATGGCTTGAACAAACTTGAATCTTACCTCCCTAAGGATGCTGCATACCAAATATCAAAAGCATTCATCTGCTCGATCTGAAGAAGAAGATTCTTAAAGAAAATTCCTCATTTTGAACTAAGTTATCATTTGGGCTCCCACAGTGAGCCCAAATATGCACCCAGGGACTTGGCTTGACCAAACTTTAATCTCACCCTCTAAGGATGCTGCATGCCAAATATCAAAATATTCCGACTGCTGAATCTGAAGAAGAAGATTTTTAAAGAAAAAATCCTCATATTGACTAAGTTATAATTTGGGCTCCCACAGGGAGCCCAAATATGGACCCAGGGACTTGGCTTTAACAAACTTGAATCTCCCCCCCCTAAGGATGCTACACACCACATATCAAAACATTCCAACTGCTGGATCTGAAGAAGATTTTGTAAGAAAATTCCTCATTTCGGACTAAGTTACAATTCAAGCTCCCACAGTGAGCCCAAATATGGACCTAGGGACATGGCTTGAACAAACTTGAATCTCACCCCCTAAGGATGCTGCATACCAAATATCAAAACATTCCTACTGCTGGATCTGAAGAAGAAGATTTTTAAAGAAAATTCCTCATTTGAACTAAGTTATAATTCGGGCTACCACAGTGAGCCCAAATATAAACCCAGGGACCGAGCTTGAACAAACTTGAATCTCACCTCCCTAAGCATGCTGCATACCCAATATCAAAAGATTCTGCCTACTGGATCTTGAGAAGAGGATTTTTAAAGAAATTTGCCTGAAATGCACTAAGTTCAAATTTGGGCTCCTATACTGAGCCCAAATATGAACCCAGGGGGCCGATTTGAACCAACTTGAATCAGATCCACCCCACAATGTTGCATACCAAATATCAAAAGATTCTGTCTGCTGGATTTGGAGAAGAAGATTTTTTTAAGAAATTTGCCTGAAATGCACTAAGTTTGAATTCGAGCTTCTATAGTGAGCCCAAATATGAATCCAGGGGGCCGATTTGAACAAACTTGAATCAGATCCACCCCACAATGTTGCATACCAAATATCAAAAGATTCTGCCTGCTGGATCTGGAGAAGAAGATTTTTGAAGAAATTTGCCTGAAATGCACTAAGTTTGAATTCAGGCTTCTATACTGAGCCCAAATGTGAATCAAGGGGGCCGATTTGAACAAACTTGAATCAGATCTACCCCACAATGTTGCATACCAAATATCAAAAGATTCTGCCCGCTGGATCTGGAGAAGAAGATTTTTTAAGAAATTTGCCTGAAATGCACTAAGTTCGAATTTGGGCTTCTGTAGTGAGCCCAAATATGAATCCAGGGGGACGATTTGAACAAATTTGAATCAGATCCAACCCATGATGCTGTATACCAAATATCAAATGATTCTGCCCACTTGTGCGGGAGAAGAAGATTTTTTAGTAATTTCTCTAATATACATAGGGTGCTATCGGAGTTATGCCCCCTATGGAGCCCCAAGTGGGCATGTCCATTTCATTTGAACAAACTTGAATTGACATATGGTAATGAACATCCATACCAAGTTTTGAGCAAATCGACCTAGCGGTTTCAGAGGAGAAGTCGTTTGAAAAATGTTCACGACGCCGGATGGCAAGTGATAAGTTTAGCTCCCTTCAGTGAGCTAATAAGCCACAATTGCAGCCACGTTTGTAGCCTGATCAACATTAAAAGTGGATCATTGGTAGAGGGTGTCCCAGTCATCAATAATGTGAAGTTTCAAAACATTTTGCCTTGTAGTTTCAGAAGAGAAGATTTTTGAAATCCACCAATCAGAATCAAAGAATGCCCATGGCAGCCACGTTTCTCCCCTCCCCCCGCCCCTCCCCAAAGGAAACAAAATGAGGATCGTTTGTAGAAGTCCTTCCATAGACCATTCCTGCCAAGTTTGGTTCACCTTGGCTTAGTAGTTCCAGGGAAGAAGATGAAAATGGTTTCTCTGGTAACTATAAGCCGCAATTGCAGCCATGTTTGTAACCTGATCAACATTAAATGAGGATAGTTGGTAGAGGGGGTCCCAGTGATTGATCATGTATAGTTTCAAAACATTTGGCCTTATAGTTTCAGAGGAGAAGATTTTTGAAAATCCTCCAACCAAAATCAAAGAATGCCTCTGGCAGCCATGTTTTTCATCCAACAAGAACAAAGTTTGTAGAGGACCTCCCATAGACCATTCCTGCCAAGTTTGGTTCACACCGGCTCAGCGGTTCCATAGAAGAAGATGAAAATGTGAAAAGTTTATGGATGACGGACGATGGATGCCAAGTGACAGCAAAAGATCACATGTCCTTTTAGCCCAGGTGAGCAAACAAGTGGAAAAAGGCCCATAACTCTAGAAAAAAACAAGAGGCCCCATGGGGCCTGAAGCACTCACCTTGAACAGAACACAATATAAACAGAGTCCAAGAATGAGTCTCAAAAAAAGTCTGAGCATCATGCCTTTTCTTCAGTTGATCATAAAGTAAAATGTGGAGCACCCCTATGAAGCCCCTTGATACAACCTATGTGGATTAATCTTAGTTACACACCTCAAGAGGGTACTGAATACAAAATTTCTAATTCTTCAGCTGCATGCCAATTCTGGCTCCCATAGGGAGCCCAAATATTAACCCAGGCTCTCGATTTGAACAAAGTTGAATCTGACCTCCCCTGAGATGTTGTATACCAAATGTGAAAGCATTTTTACTGTTGGATCTGAAGAAGAAGATTTTTAAAGAAATGTCCTCATATTGCACTAAGTTAAAATTCGAGCTACCATAGGGAGCCCAAATATTAACCCAGGGAACCAATATTAACAAACTTGAATCTGACTCCCCAAATATGAAAGGATTCTGACTGGTGAATCTGAAGAAGAATTTTGAAGAAATTCCCTCATATTGTACTAAGTTAAATTTCAGGTTCCCATATGGAGCCCAAATATTAACTCAGGAACTCAAATTGAACAAACTTGAATCTGACCTCCCTAGAGATGTTGTATACCAAATATGAAAGCATTCCGACTGGTGGATCTGAAGAAGATGTTTTAAGAAATTTCCTCATATTGCACTATGTTAAAATTTGGGCTACCAAATTGGGATCCGATTTGAACAGACTTGAATCTAACCCCCCTAGAGATGTTGTATACCAAAATTGAAAGCATTCTGACTTGTGGATCTGAAGAAGAATATTTTAAAAAATTATCCCCCATATTGAACTAAGTTAAAATTTTAAAATATTAACCTAGGGACTTGGTTTCAACAATCGTGAATCTGACCCTCATAACAGTGATGTATACCAAACATTAAAAGATTCTGACTGGTGGTTCTGAAGAAGAAGATTTTTAAAGAATATTTCCCATACTGCCCTAAGTTAAAAATTCGAGCTCCTGTATTGAGTCCAAATATGAACCAATGGGCTTCATTTTAACAAACTTGTATCTGACCCCCCCCCCCCCCCTATGGATGGTGTATACCAAATATCAAAAGATTCTGACCATTGGTTCTGGAGAAAAGATTTTTTAAAAATTTTGTAAATATGCTGACTCAGCAATTTTTTATGCCCCCCCCCCCCCCCCCCTACAGAACACCTTAACATAACTGATGGCAATTTTTTTTACCATTCATAATTCTACTGGTCCTAAGGATGCTTCATACCAAATAACAGTTCTCTGTTCCGTGTGGTTTGGGAAATATGGGCATTTGAAAATATTTCTATTTTTGGCTCCCGGGGTTCCCATGGGGACGTGGGAATTTTTGTTTGTTGCATGAGTCAAGTACTTATGACCCAATAAAACCACATACCAAATTTGGTTCAAATTGGACCATCAGTTCAGAAAATAGAAATTTTGGGCAGGGCCAAAAATCTTACCCCTCCCATTACAACGCCAAATATTGCTAACAGCTTCACAAACTTCATTTGAACACACTTGAATCTACACCTCGAAAGGAAGCTCCATAACAAATATCAAGTCATTGTACCCACTGGTTCATGAAAAGAAGATTACAAAAATACTTTGGAGCATTTTCCCCCACCCCCTCCCTATGGGGCCGGGCATGTTGAGTTGAACAAAAATCAATGCCCCATTGGGACCATCATTCACACAAACTTTCACTTGAATTGGCCCAGTGCTTTTGGAGGAGAAGACCAAAACATGGTGTTGATGGATGATGGAGGATGGACGGACGACGGACGGCGAGTGATGGGATTAGCTCAGCTTGACTTTGTCAAGGTGAGCTAAAAATGGACAAAACCCCATGGTGATCTATCAGCATACCAAAGATCATTTAAATCCAACATCCACTGACTGAGATATGAAGGTCAAAAGTTGCTATGGACATACGGATGGACGAACAGACGGAAGAACCCCATTCCTATATCCTCCGCAAACTTTGTTTCACACTGTCACTGACACTCTTATCTAAATCTGAAAGGTGATGGAATTGAAAACACTTGATGCGTTCATGGGGGAAAGTTACATTGACAATCCCATTAATGCGAGATAAAGTCAAAATTGCAGGACAACCTTTCAATTTCCTTATCCTGGGATACCATTTTTAGAAACTGATCACTATGTCTCTGTTTTGTAATATTATAATTTGGTTGTTGTCGATACGTGAAATATTAAACTTGATAAATAGGTTTCAAAACAAAAATATATCTACACAAACATTGATGGTAATTGTCATACCTGTGTTTTACGAAAATACCATTTGCTTGAAGGCCAAACTATATTTATCACAATTTCCTGTTTACATTTCCATGTTTGTCTGCTGCCCAAATGATTTCAAAATAAGGGAACAATAATGCATTTAGTTGTCAATCTGCAGTGAAATTTGGGAACATGGTAAAGTTAACTTTTTTAACAAGCAATTATATATTCAGTGTCAAATCGATTAAAATTGATCTTATTGCTTAAGCCGTGTAATATGAAAGTGGTGCAATCAAAATCGCAGGTCAAACACTGTATCCATAACAACATCAACAAGGCAACATTCTGTAGTGGTTTGAATCGTTAGATTACTGAAATGAGGCCCGGACGCTTATAAAATTAAAGATAAATATGAAAGTGTCAAAGACACTGTAGCTCAACTTGTTTAAGACATGTACATGTATAGTATATGACACAGCTGATAACAAAGGTACATGTAAAGTATTGAAAAGATCGGTTCATAAATACAGCCTCTAGCCTGAGCCGTAGAATTTTAGACCAGATCCAAACACACTCGTTCTCATCCCACAGTGATAACAAAGGTACCCAAGAAATTTCATAGAGATCAGTTCATAAATGCGGCCTCTAGCCCGAGCCGTATTGAATTGTTGACGGACAGACGGACGACTGGCCATGGCATAAGCTCAAATTTGACTTACATCAAAGTTGAGCTAAAAATCACTAACCGAAATAATGATGGCTTTGTTCACTCCTTTCTTTGACTGCCTATCAAATTGGATTCAATCAACAAATTAGCTATTACTGTTGTAAAATCGGCCGGTTCTAATAACAGTACATCTCAGAAACAAACTACAGGATGGCAATAGTTTCAAAACAAATTATGCAAAGGAAAGCATAGAATCAACAATCACTCACTGATGGTGGATACAATTTTTTTAATGTGGGACAGTTAAAATTAATGGTTAATCTTTGTTGCCATAGTTCACTTTATCTGCATTTAAATGGCAGTTGTCATAACTAAACACCAGAAATGACCTACATTATACCAGATGAATAAATTAGGGTAACTTTTTTCCCCAGTTTATCAAGGAAATCATTTTTGAGAATTTGCCAAGAATACTAAACCATCTTCAACAGAATTATGAGGTATAATTACTATAAAGTATTCACATTGTGCAGTTTTCATTTTTCATTCATGAGTCAAATGTGCCTCCATACCTGTTGCTAGGAACTGTATGGAGTTGACCGCTGCTGAACTTCTTCAACAAAACAAAATGGCAGCATTTGGGAATTGTAGATACCATGGATTGGAATTAGTGTTTTACTACTCATTCTTGTCATCAATGTCCAAAAAAAAGATTTCTTCTAGTCTGTACTAGAAGGATTGCAAAATACAACTATTCAGTTATTTTAAGGTAGTTTATTGTCAAAATTTTGGTCTCTTAAGCCATAGCAGACTTTCAGGCAGTGCTATCTAACACATGGCAGCAGTTCCATGGCAAATTTCAGTTTCAACATGTTCTATGTGTCATTCCAAACCTTTTGGTATATAATTTACAGGAGTTATTTCTTTCTAGCCATTTTTGGAGTTTGGAGAAAATTCCCTGAAATTTGACCAAAGTTAAGTTGGACGTCTCCTTGAAGTCACTTTCAGCATCATTGGCTATCTCAATCACCACAACAAAAGGTTAAAGTCAAGTTCAGCCAATTGTTAAAACCGATGCTGCCCACTTTAGAGGATGTCCACCCCAGGTGCTGGTTCCAATGGACATATAGGAGGATATCTTTGCCACTTCCACACTTTATTTCCCACCCCCAAGTTAATTTTTTTTAAAATTAGTATACAATTTGTCTTATTAGCCTGACTGTTTACAGTAAGGGGTATAGTAATGACTTTTGTCCGTCCGTCCATCCGTCTGCACCTGTCCGTCTATTAACATTTAGAGTTTTTGGTTAAAGTTTGTGGTTAAAGTTTTTTACTGAAGGTTCAAGTAGGTTTTTTTTTTTTTTTTTTTTTCTCTTTTCCTGTTTAGTTGACATTTGGAGTTTTGGTTAAAGTTTGTGGTTAAAGTTTTTTATTCAACCTTCAAGTACAGGCTATACCCGGTAGTTCTTGTCTGATCGTCACGAAATTTCATATGCAGGTTTTAGGCCATGTCTTCATGAGAGCGTCCCCTTTTGGTCGTAATCGGTCAACCGGGATGGCTGTCCGAGCCCAAAACCCGAAAACCATTAGCACAGTCTACAGGTTGTATTTATGAAGGGATTTCATTGCAACTTCATAGAATGCCTCTGTTTAATGCCTAGATGAGAAAGTCCCTGTTTGGGCATGATCTGTCAACCGTGATGGCTGCCCAAGCCCGAAACCCAAAAACTTTTAGCACAGTCTGCAGGTCATGTTTAATATGGATGCATTTCGTTGTAACTTGATATGATGACTCCGTATGATGTCTACATGAGAATTTCCCCATTTGGGCATGAATCTATCAACCGTCACAACTGCCCGAGCCCAAAACCCGAAAACTTTTAGTACAGTCTACAGGTCATATTTATGGAGGGATTTCATTGTAACTTGATAGGTTGACTTCATATAATGTCAACATGAGAAAGTCACCTTTTGGACGCGATTGGGCAACTTTGACAGCTACAGGTGCCCGAAACCCGAAAACCTTCAGCACAGTCTACAGTCATATTTATGAAGGAATTTCACTGTAACTTCGTGGGATCAATCCACACGATGCCCAGATGAGAATGTCCCCTTTTGGTTGCGATCATTCAACCATGATGGCTGCCCGAGCCCGAAGCCCAAAAACCTTTTGCACAGTCTACACGTCATATTTATGGAGGGATTTCATTGTAATTTGATAGGTTTACTTCATATAATGTCTACATGAGAACGTCCCCTTTTGGGCAACTGTGATGGCAACAGGGGCCCGAAGCCCGAATACATTTAGCACAGTCTACAGGTCATATTTATGGAGGGATTTCATTGTAACGTGATAGGTTGACTTCATATAATGTCTAGATGAGAACGTCCCCTTTTGGGCAACTGTGACGGCAAGAGAGGCCCGAAGCCCGAAAACCTTTAGAATATTCCACAGGCATAATTATGAAGGGATTTGTAGTTGGTAGGATGACTCCAAGTTTGTGCTTAAAAACCCAAACAAACACCACCACCCCCTACCCCCCCCTCCCCCCTCCCCCAATTAGGCTTTTTTTTTCTTCTGTTCTCCAATATGCATTTTGAACTATTTACAGTCACTACATGCGGAACCTTTTTTTAAACCTTACGTACCCCCCCCCCCCCCCCCCCCCCCCCCCCCTCGCCGGGGGCCAATTAGGCACTTTTTTTTTCCTTTTGTCAAAAATGTTTCTTTACAGTTTTGGTTAAAAACCCAGACACACATGTAGGAGGTCTACATGAGAGTACTGAATGACTTACAATGAAAACTATAATGGAAGAGCCTGGGCAAGGTTATTAAATTGAAAAATAAGTCAGTGGACCATGAGTGCTGAAGCCTCAAAGTAAATCATAAGAAACTGAATGTGTATGATACTAACTTCAGTCTCTAAAAACATGCTGTTCAGTCTTTCCAAATGTTTATCATCAGCAGAAGGGTGAAATATGTGTGGGAGGGAGGACTTGGTTCAGGGAAAGAGCAATATTTCACAACTGTCACTGTAAATTTATGCTGTATCATGGGAACCATGACAGCACTAGTACTAGGCAACTATATTGGTAGCTATGCACAAATGCCATTCACTCACATTTGTAATTTTATTATGTTATTTTCCACTGTAGCCCCACCCCTTCCTCAAATTTGTGTTCCAGGATACTCTTTCAATGGAGGAATTGTTTTCCAACATTTTGAAGAGCATAATATAGAAGAGAAAAACTTCTAAATACTAGTGAATAGAAGGGCAGTGTAGGTTTTCTGTCTGTGTTTGAATGGTGATTTGGGAGGGGGTTGGAAGATTCAGAATCCTCCCTGCCCCTAGTAATATGAGGGGAAACCATGGTTTAAATAAATATGTTAATAGGGTAAGATAGGCCGTTAGTTAGCAGCTGCCAGAGGTTATAGTGTGCTCCTGGGGAAAACACTTGCTCAAGATGTGAATTTGCTTGCATGAACAGCCTAAGTTTTGGAAATATATAGCTTTTATTGCTGACTATGACAAAAATGTAACTTTTCCTAACAATAAAATGGTTTGGTAAGGTGTGTGGTCCCCAAATAAATATTTAAATGTGAAATAATCCCCCAAAATAATAATTGAATCTGGTTTGGAAGCCAAAAAACATATTTCCTGTAGGTATCACAGAACTAAATATTTTCCCATAGGCGACCATTATAACGTTCAGGCGGAAAAAAATATGATCGCATCACTATAATTTTGGCATTCAAATATCTCTGTCAAGTATAACCCTTCAGACAACTTTTTCTGATCTGAAAACAGGGGGTCATGCAACAAATAAGAGAGAAAAACTTGACACAAAAGGAAGTACCAGTCACGTGCACATATTTTTCAGGGAATTCCCTACAAAAACACACAAAAAGTAAATTGTATTTTTTAGGTCCAAAAGTCATCAAATCACCCTCTTTTTTATCAGGAATATTCAACAATAATGCAAGATGTCAATAGAATGTTTCAAACGTTTACTGAAACAATGGATTTTCCCAAGGCTGTCTATATTTAGAGATTGCATCATTTCCGAGTGCAACATTTTAAGGCGGTTCACTCTAATTTCAATATTTAGTTCTGCGATACCTCAAAAGACATATCAACATTCAGAAAAAATAAATAGGTTTTATTTACACCTGTACCAATCCAAAACAAGTCCAAACAATGGCTAAAAATGTCTTAAGAATGTCTGTGGGAGTTTGGAAAGGATGGAGAGGGGAAATTTCCAGGCCTCATTATCTTGCCACCCACCCAAGTCAAAATATATAAAAATATGAAATTATTTTCTTGAGGTGCTCAACTGGCCAAAGTTGTTTAAAGAAGGATTTAAATCATTTAATTAGCATTTACAGCTAGTTAACACTACAGAGGAATGGTGGGTGGGGGGGGGGCATGGTGGCATTGTGGTAACCGGTTCTCGTCAGATCACTGAAGTTAAGCAACGTTTAGCGCAGTTAGTAGTTGGATAGGTGACCATTTCAGCGACTGATTCACTCTCCCGTGTTTTGTCCTTGGACAAGGCACTTAACCCCGATTGCCTATATGGGGGCAAGGTGATGCTGTGCACTGAGGCATACTGCATGTCGATGGTGCGCATGTCTTCAACCAATCTAACCCTGCCTGTGCCACGGTGCAGAGTTCAGGGTTACGCTGTTGGAGAGCTGACAGCTGCTCATCATTGCTTGGTGGTTCTCTCCGGGTACTCCGGCTTCCTCCACCCATAAAACTGTCACCGACATGATATGACCCTGGCTGTTAAAGTGTTGCTGAACCCTAATAAATAAATAAATAACTATAGAGGAATGAAGTCATTTAATTATTTATAACTCTGTTGGCCATGTCAGTTGATTTTTTTCTGGAATTGGAATACTACCACAGAAATAATGCCCAGATTTCCAGTAGTGCAAAACTAGGAAGCCCAAATATCAACCTTGGGATTTAACTTGAACAACTTGAACATGACCTCCACCAAACCACCATCCACCCCTAGAATGTCCCTTTACCAAATATCAATAGATTCTGAATGGCGGATCTGAAGAAGTTGATTTTTAAAGATTTTATGTCATATTACACTAAGTTAAAAATTGGGCACCATAGGGATCTCAAATATGAATCCAGGGACATGATTTGAACAAACTTGAATCTGAGCCTGGCTTGGGTGTTGTATACCAAATAGCAAAACAATTCTGAATGGCGGTTCTCAAGAAGATTTTAAAGAATATTCCTCTTTTGCACTAAGTTGAAACTGGGGCTCCCATAGGGAACACAAATATTAACCCATTATTGACTTTATTTGAACAAACTCAAAATTGCCTCCTTCCTACCTAAGGATGCTGTATACCAAATATCAAAAGATTCTGATTGGTGGTTCTGGAGAAGAAGATTCTGAGAATTTTCCAAATAAAGCACTGCGTTAAAATTTGGGAACCCATAAGGAACACAAATATGAACCCAGAGACTTTATTTGAACAAATGTAATCTGACCCCTCTAAAGATGCTGTACACCAAATATCAAACGATTCTGACTACCGTATCTCTAGAAGCAGATGTTTTTAAGATTATTCCCCATATTGGACTAAAATTAAAATTTGGGCTCCAATAGGGAGCCCAAATATTAACTCAGGGACTTGAATCTGACTCAACAAACTTGATTCTGACTCCCTCAAGGAAGGTACTCAAGTCCTCAGACTTGGGGTTTGTGGGAAGCAGATTTTTTAAGAATATTCCTCATACTGCACCAAGCCAAAACTCAGGCTCCAGCAGGGAGCTCAAATATTAATCAAGGGACTTGATTTGAACAAAATTCAATCTGTCCCCTGTGAGGATGCTGAATACTATATATCAAAAGATTCTGACTAGTGGCTCTGGAGAAGATTTTTAAATATTATTTCTCAAATTGGACGAAGTTCATATTTGGGATCCAATAGAGAGCCCAAATACTAACCCAGGGACTTGATTTAAAAGAACATGAACCTGATTCCCCTAAGGATGATACATACCATATATCAAAACATTCTGATTGGAGGTTTGTGAGAAAAATATTTTTCAAGAATATTACTCATATTGCCACCTAGTTCAAATTTGGGTACCTATAAGGAGCCCTAATATTAATCGAAGGAATTGATCTGAACAAACTTGAATCTGAACGCACCTCGTGGCAGAAAAAACAATTGGTAATACAATCACCAGTAGCTAGACGAGCGGAAGCTGCACGAATAGCAAGACAAATCCATCAAGAAATGGATGCAGGAGAGATCTGGCATGTGAGAAAACGCATATTCATCCAGGATAAAGGCGTGAATGCCCCCCACCCCCAAGCAGAGCAGCGCCCAAGAAAGCGACCATCTTGGAGTAAACTGCAAAGTCCTAAGCCTTTTCAAGGAAAAGAGCTGAACAAGCTTGGAGAGGCAAGGATGAGTGTCGAAACAATGCGGTACCACAATTGAAAAAAGGTCTCCGAAGCATGGACTTGTACCCATTGCTGGAGACCCCCAGAAACAAACATAAACCAGAAACTCCGCAAGCGGTGTGATCGAAGGAGTGACAGAAGCAACAGAGTGATCGCACACCATCGACAGTAGAACCTTCCACTTAGCCACCGAGGCTAAACCAGTGGAGTGAGTGCCTCCTTGAAGAAGAAAAGCAACTCCACTGCGTGTCTCGAAAAACCACTATGGAGGAGACAGGACCCGATTAAAGACATGTGCGAAGGCATAATGAAGTCGGGCCAACTTGAAACCTCCTTGGCGACCTTCGCAAAGAAAGTCGCGAAGTAGAGGGAGACATGCCAGAACCGCCGCTAACAGAGAGCAGAGCAGAATGATCCACACCCACCGAGGCGACGGGTGTGCTCGAAAGGATTCGACGACTGCAGGTTTATATCTGGGAGAGAACCTGAGGCGGAATCGGAACCAGCCGGAAGGCGTAGTCGACAAGACCGTCCCAAAGGATGGCCAGAGCGTCCAGGGCGAAAGCCAGAGCATCTGGACACGGGGACACAAAAGTGTCCACCTGATGGTTCCAACGAGCTGCAAAGAGATCGATGGAACCCGCTGTGTGGAGCATCCACTCGGTGGAAAAGAGCCTGACCTGTCGGGACAGGGAGTCGGCTAGGACGTTCAGACGACCGGAAATGTGATGAACAACCACCCCGGCGTTGACATCCTGAGCGAGCAGTAGAAGATCCCGAGCCAATTCGTACATTGGAACCGAGTGTGTGCCGCCCTGGTCCCGAATGTAAGCAACCACTGTCGAATTGTCGAACAACAGAAGGACCTGACGATTCGACAGGTGAGGGATCCACTGCCTGAAACTTAGAAGAAGAGCAAGAAGCTCTGCTGGCTGGTGTGTAGAGATGCCCGATCCTGGTCCCACATCCCATGAAGGGAAAGACCTAGAGGATCCAACATCGCACCCCATCCGAGATCGCTGACATCTGCCGTCAGAATGCGATCGGACACCCTGCGTGATCCACTGAACATTCATCGAGTGGAGAAGGTGAGGATAAGAGAATCTGGTAACTGAAGCACAAGATCCAGAGAATCGACATTCGGCCTCCAACGACTGAGCAGAAAGTGTTGGAGAGGTCTGACATGCAGCCGACCTAGAGGAATGGGATCCGTCACCGAACCACAGAGACCGATCAGCCGGAGAATACTCCGTGCCGTCGCGGATGTGGACTGGGACAGAATCAGAGCAAAAGCTGAGAGAATCACAGCCTTGGCCTGAGGAACCGCCACCAAATGGAATTGGATGTGGAAAGCCATCCCCAGATGACAAAACGACTGAGAAGGGACCAGGTCCGACCTCTCCTCGTTGACTCTGAATACAAGCGACGTGAGCAAACTCAACAGAGTGGCAACATCCAGCTCCAGTAAGGCAGCATTGGAATGCCTCTGGAGGATATCGTCCAGATATGCCGAAGTAGTCACCCTGGACTGTGTGCGATGGAAAGCTATCACATGCGACATCAGTCAGGTGAAGGCCCAAGGAGCCAGGTCGAGGCCGAAAGGCATGGCCTTGAACTTGTAAACTCGCCCCAGAAAAGTGAACCTGAGATACTTCCGTGACGCCCGATGAATCGAAACGTGAAAGTAAGCGTCTCACAGGTCGAAATCTCCCTGGTGAATAGAACGGCAGACCGACCTGAAAGTCTCCATGCTGAACTTGGGAGCAATGATAGACTGGTTCAGGATACTCAGATCGATAACCGGTCGGAGTCGGCTGTCCGTCTTCGGCACCAGGAACATGCGGGAATAGAACCCCACTGAGTGAATGTTCTTGACAACCTCGCAGGGGCAGGAGGAGCTGCACATCCCACACGGAGGGGGTAAACTCACACCAGATGTGGTCGAGTCGGGAGGCTCCCGAAACGACAGCGTTCCACACCACCCGCAGGTGCAGAAGAAACAGCCACGAGAACGCACCAAGGCGAGGGCAAAAGGAATTGCCCTAAAGGAACCGAACTGGTAATAACAGAGGTGATAGCAGTAGAAGAAAAAGGTGAACTCAACAGAAACAGAAAGTAGAAGAACACCCTCAACTACGAGAGAAGGTGGCAGAAAAAAAAAACGGTGGGTACACGACAGAACCCAGCCGGTCGACAGGGACCGAAAAAACAGAAATTCAGCCCTCAACAGAGTGAAGAAATCCTGTCCAGACAGTCCCGGATTGACACCTAACTCAAATAACAAGTAAATTCATCAACCGAAAAATTCATTGTCGAATCGCGAAGACACGATGTCGAAAACAAAACATTCGCGAAAACGGAATAGTAAATAATATACAATGAGAATGTGGTTGAAAGTATGAACGAGAATATAAAAAACACAGTCCTGTTATTATACGATCTTCAGATCCATAATTCCAGTCACAGGAAAACCATTATCGACAAGTTAAAATATCACTGTTACGGAGCAAGATGGCACACATCCACCACGTGTGCGGATAATCAAAAGAATGACGAATTGATGCACTGCGCACTGTTTTACGGTAGTCGTGGATTTATACTATGGAAGAGTGTCCCATACTGGGTGTGCGCCGATGGCACTCGACCCAGTTTTGGCTTATTTTTTCATGGTGTTTTTACACCACTTTTCTTTCCCAAATCTCTTGGGAAAGATTAAAATAGAGAGTATTTTATCCGAGTTAGGTTCTTCCGCCGTAAACAATTGAGATAGGTTGATAAGAAACACGCATTTGAAAATATTTCTACTTTTAGTTCCCGTGGGGATGCAGGATTTTTTTTTAATTTGCATTAAGTGCTTATGAATCCACGACACCACATACCAGATTTCATTCAAATCGACTCATCAGTTCAGAAAATAGTATTTTGGGCGAGGCCAAAAATTTTGCACCTCCCATTACAAAGGTAAATATTGCCCCACAAACTTCTTTGAACAAATTTGATTCTACAGCTTAAAAGGAAGCTCAGTACCAAATATCAAGTCATTGTACCCACCGGGTCATGAAAGGATTTTTGTAAAATTTGGAAGCATTTTCTCCCACCCCCTCCCTATGGACAGACCCACTCCCTATGCAGCAGGGCAAATCGATTTGAACAAAAACAAAATGCAATGTCAAAACAGACCATTACCTCAAATTTAACTGAAATTAGTTCTTCGATTTTGGAGAAGTAGCAAATACCATGTTCTCGGATGATGTTCAGTCAGGGTAGCTAAAAATGGCCAGTCAATTAGAAACTGACAATATTAGAAGCATATCAGCACTTTTGGGGAACTTTTCGCACAAGTTGACGTGAACTCAAAAAACATAGCAACCATTCGTAAAAAAAAATAAATAGGTTTTATATGCACCTTTGTCCAACCACAAGGACAAACAATATCTGTAAACATCTTACGAATGTTTTTGATAAGTTTGATGAGATTGGTTGGGGGTTGGGGGGGGGGGGGGTGGAATGAAAGATATCCAGGCCTGGTATTATCTTCACGCCCACCCATGTCAAAATATATAGAAAACATAGAAGACATTTTTTTTTTTTTTTTAATGTTAAACCATCAAATAACAACCAGTTCATTAGAAACAAGTGTTTGACCACCGAGGTGGTATTAGTCCCCTACGGCACTTTTGTGACATAAGGTGTTTTTGTCACAGAAGACACTAGAGTATATAAGCATCTTGGATTTCAAAAAAAAAATATTGAGCGTGCATAATCCCCTCACAACCCTTTATCCATGTACCATATATGAAAGGCGTAGCTTGAACCATGTTGGAGGGAGGGGTGGTAACATAAAATAGAGAAAAAAACTTTAAAAACACAACAAAAATGGCCACCATTCTGCCATCTTGGATTTTGAAAAATAAATATTGACTGTGCATCATCCCCTCAGAACCATTTATCCATGTACCAAATATGAAAGGTGTAGCTTGAAGCATATTAGAGGGAGAGGTGGTAACATAAAAACAGACAGACAGACAGATGGACAGACAGACAGATGTTAGATTTTGAAAAAAAACATTGAGCGTGCATAATCCCCTCACAACCCCTTTATCCATGTACCATATATAAAAAGTGTAGCTTGAACCATGTTGGAGGGAGCAGTGGTAACATAAAATAGAGAAAAAGGCTTAAAAAACACAACAGAAATGGTTGCCATGGTGCCATCTTGAACTTTGGAAAAAAAATATTGAACGTGCATCATCCCCTCCCAACCCTCTATCCATGTGCCAAATATGCAAAGTGTAGCTTGAACCATGTTGGTGGGAGGGGTGGTAACATGAAAATAGAGAAAAAAAAGCTTAAAAAACACAACAAAAATGGCCGCCATTCCACCATCTTGGATTTTGAAGAAAAAAATTTTGAGCGTGCATCATCCCCTCAGAACCATTTATCCATGTACCAAATATGAAAGGTGTAGCTTAAAGCATGTTGGAGGGAGAGGTGGTAACATAAAAAAACAGACAGACAGACGGACGGACAGACGGAAGGACAAATTTTGAAAAAAAAATATTGCACATGCAACATCCCATTACAACCCACTATCAATGTGCCAGATATAAAAAGTGTAGCTTGAACCATGTTGGAGTGAGGGGTGGTAACATAAAATAGAGAAAAAAGCTTAAAAAACACAACAAAAATGGCCGCCATGCCGCCATCTTGGATTTTGAAAAAAAAATATTGAACGTGCATCATCCCCTCCCAACCCTCTATCCATGTGCCAAATATGCAAAGTGTAGCTTGGACCATGTTGGTGGGAGGGGTGGTAACATGAAAATAGAGAAAAAAAAGCTTAAAAACACAACAAAAATGGCCACCATTCCGCCATCTTGGATTTTGAAAAAAAAATTTTGAGCGTGCATCATCCCCTCAGAACCATTTAACTATGTACCAAATATGAAAGGCGTAGCTTAAAGCATGTTGGAGGGAGAGGTGGTAACATAAAAAACAGACCGACAGACAGACAGACGGACGGACAGACAGACGGATAGAGTGCAATCCTATAGTCCCCTTACGGTTCCCGTAGGGGACTAATAATAAACAATTCCAAAAACTTTCAGTAATTTTTTGAACTGTTTGGGACAAGTTGAGATAAGGAGATGTAAGGCTCACCTTATCTGAAAAAAAGTCCCCACAATTCTTAATTAGAAACAGAAATATCTTTGAACCATTCCAATGTTTTGGACTTTTTCAGACATGTTGAGGTAGAGAACATATCCAGACCAGGATGATATCTTATCCTCACCCAATCAAAAAACATAAAAAGCATTTCCAGTAATTTGGAGGACTTTTTCAAACAAGTTGATTTACAACATAATATAATATATTAAATGCTTACACTGGACACACATGAAAATTACATTAGAATAGGTCCACAACCGTGGTGAATTTGCGCTTGTGGTTGAGTACTTCACAAAATTTTTATTTAGTTAACAGTGCCCTACTAGTACTGTATAACTTGTATGCAAATATCAGGCAAAATATGGAAGGTACGACAAATGGTTTGGTGTTTGAAGAAATTATATGTGATTAACAGGGTTATTTATTTATTTATTTATTGGTGTCTGAGGAGTAAGGTCTGCACAATGGCTAATCGTGACCACAACATGGATATAAAGTCAAGTCCAGCCAATCATTTATGTCCATGTTGCTCATTTTAAAAGACATCCACCAGTGGTATCAGTGACTGGGTCTTATTTTACCAGTTAAACAGAGATTGTTTACCACAGTAAGCAAGCCCTGCTTTTGCTTCTCAGAGTTCCCATGGAGAAACAGGGTTATTGAATAATGAAATATCCAATATCAAATTTTCTTCACAGACATTGGAAGGCAAGAACAGTGAATCTTTATAAACATATCTGAGAGACATTATCTCATTCACTTGTGAATACATGTATAATGTACACGGAAGAAATGGCTGTTTTACCTAACCCTCTGCTTACTGATGTTGATATATCAAAATTTTAGGCAATAAATCTTTCCCATGATGCAACTTGGAATTTAACCAATTCAGTCCTGTTTGACAGAGTTCACCCGAGCTCTGTCAAACAGGACTGAACTGCCTAAAATACCAGTTGTAATATGGGAAGAATTTACTGCCTGAATTTTCAAGCAGTAAATTTTTTCCATGTTCCATGAAGCAACTTGGAATCAAGCCAATTCAGTTCGGTTTGACAGAGCTCGTCTGAGCTATGTCAAAAAGGACTGACTGCCTAAAATACCAGTTGCATTGCAGGAAAAAATTGCTGCTTGAAATTTTGGTATTTTGACATCAATGTGCAGTGGGTTGATGTCTATAGACAAAAGTTTCACAACAAAAACTACCTGTAATCATTAACAAACTTTTGCAATTGGGATTGCACATTAACTTCATGCACATGATTTGGGATACAATTTTTTATTCCATTTCAAAAATGAAAAATTTTGGCAAAGGTAAAACAAATCATACTACTCAAAGTTTGCTAAGCACCAAGTACATCCAACCACCTGTTTTACATTTTAGTTGAAATATTGTTATGAAAAGTGTATATACTTTTTATTTAATTATATCTTTAATGATTCAAGTACAGATATTAAGATTTTATTTGTGTTTGACATTAATGTTTAGCTTTTGAATATGATAACCATGGAAAATGGATATTTTTGGTAAAAGAGGAAATTTTTCAATATGCCAAAAAGTTGACAGAGCGAACTGGTATGGCTTCAATATCCAGTATGAGACCCATTACTGTTAATTACAGCTTGACAACGCCTTTTCATGCTCCCAATCAGGTTCCTGTGGTCCTTTGTGGGATGTTGTTCCATTCTTGGACCAGCATGGGACCAAACTCCTGGACACTTCTTGGCTGGATGGGACGGGCTGAAATTGCAAGCTGCAACTCATTCCAGGCATGTTCGATTGGATTGAGGTCAGAGGATCTTGCTGGCCAGTCTATACGCTCAATCCCCTCCCTCTGTCGGTACCCCCCCAACAGCATGTGCAACATGAGGACGGGCATTATCGTCCATCAGAATGAATCTATCACCCACTGCACCTGCATACAATCTGACGTGGACATCCAGGATCTCATCAAAATACTGTTGTGCAGTCAATGTACCACGTTCAAAGACACAGAGCTCTGTATGTCCATTTCAGATGATGCCGCCCCAGACCATGATTGGTCCTCCACCATAGCGATCATGCTCAGCAATGTTGGCTGCATGGAATCGTTCTCCTGGTCTTCTCCATACCCTAGAACGCCTATCTGTGTGGTCTAGGCAGTACCTTGACTCATCTGTAAAAAGGACAGGTCGCCAATCTTCTCTGGTCCATCCAATGTGGTCCATGTCCCATTCATATCGTGCCTGGCGTGGTTCTGGGACAGCAGAATGCGAATACATGGTCTTTTCAATCGGAGACCACCTTCGTGTAACCTTGCCCGGATAGTCTGCATCAAAACATTTAACCCGGATGCATTCTGAAGGTCACTGCAAAGGTGGGTTGCTGTGGCAAAGCGGTTCCTATGGGCCTGAATGATCAAAAACCGGTCTTCATCTGCAGATGTTGCCATGTCTCTGCCACCACCATGCCGTCTTACTGGTGTGCCATACTGCTGAAATCTTACCCAGGCTCTGGTGATCACCATATGTTGCACACCAAGGGCTTCACCAACCTGATGATGGGTAGGTCCTTGCTCCACTATCCCCACAGCCCGCCACATTTCTGCTTCAGACAAATGTCTTCTTACATTTGCATTTGCCATATTCAATCATTAAATCACAAGGGTTTGTGGTGAAATGAAGATTGAATACCCTACACATGTCATGTACATGTAGACAGTACACGAAAACATCATGAAAATCAGGGGGTACATGTTTTCCATGACTGTCACGAAAAGTCTGCCTGTCAAGAGATCTAATGTAAACACTAAGAACCATCTCAATACATTCCTCAATCATATCCACCAAAAATATCGCAAATATGTCACAAGCAAATTTCACAATGATGTGTCAAATATTTGGTGCTTAGCAAACTTTGAGTAGTATAATATTAAAGTTATCAAAAGTGAGGATTCCAAAATAGTTACCAGTCACTTATTATTTATTTATTTAATTATTTATTGGTGTTTAAGGTCACATATTTATGCACCATGGCTAATCGTGACCGTGACAGTTTTACGGGTGGAGGAAGCTGGAGTACCTGGAGAGAACCATCAAGCATCGACGAGCAACTGTCAGCTCCTCAACATTACCAGTCACTTAAAATCTACATGACACTCTTTCCCCAATAGTTTTTAGATGTAAAAGATGAACTTCCAAGTCTGTTTTCAAAACTACAAAATATTATTTAAGAGACCTTGCTTGCCACACTGTGGGCAGTGAGAATTAAGTGTCTTGTCCAAGGACAAAATACTGCCAGTCAGGATCAAACTGTCAACCTTTCAGTTGAAAGTTCAATGCTCTAACCACTGAGCCATAACACCCCCTATCATTCCAGTAATGAAAGTGTCAATGACACTGTAGCTTAACTTGTGTGTTGTGTTTGATGAAAAGGATAATGTTCAATGTTTATGAAAAGATTATGAAATAAGACAAGAATTGTGATAATTGGGAATATGTTCATTTCTGTTCCCTGTATGCTATGTTTATGATAAAAATAATATGAGGTGTACACTGTACTAAAGATCTGAGGGGTGGGTTAATATGACCTCACAGTTAATATATGTGGCCCTCACAGTTAACATATATCAACAAAAGTTACCAAGTTACAGTGAAATTATTCCAAAATGAGTCATCCTATCAAGTTACATTAAAATCCCTTCATAAATATGGCCTGTAGACTGTGCTAAAGGATTTCAGGCTTCAGGCCCCTGTAGCCGTCAGTTTCCCAATTGCGTCCAAAGGGGACGTTCTCATCTAGACATTATATGAAGTCAACCTACCAAGTTACAATGAAATCCCTTAATAAATATGACCTGCAGACTGTGCTAAAGGTTTTTGGGCTTTGGGCTCAGGCAGCCATCATGGTTGAATGATCGCAACCAAAAGGGGACATTCTCATCTGGGCATCATCTGGAGTGATCCTACAAAGTTACAATGAAATCCCTTCATAAATATGACCTGTAGACTGTGCTCAAGGTTTTTGGGCTTCGGGCCCCTGAAGCCGTCACAGTTCACCAATCACGACCAAAAGGGGATGTCATCATTTAGGCATTATATGGAGTCAAACTTATGGGTTACAATGAAGTCCTTCCACAAATATGACCAATAGACTATGCTAAAGGTTTTGGGGTTTTGGGTTCGGGCAGCCATCAAGGCTGAATGATCGCGACCAAAAGGGGACGTTCTCATCTAGACATTATTTAGAGTCATCCTACCAAGGTACAATGAAATCCCTTCATAATTATCACCTGTAGACTGTGCTAAAGATTGTCAGGCTTTGGGCCCCTGTAGCCAACACAGTTGCCTAATGGTGTCCAAAAGGGGCTGTTCTCATCTAGACATTACATGAAGTCAACCTACCAAGTTACAATGAAAACCCTTCATAAATATGATCTGAAGACTGTGCTAAAGGTTTTCGGGCTTTAGGCTTGGGCAGCCATCATAGTTGAATGATTGCAACCAAAAGGGAACATTCTCATCTGGACATCATCTGGAGTGATCCTATGAAGTTACAATGAAATCCCTTCATAAATATGACCTGTAGACTGTGCTCAAGATTTTCGGGCTTCAGGCACCTGTAGCCATCACAGTTGACCAACCACGACCAAAAGGGGATGTCATCATCTAGGCATTATATGGAGTCAACATAACAAGTTAGAATGAAATCCTTCCATAAATATGACCTGCAGACATGCTAAAGGTTTTTGGGCTCGGGCAGCCATCAAGGCTGAATGATCGAGACCAAAAGGGGACGTTCTCATCTGGACACTATTTGGAGTCATCCTACCAAGCTACAATAAAATCCCTTCATAATTATGACCTGTAGACTGTTCTAAAGGTTTTCGGGCTTTGGGCCCCTGAAGCCGTCACAGTTGCCCAATCGCGTCCAAAAGGGGACGTTCTCATCTAGACATTATATGAAGTCAACCTACCAAGTTACAATGAAATCCCTTCATAAATATGACCTGTAGACTGTGCTAAAGGTTTTCGGGCTTCGGACACCTTTAGCCGTCAAAGTTGCCCAATCATGTCCAAAAGGGGACGTTCTCATCTAGACATTAGATGAAGTCAATCTACCAAGTTACAATGAAATCCCTTCATAAATATGACCTGTAGACTGTGCTTAAGGTTTTCGGGCTTCGGGCTCAGGCAGCCATCATGACTGAATGATCGCAACCAAAGGGGACAATCTCATCTGGGCATCATCTGGAGTGATCCTATGAAGTTACAATGAAATCCCTTCATAAAGATGACCTGTAGACTGTGCTCAAGGTTTTTAGGCTTCGGGCATTTGTAGCCATCACAGCTGACCAATCACAACCAAAAGGGGATGTCATCATCTAGGCATTATATGGAGTCAACCTAATAGGTTACAATGAAATCCTTCCATAAATATGACCTTTTACATATGCTAAAAGTTTTTGGGCTCGGGCACCCATCAAGGCTGAATGATCGTGATCAAAAGGGGATGTTCTCATCTAGACATTATTTGGAGTCATCCTACCAAGTTACAATGAAATCCCCTCATAAATATGACCTGTAGACTGTGCTAAAGGTTTTCAGGCTTCTGGCACCTTTAGCCGTCACAGTTGCCCAATCATGTCCAAAAGGGGACGTTCTCATCTAGACATTATATGAAGTTAACCTACCAAGTTACAATGAAATCCCTTCATAAATATGACCTGTAGACTGTGCTAAAGGTTTTTGGGCTTCGGGCTCGGGCAGCCATCATGGGTGAATGATCGCAACCATAGGGGACAATCTCATCTGAGCATCATCTGGAGTGATCCTAAGAAGTTACAATGAAATCCCTTCATAAGTATGACCTGTATACTGTGCTCAAGGTTTTCGGGCTTCAGGCACTTGTAGCCATCACAACTGACCAATCACGACCGAAAGGGGATGTCATCATCTAGGCATTATATGGAGTCACCCGAACAGGTTACAATGAAATCCTTCCATAAATATGACCTTTTGCCTATGCTAAAGGTTTTTGGGCTCGGGCACCCATCAAGGCTGCATGATCGCAATCAAAATGGGACGTTCTCATCTAGACATTATTTGGAGTCATCCTGCCAAGTTACAATGAAATCCCTTCATAAATATGACCTCTAGACAGTGCTAAAGGTTTTCGGGCTTCGGGCTCCTGTAGCCGTCACAGTTGCCCAATCACATCCAAAAGGGGACTTTCTCATCTAGACATTGTATGAAGTCAACCCACCAAGTTACAATGAAATTCCTCAATAAATATGACCTGTAGACTGTGCTAAAGGTTTTCGGGTGTTGGGCTCGGGCAGTCGTCACGGTTGGCAGATCATGCCCAATTGGAGAAATTCTTATCTAGACATCATAAGGAGTCATCCTACCAAGTTACAATGAAATCCCTCCAAATTAAACATGACCTGCAGACTGTGCTAAAAGTTTTTGGGTTTTGGGCTTGGGCAGCCATCACGGTTGACAGATCATGCCCAAAAGGGGACGTTCTCATCTAGGCATTATACAGAGGCATCCTTCCAAGTTACAATGAAATCCCTTCATAAATACGACCTGTAGACTGTGCTAATGGTTTTCGGGTTTTGGGCTCGGGCAGCCATACCGGTTGCCCAATCGCGACCAAAAGGGGACGGTCTCATCTAGACATGACCCCAAACCTGCATATGAAATTTCATGACGATCAGACAAGAACTGCTGGGTGTAGCCCGTGCTAAAGGAAAATGTGAACAGACGTCACAGACTCACAGACTAACAGACTTCTGCACACGTGATGGCAATAGCTTATCTTGACTATGTCAAGTTAAGCTAAAAACATAATTTGTTTGCCACAATACACATGTAAATAAACACAGATCTTCTTCCTGCAAAACTAAGTTCAGATAAACCCTAATCCACCTCCTGGGGTCTCCAAAGGGAAGGAATATTTATTTATTTATTTATTGATGTTTAAGGTCACTTATTTATGCACAATGGCTAATCATGACCGTGACAGTTTTACGGGTGGAGGAAGCCAGAGTACCCGGAGAGAACCACCGAGCAACGACGAGCAGTTGCCAGCACCCCAACATCGTAACTCGGCACAGCAGCACAGGCAGGTTAGATTGGTTGAAGACATGCGTACCATCGACATGCAGTACGCCTTAGTACACGGCGTCATCGTGTCCCCATGCGGGCAGTGGAGATGAAGTGTCTTGCCCAAGGACACAATGCGGTTGCCGCAGGTGGGATTCGAACCGAGGACCTCTCGGCTTGCAGCCTGCACCTCTACCTACTGAGCCACCGCGCTCCCGGAAGGAAGATTGAGAGACGATACATAATAATAACAATAATACTGCTTCAGCTGGCAACAGATTTGCTGGTGATTAACCGATAATGATTTGCGACCGTCATCTCCTTGCTGATTAGTTGAGCACACAATCTGCCGGTTGTGAGTGCCGATGTCAGATAGTAACAACCGAAAGGAGTAGTATGTTTAAGAATGCATAGAACAGGGTTAATTTTACAGTACAGTCAGGTCGATTGGTTTGTTGACCTCAAGAGTATGTCAGTGTGTGTATTAAAATAAAAATATGACATCAGTGGAAACAAGTTAACAGCGCAGTGTCTTTAAGATGCTGAGCTGTTAACTTGTTTCTGCTGATGTCGCATATCAGTGAGTCATCACACAACACATGGGATGTGTGTCATGAGCAGCAATCAAGGGAAAGATCAGACCAATCAATGAGATTAGGATAATCTTGAATCCTGCTAATCATTGTGGTAACTTATTAAGTTTGTTACTGCTTGTATGAGATTGTTAATCAAACGTAAAAACAATTTTGATCCAGTGGTGTTCCATGTAACCATCGACATGGACCGATGTTCAAACACCTCTACCGATCGTCAACTGATGGCTTAAAATCGGCCGATGTCAGATGTGATTGCCAAACATCAGTTAATCACTAAGATTTGCCATGGTCCTCTATTGAAAAGCCCTATATCAACCCCTCCCCTCCCCTCCCCCCCCCCCCCCCCCCAATGGGCATTCCTTCTACATTTTCCCTGGTAATTTTCCTGCATTCAGGCACCAACAGTTTTTTTAATTTCCCTCTACATCTCCCAAACTACTATATTTCAATACTGATTCTTTCCCTCAGGTCCCCCTCCAAATCCAGTTACCTCTCATCTTTCATCCCATTTTTCCATCAGTTTCTCAAGGAGTCTTAATTTACTTGGCAGATATTTGAGACAGTCTGAAAAGAAATGTTCCAGGGTCTCAGTTACTTGTGAGCTGCACATTTGTCCAATCACAGCACCCTCCCCCCCCCCCCCAACCCCCCTCCCCAACCTTTTTCCTCACCTTTCCCGATTTCCCTCTTCAGCTCCAGTGACATTGATCTCAATTTGAATAAAAGACTGCCTGGCCACACATACCCCCTCCCCCCCCCCCTTAAAAGTGTGCAATTTGAGGTATTTAAAAAAGTCGAAAAAGGGGCATAACTCTCACAAAAAATGTCGGACCAAACACATTGAACTTGACCTTATTTTACATAGATACACCTACATACCAAATTTTATTTGTTTCGGTTAATAACAACTAAAGTTATGATCGGGAAACCCGAAAAAATTAATTTCCGGGCATAACTTTTTGCAAAAATTGTAGGACAGCACCCCAATTCGCACCTGACCTGTATTTTATATTGATACACATACAGACAAAATTTCATTTGATTTGGCCAACTATAACTGAAGTTATCATCGGGTAAGAAAAAAAAGAGGATTTTCGAAGGTGAAAAAGGGGCATAACTCGGACAAAAACTGTTGGACTGCACCCTAATTCGAACTTGACCTATATTTTATGTTGATACACAAACATACAAAATTACATTTGATTTTGTCAACTATAACTAAAGTTAGCATCGGGAAACCGAAGTGGGATGGATGCACGGATGGACAGATGGATGGACGCATGCAATCACAGAATGACACAGGCTATTTTAATAGAACCCTGAAAATTTTTCTGAGGGCAACAATCTTTCCCAAAAGATCCATCTAGGTACTCCTCAAAAGCAATGGATCTTTTTTGTATATGCTGTTCAATGAACTTTTGGCCCTAACACCAGCTCGCTAGTTTCGATTACAATCATCAAGTACCCTTCCCGATAAAACAGCCCCCTGCCCCTTCTTCTGCCCCTCTTCTAGATACACAGTCTCAACAGAATAATTCTCCCTTAGCTCTCTCACCTTATGTGGCCATCCTGTTTGAATGGTGGGAGTTTCATACATAGCTGAAGGTCAATTTACACCATCTACTGTCTGAAAGGTTTACAAGGTAATTTACTGAATTTAGGTAGAATCATTTTCCAATATCTACATAACCTATATAGATAGCATCACTGATGAAAAGTTAGGATTTTTAAATGTATCAATGCTTGAGTGAATCCTATTGTTTTGACACAGAATAATTCTCTCTTAGCCCTCTCACCTTATGTGGCCACCCTTTCTGAATGTTGGAAGTTCCAAACATAGTTGAAGGTCATTTTACACCATCTGCTGTCTGAAAGGTTCACAAGGTAATTTACTAAATTTTGGTAGCATAATTTTCCCATATCTACATAGCCTATATAGATGGCATCACTGATGAAAAGTTGGGATTTTGAAATGCATCAATGCTTGAGTGAATACTGTTGTTTTGGCACAATGTCACAGTAGCATGTGTTTAGATATCTTAGAATCTTTAAATGACAGTCACACAGGAGTTAACCTCTACATACGAGTCCACTTGTAATTCACACCTTGTCTGCCCTGAGTATTTTTCCAGATGAGTGATACATATACTGGTTATGACTCGTTGAGACAAAGAAATTCGCTCACCATGGCAAAACTTCTCACATCCAATGGTTAGGGCTGCAAGCATTTGCCAAACGTTAAGACCAACATTATCCCAAGATCTGGATTTTGATATTGACACAAATAATGTACTTTCGATTGTGAGAAGTTTCTCACTGGAGATAGCAGAATTGATACAGCATGCCAAATTATGGTTGAAACTCAGCCACACCTTGATTTCCTACAGAATGCTCAGCAGTGGTTCAACTTTGTAATCACAAAAGCAGACACAAACTTTTTACTGGAACAAGAAAAGGTTGCGGTGCAGACAAAAATATCTGTCTGACGACTTCCCAACCATACTATAGAATCTCACTTGTCAGAAAGGGAATGTGAGAACACTAAATCTCAGATGCTATTTTCACTAAATTTTCTCAATTTAGTCTTGATTTCACATTTTGTTTCTGAAACCTTAAGTCACTGGAGCAAGAGTGAATATTATGAAGCTTGCCAAACATGTGTCCCACCAAAGCAAATCATTAACTCTTAACCCGCTGAGTATTTTCAAGATATTTCATCAAATCTGGTCATGGCTGCTATGAAGCAGCCATGACTTGATTTGATGAAAAATTAAAATAAATTTTACACAAGAAATCATTGGTGAAAAAATCCACTGAATTTAAAGGGGAAAATTTATATGATAAAATGTGCCCAATTTTTTCTAATTTCAATGACAAGAAAAACCCTGTGCTGGGCAGGAATATCCTTGAGCAGCATAAAAAGATTAATATTATAAAACTTATTTCTTTTTTCTTTTAACCTTTTACCCAATGTAACTGCAAAGCCTGCCAGCGCTATTCACAAAAGTTACCATTTAATTTTCATTATTTTTTTCATTTTTTGCCTCAAAAATATAAGTTATGACCCTTCATTGGAACGAGCCCATTTCAATGAGGGGGTCATAAGCTATATTTTTGACACAAAAAATTAGTTATTCAATATTTTGTTTGCAAGGGTAGTCTGCTTTTCATGTTTGGTAAAGGGTTATACGCTGGTCCTACTAGCAGAAATACATCAAAACCTATTTTGTGCCATATACAAATCATTATATATCACGAAACATGAGTAAAAACACATGTCATGAAATTAAAATATACAGCCAAATGACATGTCCCAGTAGGGCAGTAACTGAGTTCAATATGAAACATGGACTGGTAAAACCGATTGTATTCTCTTAAATCATTATTACCCCAGCTTGGATGTTAAAATTCCTTTTTAAAACAACATTCTGATCAATCACCATACCTTCAACTTCCTTTTTGCATAATTTTCCCTGTCCTGAATTATCTTGTTATTTTGGTGACAATGTTGAAATTTAAGGGAATGTCACGTCATTTAGCTACATGTGCTTGTTTATGTATATAAATTTTTACGTCATATAATTCTAGATGAAAGGTAAAAGCCATCTGGTATGAAACTTGACCAATACAAGGGAATTTGTAAATACATATACTGAACCGTAATCTGATTCATCATCATTTCGGTGTCATAAATTTAATTCACCTGCAATATAGCACATGCATATTTGCTGTTTAACATTATTGTTTATGCATTTACCTTATAGAACAAACATTTTTGCAACGGAAAGTCCACCTATATTTTTGTCTATAAACCCATATAACAACAAGAGGCCCCACAGGACCTGAAGTGCTCACCTTAAACAGAGTCCAAGAATGAATCTACAAAAAGTAATCAATCTCCAGGATCCAATGTCAATCCTTGAGCCCCTCAGGAGTGACTAAAATAGTCCAAGCATAATGCCTTTTCTTCAGTTAATCATAGTGTAAAAAGTGGAGCTCCGCTAAGGAGCGCCTTGATACAATCTATATGGATTAATCTTAGTTACACACCTCTAGAGGGTACTTAATAAAAGAATTCTAATTCTTCAGCTACATGGCCAATTCAGGCTCCCATAGGTATCCCAAATATTAACCCAGGCACTCGATTTGAACAAACTTGTATCTCACCCCACTAGAGATGTTGTATACCACTTATGAAAGCATTCTGACTGGTTGATCTGAAGAAAATTTTTAAAGAAATTTCCTCATATTGCACCAAATTAAAATTTGGGCTACCACAGGAAGCCCAAATATTAACCCAGGGACCCGATTTGAACAAACTTGAACCTGACTCCCCAAGAGATGTAAACCAAATATGAAGGATTCTGACTGGTGAATCTGAAGAAGATTTTTAAAGAAATTCCCTGATATTGCACTAAGTTATAAGCTGGGTTCCCAGAGGGAGCCCAAATATTAACCCAGGCACTCGATATGGACAAACATGAATCTGACACCCCTAGAGATGTTGAATACCAAATATGAAAGCATTTTGACTGGTGGATCTGAAGAAGAAGATTTTTAAAGAAATTTCCTCATATTGCACTAAGTTAAAATTCGGGCTACCATAGAGAGTCCAAATATTAACCCAGGGACCCAATGTGAGCAACCTTCAATCTGACTCTCCTAGAGACGTTGTAACCCAAATATGAAAGGATTCTGACTGGTGGATCTGAAGAAGAAGATTTTAAAAAATTATCCCCCATATTGCACGAAGTTAATATTTGGGCTTAAACCATGCTAATGTGTTCAGGTAGCAACTCGAGATGTGCATAAAGGTTTCGGAATTTTGATTTTGCCCCTGGTGGTTCCAGTGGAACCACTTTTACCTCCTAGGGTATTCAATTCGAAACGTTTAAACTATGCTAATGTGTTCAGGTAACATCTCTAGATGTGCATGAAGGTTTCGGAATTTTGATTTTGCCTCCGGTGGTTCCAGTGGAACCACTTTTAACGTTAAAAAACCAGTTTTCATTGAAAGGCTCCTAGGGTATTTAATTCGAAACGCTTAAACTATGCTAATGTGTTCAGGTAGCAACTCGAGATGTGCATGAAGGTTTCGGAATTTTGATTTGGTCCCCGGTGGTTCCAGTGAAACCACTTTTATTGTTAGAAAATCAGTTTTCAACGAAAGACTCCTAGGGTATTTAATTCGAAATGTTTAAGCTATGCTAATGTGTTCAGGTATCATCTCCACATGTACATGAAGGGTTCGGAATTTTGATTTTGCCCCCGGTGGTTCCAGTGGAACCACTTTTATCGTTAGAAAATCAGTTTTCATCGAAAGGCTCCTAGGGTATTTAATTCTAAACGTTTAAACTATGCTAATGTGTTCAGGTAACATCTCTACATGTGCATGAAGGTTTTGGTATTTTGATTTTGCCCCCGGTGGTTCACTTTTATCGTTAGAAAATCAGTTTTCATCGAAAGGCTCCTAGGGTATTCAATTTGAAACATTTAAACTATGCTAATGCGTTCAGGTAACATCTCTAGATGTGCATAAAGGTTTCGGAATTTTGATTCGGCCCCCGGTGGTTCCAGTGGAACCACTTTTATTGTTAGAAAATCAGTTTTCATCGAAAGGCTCCTAGGGTATTTAATTCGAAATGCTTAAACTATGCTAATGTGTTCAGATAGCAACTCGAGATGTGCATGAAGGTTTCGGAATTTTTATTTTGCCCCTGGTGGTTCCAGTGGAACCACTTTTATCGTTAGAAAATCAGTTTTCATCGAAAGGCTCCTAGGGTATTTAATTCGAAATGTTTAAACTATGCTAATGTGTTCAGGTAGCATCTCTAGATGTGCATGAAGGTTTCGGAATTTCGATTTTGCCCCCGGTGGTTCCTGTGGAACCACTTTTATCGTTAGAAAATCAGTTTTCATCGAAAGGCTCCTAGGGTATTTAATTCGAAACGCTTAAACCATGCTAACGTGTTCAGGTAGCAACTCGAGATGTGCATGAAGGTTTCGGAATTTTGATTTTGCCCCTGGTGGTTCCAGAGGAACCACTTTTACCGTTAGAAAATCAGTTTTCATCAAAAGGCTCCAAGGGTATTCAATTCGAAATGTCTAAACTATGCTAATGTGTTCAGGTAACATCTCTAGATGTGCATGAAGGTTTCGGAATTTTGATTCGGTCCCCGGTGGTTCCAGTGGAACCACTTTTATCATTAGAAAACCAGTTTTCATTGAAAGGCTCCTAGGGTATTTAATTCGAAACGCTTAAACTATGCTAATGTGTTCAGGTAGCAACTCGAGATGTGCATGAAGGTTTCGGAATTTTGATTTGGCCAACGGTGGTTCCAGTGGAACCCCTTTTATTGTTAGAAAATCAGTTTTCATCGAAAGACTCCTAGGGTATTTAATTCGAAACGTTTAAACTATGCTAATGTGTTCAGGTAACATCTCTACATGTGCATGAAGGGTTCGGAATTTTGATTTTGCCCCCGGTGGTTCCAGTGGAACCACTTTTATCATTAGAAAATCAGTTTTCATCGAAAGGCTCCTAGGGTATTCAATGCGAAACGTTTAAACTATGCTAATGTGTTCAGGTAATATCTCTAGATGTGCATGAAGGTTTCGGAATTTTGATTCGGCCCCCGGTGGTTCCAGTGGAACCACTTTTATCGTTAGAAAATTAGTTTTCATTGAAAGGCTCCTAGGGTATTCAATTCGAAAAGTTAAAACTATGCTAATGTGTTCAGGTAACATCTCTAGATGCGCATGAAGGTTTCGGAATTTTGATTTTGCCTCCGGTGGTTCCAGTGGAACCACTTTTATCCTTAGAAAATCAGTTTTCATCGAAAGGTTCCTAGGGTATTTAATTCGAAATGTTTAAACTACGCTAATGGGTTCAGGTAAGATCTCTACATGTGCATGAAGGGTTCGGAATTTTGATTTTGCCCCCGGTGGTTCCAGTGGAACCACTTTTATCGTTAGAAAATCAGTTTTCATCGAAAGGCTCCTAAGGTATTTAATTCTAAACGTTTAAACTATGCTAATGTGTTCAGGTAACATCTCTACATGTGGATGAAGGTTTTGGTATTTTGATTTTGCCCCCGGTGGTTCACTTTTATCGTTAGAAAATTAGTTTTCATCGAAAGACTCCTAGGGTATTCAATTCGAAACGTTTAAACTATGCTAATGCGTTCAGGTAACATCTCTAGATGTGCATGAAGGTTTCGGAATTTTGATTCGACCCCCGGTGGTTCCAGTGGAACCACTTTTATTGTTAGAAAATCAGTTTTCATCGAAAGGCTCCAAGGGTATTTAATTCGAAATGCTTAAACTATGCTAATGTGTTCACATAGCAACTCGAGATGTACATGAAGGTTTCGGAATTTTGATTTTGCCCCCGGTGGTTTCAGTGGAACCACTTTTATCGATAGGAAATCAGTTTTCATCGAAATGCTCCTAGGGTATTTAATTCGAAACGCTTAAACTATGCTAATGTGTTCAGGTCGCAACTCGAGATGTGCATGAAGGTTTCGGAATTTTGACTTTGCCCTGGTGGTTCCAGTGGAACCACTTTTACCGTTAGAAAATCAGTTTTCATCAAAAGGCTCCTAGGGTATTCAATTTGAAACGTTTAAACTATGCTAAGCTAAAGTGTTCAGGTAACATCTCTAGATGTGCATGAAGGTTTCGGAATTTTGATTTTGCCCCCGGTGGTTCCAGTGGAACCACTTTTATCGTTAAAAAACCAGTTTTCATTGAAAGGCTCCTAGGGTATTTAATTCAAAATGCTTAAACTATGCTAATGTGTTCAGGTAGCAACTCGAGATGTGCATGAAGGTTTCGGAATTTTGATTTGGCCCCCGGTGGTTCCAGTGGAACCACTTTTATTGTTAGAAAATCAGTTTTCAACGAAAGACTCCTAGGGTATTTAATTCGAAACGTTTAAACTATGCTAATGTGTTCAGGTAACATCTCTACATGTGCATGAAGGGTTCGGAATTTTGATTTTGCCCCCGGTGGTTCCAGTGGAACCACTTTTATCGTTAGAAAATCAGTTTTCATCGAAAGGCTCCTAGGGTATTCAATGCGAAACGTTTAAACTATGCTAATGTGTTCAGGTAATATCTCTAGATGTGCATGAAGATTTCGGAATTTTGATTCAGCCCCCGGTGGTTCCAGTGGAACCACTTTTATCGTTAGAAAATTAGTTTTCATTGAAAGGCTCCTAGGGTATTCAATTCGAAACGTTTAAACTATGCTAATGTGTTCAGGTAACATCTCTAGATGCGCATGAAGGTTTCGGAATTTTGATTTTGCCTCCGGTGGTTCCAGTGGAACCACTTTTATCGTTAGAAAATCAGTTTTCATCGAAAGGCTCCTGGGGTATTTAATTCGAAATGTTTAAACTATGCTAATGTGTTCAGGTAACATCTCCACATGTACATGAAGGGTTCGGAATTTTGATTTTGCCCCCGGTGGTTCCAGTGGAACCACTTTTATCGTTAGAAAATCAGTTTTCATCGAAAGGCTCCTACGGTATTTAATTCTAAACGTTTAAACTATGCTAATATGTTCAGGTAACATCTCTACATGTGCATGAAGGTTTTGGTATTTTGATTTTGCCCCCGGTGGTTCACTTTTATCGTTAGAAAATCAGTTTTCATCGAAAGGCTCCTAGGGTATTCAATTTGAAACGTTTAAACTATGCTAATGTGTTCAGGTAACATCTCTAGATGTGCATAAAGGTTTCGGAATTTTGATTCGGCCCCCGGTGGTTCCAGTGGAACCACTTTTATTGTTAGAAAATCAGTTTTCATCGAAAGGCTCCTAGGGTATTTAATTCGAAATGCTTAAACTATACTAATGTGTTCAGATAGCAACTCGAGATGTGCATGAAGGTTTCGCAATTTTGATTTTGCCCCTGGTGGTTCCAGTGGAACCACTTTTACCGTTAGAAAATCAGTTTTCATCAAAAGGCTCCTAGGGTATTCAATTCGAAACGTTTAAACTATGCTAATGTGTTCAGGTAACATCTCTAGATGTGCATGAAGGCTTCAGAATTTTGATTCGGCCCCCGGTGGTTCTAGTGGAACCACTTTTATCGTTAGAAAATCAGTTTTCATCGAAAGGCTCCTAGGGTATTCAATTCGAAACGTTTAAACTATGCTAAAGTGTTCAGGTGACATCTCTAGATGTGCATGAAGGTTTCGGAATTTTGATTTTGCCCCCAGTGGTTCCAGTGGAACCACTTTTATCGTTAGAAAATCAGTTTTCATCGAAAGACTCCTAGGGTATTTAATTCGAAACGCTTAAACTATGCTAATGTATTCAGGAAGCAACTCGAGATGTGCATGAAGGTTTCGGAATTTTGATTCGGCCCCCCGGTGGTTCCAGTGGAACCACTTTTATTGTTAGAAAATCAGTTTTTATCGAAAGGCTCCTAGGGTATTTAATTCGAAATGTTTAAACTATGCTAATGTGTTCAGGTAACATCTCTAGATGTGCATGAAGGTTTCGGAATTTTGATTTTGCCCCCGGTGGTTCCAGTGGAACCACTTTTATCGTTAAAAAACCAGTTTTCATTGAAAGGCTCCTAGGGTATTTAATTCAAAATGCTTAAACTATGCTAATGTGTTCAGGTAGCAACTCGAGATGTGCATGAAGGTTTCGGAATTTTGATTTGGCCCCCGGTGGTTCCAGTGGAACCACTTTTATTGTTAGAAAATCAGTTTTCAACGAAAGACTCCTAGGGTATTTAATTCGAAACGTTTAAACTATGCTAATGTGTTCAGGTAACATCTCTACATGTGCATGAAGGGTTCGGAATTTTGATTTTGCCCCCGGTGGTTCCAGTGGAACCACTTTTATCGTTAGAAAATCAGTTTTCATCGAAAGGCTCCTAGGGTATTCAATGCGAAACGTTTAAACTATGCTAATGTGTTCAGGTAATATCTCTAGATGTGCATGAAGATTTCGGAATTTTGATTCAGCCCCCGGTGGTTCCAGTGGAACCACTTTTATCGTTAGAAAATTAGTTTTCATTGAAAGGCTCCTAGGGTATTCAATTCGAAACGTTTAAACTATGCTAATGTGTTCAGGTAACATCTCTAGATGCGCATGAAGGTTTCGGAATTTTGATTTTGCCTCCGGTGGTTCCAGTGGAACCACTTTTATCGTTAGAAAATCAGTTTTCATCGAAAGGCTCCTAGGGTATTTAATTCGAAATGTTTAAACTATGCTAATGTGTTCAGGTAACATCTCCACATGTACATGAAGGGTTCGGAATTTTGATTTTGCCCCCGGTGGTTCCAGTGGAACCACTTTTATCGTTAGAAAATCAGTTTTCATCGAAAGGCTCCTACGGTATTTAATTCTAAACGTTTAAACTATGCTAATATGTTCAGGTAACATCTCTACATGTGCATGAAGGTTTTGGTATTTTGATTTTGCCCCCGGTGGTTCACTTTTATCGTTAGAAAATCAGTTTTCATCGAAAGGCTCCTAGGGTATTCAATTTGAAACGTTTAAACTATGCTAATGTGTTCAGGTAACATCTCTAGATGTGCATAAAGGTTTCGGAATTTTGATTCGGCCCCCGGTGGTTCCAGTGGAACCACTTTTATTGTTAGAAAATCAGTTTTCATCGAAAGGCTCCTAGGGTATTTAATTCGAAATGCTTAAACTATACTAATGTGTTCAGATAGCAACTCGAGATGTGCATGAAGGTTTCGCAATTTTGATTTTGCCCCTGGTGGTTCCAGTGGAACCACTTTTACCGTTAGAAAATCAGTTTTCATCAAAAGGCTCCTAGGGTATTCAATTCGAAACGTTTAAACTATGCTAATGTGTTCAGGTAACATCTCTAGATGTGCATGAAGGCTTCAGAATTTTGATTCGGCCCCCGGTGGTTCTAGTGGAACCACTTTTATCGTTAGAAAATCAGTTTTCATCGAAAGGCTCCTAGGGTATTCAATTCGAAACGTTTAAACTATGCTAAAGTGTTCAGGTGACATCTCTAGATGTGCATGAAGGTTTCGGAATTTTGATTTTGCCCCCAGTGGTTCCAGTGGAACCACTTTTATCGTTAGAAAATCAGTTTTCATCGAAAGACTCCTAGGGTATTTAATTCGAAACGCTTAAACTATGCTAATGTATTCAGGAAGCAACTCGAGATGTGCATGAAGGTTTCGGAATTTTGATTCGGCCCCCCGGTGGTTCCAGTGGAACCACTTTTATTGTTAGAAAATCAGTTTTTATCGAAAGGCTCCTAGGGTATTTAATTCGAAATGTTTAAACTATGCTAATGTGTTCAGGTAACATCTCTACATGTGCATGAAGGGTTCGGAATTTTGATTTTGCCCCCGGTGGTTCCAGTGGAGCCACTTTTATCGTTAGAAAATCAGTTTTCATCGAAAGGCTCCTAGGGTATTCAATGAGAAACGTTTAAACTATGCTAATGTGTTCAGGTAACATCTCTAGATGTGCATGAAGGTTTCGGAATTTTGATTCGGTCCCCGGTGGTTCCAGTGGAACCATTTTTATCGTTAGAAAATTAGTTTTCATTGAAAGGCTCCCAGGGTATTCAATTCGAAACGTTTAAACTATGCTAATGTGTTCAGGTAACATCTCTAGATGTGCATGAAGGTTTCGGAATTTTGATTTTGCCCCCGGTGGTTCCAGTGGAACAACTTTTATTGTTAGAAAATCAGTTCTCATCGAAAGGCTCCTAGGGTATTTAATTCGATATGCTTAAACTATGCTAATGTGTTCAGGTAGCAAGCAAATGGAGATGTGCATGAAGGTTTCGGAATTTTGATTCGGCCCCCGGTGGTTCCAGTGGAACCACTTTTATTGCTCCTAGGGCATTTAATTCGAAATGTTTAAACTATGCTAATGTGTTCAGGTAACATCTCTACATGTGCATGAAGGGTTCGGAATTTTGATTTTGCCCCCGGTGGTTCCAGTGGAACCACTTTTATTGTTAGAAAATCAGTTTTCATCGAAAGGCTCCTAGGGTATTTAATTGGAAACGTTTAAACTATGCTAATGTGTTCAGGTAACATCTCTAGATGTGCATGAAGGTTTTGGTATTTTGATTTTGCCCCCGGTGGTTCCAGTGGAACCACTTTTATCGTTAGAAAATAAGTTTTCATCGAAAGGCTCCTTGGGTATTCAATTCGAAATGTTAAAACTATGCTAATGTGTTCAGGTAACATCTCTAGATTTGCATGAAGGTTTCGGAATTTTGATTTTGCCCCTGGTAGTTCCAGTGGAATCACTTTTATCGTTAGAAATTCACTTTTCATCGAAAGGCTCCTAGGGTATACAATTCAAAACGTTTAAACTGTGCTAATGTGTTCAGGTAACATCTCTAGATGTGCATGAAGGTTTCGGAATTTTGATTTTGCCCCGTGTGGTTCCAGTGGAACCACTTTTATCATTAGAAAATCAGTATTTTTATACTGTACCAATGACCCAGACTTAGCTGGTGCTAACTCTAAAATATCTAGGTCCAAACGCAAATTTTACCCCCCAATCCCCCAAATTTGCATATAAAACCGAAAATTACATGTCCTATATGGTCCTCCATACTTTTACTCCACTGCGCATGCGCAGTGTCAAGGTCTCAAAACTGCCACCAAAAGTCATTCTTTGTTTGGCCCTCAATTCAGTTACATCTGACTGATATTTGTGCTTGTAAATCTCAGATTTAAGGATGCCAGACGCATAATTATGAGAGAAATGGTGGATATATGGTGGAAATAGAACGTGGAGAGGAAAAAACAGTGGAAACAAATGTTCAGGGCTGTAACTTATAATTGTTTTACGAAATTATTCATGCTACCTAATTTCGTGGCATGACCTTATTGTGGTCATTCTTGCTATGAATTTTCCATTGTTTAATCAGTGTTTCCTCTCTCCATTTCCTTTATTCCCCCCTAGCTATTCTCCCATGCTTTTGGCTTATTTTTTGTAATGTTTATTACTAAAATTTTTTGGGAGTTTTGGCTTGGAAACAGAATTATTTTCTGTTTTTTCCCCATGTTTACGTGTTCACCCTCGGAGTGTTTAGGCGTTTTGGTCTGCATCTATCATCTGATGTTCTACAGTTTCTTCTCTGGAAGCTTCTGTTTTGCATCAGATAGTGTTTAAATTGGTAACTTATTTCGGGCCATGTTTGTTTTAGTGCCTGGAGTCATGTTTCCGGGTTGTTGACACTTTTGCTTATGTTGATAACTGTTACTTCTGACAATGATTACTTGTCTTCTGCTTAATTTTTAGTTCATAGCAAGATACATTAATATTGTTCGTAAGTGTTGCATTAATTTTTTCAAAATGATTTAAAATTTTTGTCCACAGTTAGGCTTTTTTGGGCTCAGGGTTCCCATTGGGAACTTGGGCTCTTCTGAAAATTTTTTCAAAAAATTTTTTGTTTTTTTTTGAAAATTATTTTCTTTTGAAATGTTATAATGAATTATAATATATTATGTATATTCATTTCAAGAGTTAGTGCGAATAATATAACAGTGTATATTTTTTTCTGGTTGAAAAATATTCTTCAATCGTAATGCAAGAATATCTTCCTCTAATTCACGAGTTCATTGTGTTTCTTATAGTCAATGTAGTCGCATTAATTCTTGCTCTGTGTGTGTCGATTGATATGACAATGCTGGAGACATGTGTCACGGTATTTTGTTGCGGTGAGAGGTCCATTACGGTCCTCTCTCTGTACGGTCACTATATATTATCAGTTTCTTTTTTCAGAATTCAGAGTGATGTTTCCGTGATGTCTTCAATAACTGTGTCTCCGTCGTTGCAATATTAGGGCTAGCGGGAAGTGCTCAAGGTATTACGACAATTGCTGGGAGTTAGCTAGTTCTATCGAAGGCATTGTCGCCCGCTAGTCCACCCGGTGTCGCGACCATTCACCTGGAAAGAATGGCTCAGCACCTGAGTTAGTCCATTGAGGTCCAGGGAAGCAGATTGGGTGATGCGAGCACTATAAAACTTCAGATGTGCACACCCAGCAACGACGGATCCGAGTATAGTACGGAGGAAGCCAGTGTCAGTCCGATAGCTAGCTCGTCCAGGTCCCCCGGACCGTGAGCGAGAGAGGCCCCCTCTCTCTTGCATCAACATCTGTGCTGCGATGTTGTTGTATGTTGTTCGTTTAGCCGGACTTTAAGTCCACTCCTCCTGTTCGGGACACTTCGTCGCATGACAGTCCCATGTGGCTGTTATATTGGCTTCCTCATCCTCGTCAACACACACGACCGCACCTTGGCTATGTAACCACAGATTTCCAGGAGACGTTTGCATATTATATAAATGCAGGATTGAACGTCCATGCTGCTCTTCTTCGCCGACCAAGGAATACACGTCGACCAGGTCACTCCATCTGCTAGCCAAGGATACGAGACCTTTCCAGTGGGGACTTTCGCATATTATATAAATGCAGGAATGAACGTCCCAGGAGCTTCCAGCGGATAATTCACGTAGGACCGCGGCTCCACAGGTCTCATTGAGTAACATAAACAAGGTGATGTTACCATGATGTCTGCGTAAAGTGTGTTTCCGTTGTCACAGTCAAATGAAGAGTTAGCGGCAAAAGTTCTCATGTAGATACGTCAATTGCCTGAAGTTCCCCAGTACTATCAATGGTGTTGGCGTCCGCTAGCTCGCCCGGTGTCGCGACCATTCACCGAATGGCTCAGCACCCGGGTTCGTCCGTTGCGGTCCAGGAAGGAGATTTGGGTGTTGCGAGCACTATAAAATATAATGTGCACACCCAGTGACGAGGGATACGAGGATGGTACGGAGGAAGCCTATTGTCTGGTTCCTAGCTCGTCCAGGTCCATCCGGGCTGTGAGCGAGAGAGGTCCCTCTCTCATATTCCAACATCTGGGCTCAGATGTTGTGGTACAAAACGTTCCTCAGTCGGAGTATACGTCTACCGCTCGGGATGCTCCGTTACATAGACAGTCCAGAGAGACTACTCTTTCGGCTTCCTCATCCTCACAGCAGCACACGCATCCGCACTGCTATGTGACCTGTGATATTCAACCAACATCGCCGATCAGGGATCATACGGCGACCAGGTCACGCCATCCGGTAGCCAAGGATACGAGGCCTTCATTCTCCGGACGTTCGCATATTAGAGGTATGCAGGAGTGAACGTCCAAGGAGCTTCCAGAAGCTAAATCCTATAAGACCGCAGCTTCACAGGCCTCTGTTGCGGATATGCTATCACAGATAGCACAAATTATCGCAGCGTCCCAGCAACTTACAGTAACTCTGTCAGATCAGGAATTATCCGACGAAGCTGGGTTGGTACGTTCCACTGCAGGTTCAGGCACGGACGACCAAGAATTTCAAGTGGTCTGACAGGATGGTGAAAGGGATACGGATGAGTTGTATTTTCCCTTTTTGGAACAACATAATTGTCGTAGAGTGCATCCAGCATTATCATCGGACGTTGTTCCTCCGGACCAAAATGCTGCATTGCTGGAAAAGAAACGGATAGCGCCACTGGATATAGAATTCTTAATCGGTTTAGGGACATCATCCCTCAGTTCCGACATAGTCCAGATATGTTTCACGGACATTTGATCTGTTGAATGATGCTATATTTATATAACTTGCTACCTAAATGGGCAGGTCAGGTTTCTTATCGGCAATATGCTCTACATCTGCCTTTCATCATTTCATTGAATATTTTGAAACCGCAGGACAGAGCATTCTGAGAGTTCTCTGCGTCCAGACGACCAGCTCAGGAACTAGTATTGTTTTACTGTCGTCTATGTCAATTCCAACCATGATGTTGGAAATAACAATATCGTCTAGCAGGGACAGCTTAGACGCATCATCGTACGCAGATCACCTTACCAGAACGTTATCATTACGTCTCAAGGAAAAAGAATTCTAGGATGTACAACCTCCTTAAGAGTTCTTTCAAGGACCTCACGTAAACCTCCGTCCTTTAGTGGCAATATGCAGTTGGTTAGACGTGACGCGGCCCTGGCTACATCCACGTGTGTAGATAGTAAGGTGAAAAACTCTCTCAGAGTCGCTCCAGTCTCTGGAGAGTTTTCTTCGACAGCAAGCTTTCCGCAGTTTATCATCAGTTAACTAAGAAAGCTTTAGACTCTCTGCTATTAAATTCGCTTCCATATAGTCGGATTCAGCAGAGAAGAGTAGGACAGGCACTTCTGGGACGAATATGTCCAAGGGAAGTTCCTATAGAGGTTCCTATGCATCCTCTAGGTCTTATTCTAGAGACCGTCAGGGTAGCGACTCAGATAGGGGCCATAATTCTGACCGAGACATCCGGTCAGACGCCCCTAGGTCAACGAGGCGAGGTGCGGGCCATGGAGGACATGGCTTCTACTTCCACAAGCCTCGCAGGACCAGGAGGTAATGGTTTTAACCTGTATCGTGTACTAGTGAGCGGAAGACTGTCAAGTTTCTCAATGATTTGGGATTAGATTATGGACGTCCCTTGGATTCAAGGGGTGATTTCGGAAGGATTAAATTGTTCCTCAAACGAAATCCTCTGTTAACTCGGAGTCCAAGTTGGACTCAGCTTCTGTCAGTCAGTAGAATAGACGCTCGCTTCCATCAGAAGTCCAGCCTCTTCTGGAATGATCGCAATAGAGAGCGTAGAAATCCAGGAATTTCCAGGCTTCTACAACCATCCTTTTCTGGTTCCAAAACCAGACGGCTCGTTCCGTCCACTCATATTCTGAGCTGGATAACAAGCTGATCGTGACTCCAAGTTTCTATATGGAGTCCATCTGATCGGTCAGAACGAGTATTCGGGTGTATGACTATGCTACATGCATAGATCAGGGACCAGCCTAGGAGGAAATTTTAGGGAGACTCCATGTCTCCCTCCAGAAAAAATAGGGAGACTGCAGAGTCATGTAGGGAGACTTCATAGGCAAGTGGGGAAAATTAAGAATATTCATGTACCGCCCCTTCATATTTTCAATTTGTGGTCCTCCATTAATGTCCCAATTTTCCAGGTCCAGTTGTCTATGAGGCATCTATGCCAGGTTAAAAAATCACAAAGTAATTATTGACTGAAAACCCCCCACTGCTACCCTCTCCTTCATGACCCCCTCCCCTCTTCTTCATGTCAATCCCCCAGCACCCTCCTGTGGTTGCCTTTCACCAAAGTCTACTAAGCTAATAATTTCCTAAGTCTGAAAGTGTGATCAGGACCAGATGTAAGAAGGTTGCTTGGGAGGTACTTTGTTAGTAAAGAAACAAAATACATTCCGGGGTCGAGTATTTTGTAAAAGAAATGTCATTCCGCATCATTTTTATGGCCTTCTGGTGTCATTCCGCGTCATTTCGTGTCATTCCATTGTTTAGGAGGACCCTTTTTCAAGATCGTCCACATGCACTCTTGTGTCCTGTATAAGCCTTTTCTTGTCACCACTAAAGCTTTTTTCATGTGTTTCAATTCCATTCGTGTTTTTGTGGGAATAGACGGCCCAACAGTTAACAGTCATCAGCAAAACGAAATAAAAATACTGTGTTATAAAGTACATCCGCTGTGTATACATTTTCGGCATCCTAAGCGACGTAACCTACTTTATTTTGTTGAGTCGCGTAAGTCACCTATTTTCGTTTCGACATTTGAAGCTCCAACTGAAACGCAACAAACTAGAAATAAAAAAATCCGCCAAAAGAGACAATGGACAATTGATTGTCGTGTGATTTCATTAAATGGACGTTTATTTGACTAATTAAAATGCCCATTTATCACACTCGAGCACATTCGATTTTTGAAAATAATCGTTTTCATGCAAAGCTCGCATCACTCAGTTCAGCCTTTCCTCATTTTGGCCAATTTTTAGAGGGCGACTTGTAATCGCCCCAACTATTTTTCTAGGCGACTTTGAGCTTAGAAGGGCGACATAATCGCCCTAGTCGCCCTCACGGCTGGTCCCTGGCATAGATATCTAGTTGCATACTTTCACGCCAGGTACATCTGGCGTTCAGAAAGTATCTTTGCTTCTTTATCATAGGAATTGTGTTTCAGCACAGATCAATGTGTTTCGGTCTGAATCTAGTTCCTGGGCTTTCACTCGAATAACGAACTCGGTAATGACCTGGACGACATTCTTCAGAGGTGTGGCAACGAGTTAACGCTTCAGAACGATGTGCAGATTCTGCTTCTATTGATCCGACGGCTCGGTTTCATAAGTAAACGAGGAGAAGTCGGATCTGGTTTCGTCCAAGTCATTTACCAACCGGGGGATGAGCTTCGAGACGCATAACATTCTTGTTTGTCTGCCGTTAACCAGAGCGCAGAACGATGTGCAGATTCTGCTTCTATTGATCCGACGTCTCGGTTTCATACGTAAATGAGGAGAAGTCGGATCTGGTTTCGTCCAAGTCATTTACCCACTGGGGGATGAGCTTCGAGACGCATAACATTCTCGTTCGTCTGCTGTTAACCAGAGCGAAATTAATCAGTTGTTATACTCGCTATTGTCTTCGCTCAGGCAAGGTCTCAGCGAGAGATCTCATGTGACCAATACATTGGCGGAACTGCCGCGATTTTATTCCAATGGAGCGGTTACGCATTTGTCCTCTCCCAATTTCTTTTTATTCAGAATTGGAGGGTGAATATTATTTCACTCGCTACGGACATCTTCTTGTCAAATCAAGTGAATAAGAGATTCAGACTTGGGCAAGTTTTCAGTGCTTAACTCAAGTAGTTCCACTGCAATTGCCGGAATCGAGTTTTACAGTTTTGACGGATGTCGGTCAAACACTTTGGGTAGTTTCATTAAACCCAACGGATTTGAAGTGCCAGGGTCTTTTGTTTCCGTAGTTCCTTATCAAGCACACAAACATCAAGAATGATGTCATTTTGGCTTGCGCTACGTTATTGCTGAACGTTATTCAGAATGCTCATATGCTAATTCTGTCCGACAACTCGACGGTATTAGCGTATTTTCGGAATTATGGAGGCTCTCATTCCATCCTGTTATTCATGTTAACGGAAGGAATCTTTCGGTTGGTACTAGAACATCAAGTTCTTCTATTCGTCCGTCATATTCCGGGTCGTCTGAATGTATTAGCAGACTCCCTTCACGGAGGGGCCGTTTGTTGCCACCAGAATGGACTTTCAACAAACCAGTATTCAATCAGATTGCTTCCAAGGAGAGCGGCCAATAATCGACTTTTTCGCAACGCATCTCAACAATCATTTGCAGATGTAGATGTCACAATGTTTGGATTTTCGAGTGTTTGCAGTAAACGCTCTATCGATCTTGTGAAACGGAATAATAAGATATACGTATCTTCCAATGCCGTTGATTTAGCAGATATTGCTCAATGTAATTATTTCAATGCAAATTCTGTTGGTAGCTTCTCTATATCCACAAAGACTGAGGATTAATTTACTCAGGCGTCTGTTGTGGGACATGCCGTGGAAGCTTCCTCCACATTGCAGTCCATTCTATGGTCAGAGGGATTCAATCTACTATCAGTTCTGCTAATGATGAAATCTTCATTCAGCAGTCTGTGCGTTGGTTTTAAGCTCATGAAGTAAGAGTTCTTCTACATTATAGACTTAAGCTAATAATGTTGATATTACAGATCTAATGAGGGCTACATATTGGTCTTAGCCCTCCATTTTCACGATTTTGTATCTGAGAATATTGAGTCCTTTCTGCAGATCTATTACTCAGAATGTCGTCTTCTAAACAGTGGCAACTATATGTGTATAGGCTTTCGGTTCCAGCAGTGACTTTGTCCTGCTACCCTCTTTGCTCTGGAGTATTTGATCCAGGGCAAGTGGAAGGGGGGGGGGGGGGGGTGTTCTCTTGGGTCACCTGCTTTATAGTGTAAAGCAAGGGAATACCTCCCTTGGAGTCAGTTATTCCGAGTCGGTTCCGAGATGATTTTAAAGGGTAAAGTTTATGTTTACTCATCTGTGTAATATTTTTTAAGTGTTGATTGGTGTGAAGTATCTGTATATATCACGTGATTAATTGGCTGTTAATATACATTCTTCCAACACTTTTAAATGAGTATATAGAGTCTCATTTTGCTAGAGTCCCGTATTTATTGGCTTTCCTTTAAAAAGTATTAGTATAAAGGGTTATACTAGATGTTATTGGGCTCAATTGCAGATTGGTGTTGTGTCTTTCTTTTTTGATACAAATAAGAAAGATACATTTAGCCTATCTCTCCTTTTCTCATTGAGGGGATAGGTTTGTTATAGGTAATTGAGTCTATTGGATTTTCTTTATGTCCTAGGCCCCCCCAACCTTTTTACTATTCAGCTAAGTCTGGGTCATTGGTACAGTATAAAAATCTTAAAAAATTTATAGTAATTTATATATTTTTTATACTTACCAATGACACAGATGGGGATGGCCCTCCCAGGAGTTGGGAACTCTTGCTTCCCCGCTGCGTACATAACGCCTACCAGGCACTGGTTGTAAGAATGACTTTTGGCGGCAGTTTCGAGATCTCCTTGACACTGCGCATGCGTAGTGGAGTAAAAGTATGGAGGACCATGTAGGACATGTAATTTTTGGTTTTAGATGCAAATTTGGGGGATTGGGGATAAAATTTGCGTTTGGCCCTAGATATTTTAGAGTTAGCACCAGCTAAGTCTGGGTCATTGGTAAGTATAAAAAATATATAAATTAATATAAATTTTTTAAGTTTCATCGAAAGGCTCCTAGGGTATTTAATTCAAAATGTTTAAACTATGCTAATGTGTTCAGGTAACATCTCTAGATGTGCATGAAGGTTTCGGTATTTTGATTTTGCCCCTGGTAATAGAAAATCAGTTTTCATCGAAAGGCTCCTAGGGTATTCAATTCGAAACGTTTAAACTATGCTAATGTGTTCAGGTAACATCTCTAGATGTGCATGAAGGTTTCGGAATTTTGATTTTGCCCCCGGTGGTTCCAGTGGAACCACTTTTATCGTTAGAAAATCAGTTTTCATCGAAAGGCTCCTAGGGTATTTAATTCGAAACGTTAAAACTATGCTAAGGTGTTCAGGTAACAGCTCTAGATGTGCATGAAAGTTTCGGAATTTTGATTTTGCCCCAGGTGGTTCCAGTGGAACCACTTTTATCATTGGAAAATCAGTTTTCATCAAAAATCTTCTAGGATATTTAATTTGAATCGTATAAACTATGCTAATGTGTTCATGTAGCATCACTAGATGTGTATGAAGGTTTCGAAATTTTGATATTGCCCCAGGTGGTTCCAGTGGAACCACTTTTATGGTTAGAAAATCAGTTTTCATTGAAAGGCTCCTTGGGTATTAATTCGAAACGATAAGACTATGCTAAGGTGTTGTTAAGGAAATGCGGGGATACACCATTGTGTGCTTTGCACACAAATAACTCGATCTAGTATTCTTTATGAGTTTAGTTAATTATTAACAAAAAATATTGAGGGTCTGGGTCAAGACTAAAAGGGATCCCCTGCCCATATAGTGGAATCACTGGAATATACAAAATAGTGTTTCACCAAAAACATGTCCAACACATCATTGTATGAGGTTGACAAAAGAGTAATTGTGAATCATGATCAGACCTGGAAATAACATGTGAATGATTGTTTAGGTTTTCGTGGGGGTTATGCCAATTTTATTACTTTCCAAAGTGTGATTTACTGGGATTTCCGGGTTTGATTATAATCAACTTCACAAGTGAATTATGCAGTCAACAATTGTGCCATGTATCCGTGCACGCAAACATAGACGCTTTGCCATGGGTGTAATGGGGACTTTGTTGTTTTGTTTTGTTTAACCCTTTACCTAACATGAAAAGCAGACGAAACTTGCCAAAAAAATTCTTGAATAACTAATTTTTTCATTTTTTGTCCCAAAAACATAGGTTCCAATGAGGGGTCATAACCTATGTTTTAGAGACAAAAAAATTGGCAATTTTTTAGAATAGCACTGGCCGTTTTTTGGCCGTTACGTTAGGTAAACAGTTAAATATAATTATCATTAATAATGAAAAGTAATAAACAAAGTAATCACTTGACTGGATTGGTTACATGAAATAATTCATTCGTGGCGAGGGACTACATTGTAAAACACTCCTGCACAAATCGTGTTTGTACAACGTCCCTCACCTCTCATGAATTATTTCACGTAACAAGTCCAGTCAAGTGATTACTCTCTATGTAAAATATGTGAACAAAGTGCATGTACTGGCTATGTCAAAACAACACAGCATGAATTAACCTCATAATCTCATGTGTTTTGCCAGTCAGATGTGACAATATTTCAAAAACAAACTTGACTCAAAGGTTGCGCATTGCATACACACAAGACCAGAGTGGCATGCCATTTAAATCTTAACAGAATTTCTGTCAAAATAAATATCAACAACTAAAATGTGCTCTCGCTAAAGCGAGATCACACATCAGTTGTTGCTATTAATTTTGGTGAAAATTCTGTCAAGATGTAAACAACATGACTTGCACAGTAAAGAGAAAGTGGAAAAGCATTACAGCACTTTTTTTCCTATAGGTTACCACCATGTTATATAAGGTAACTTGCTAACAGGTTACGATGTAAACTCTTTATTTTCAGGCCTGCATGATTGTCAATACCCATACATAATATGAAGTGCAAAAGCATCACTCAATATGTACTATCTTGATATTGTCAACTAACATTTTCAAAACACACAAAAAATGGGCATGTGCAAGTTTGAATGGAAAGACTTGTGCATGAAGACAAATATATGCTATACATGTACAATACAAAAAAGTAAACACTGCCTGCTTGCAAAAGTCAAGACAAATCACATTAACATTTTGTTATCAGAGAAAATGAGTTGATTGATAAACTGACAAAATTGCCTCCCTTGATTTGAAAACTGAAGACACAAATGCCACAGTTGTCTCCCCTCATATGCAAAAGGGATGAAGTATCAAGCAATGTTCTAGATATAACAGGACTAAACATTTGAAGTTAGTGTCATCCATCTTGAAAAGTTGCGCTTGGAAATGATACAATTGCGAAAGTAAGCAGCCTTGAAAGAAATATATTGTTTTAAAAAACTTTTGAAGCATTATACTGAAATCTTGCATCACTGCTGAATATTTCAGATTGGAGGAGTGATTTGATGAATTTTGTGGATCCAAGAAATACAACTCACTGTTGGTGTTTTTGATGTGAATTCCCCCCCCCCCCCTCCAAAAAAAATATGCCAGTGACCAGTCGTCTCCTTTCTATCAATATTTCACTCTTATTTGTTGTTGTTGCATGACCACCTGTTTTGAAGACAAAAAATGTTGTATGAAGGGACAAGGATATTTGGGTGCCCAAATTAAAATGTTGTGAGCATATTTTTTTTCCACACGAACATTTATTGTGGTCACCTATAGGAAACTATTTATTACTGTCATACCACAAATGTCAAAGAAAGAATTATTTGTGTGATTAACTCTCTATACATTGATGTTCAAATAACAACCTACCAATTCTTCCCTTAATGCAACTCAAAATTTAGCCAATTCAATCTTGTATGACGAACTCATTGCTCTGTCAAACAAGACTGAATTGGTTAAATTCCTATTTGTATTGTGGGAAAATTTGTTGGATTGAAATTTTGATAATATGGCATTGAAATGAAGAGGGTTAAAAATTAATTAAGAAAAAGGAAAAACATCTGTCATATATATATCTTTTTCACACCAGCAGGTAACTTCAGCTGTTACGGCTGTACACATACTGGCTTATCTCTTGAATATACAAAACTATTCTATCACCAGAGGTGGCTTTTGTTGAATATACTTTGTGCATTTGCAGTTAACTGGTAAAGTGATAAATTTGTACATAAAAAGAATTTTGGGCTCCCCACTGATATGGTCTAAATACTGAGGATCGCCAGTAGTGTTTCACTGTACTTAAACATGTTTCCCTTTGCAATAGCAGTTCTCCCATATAATACATGCATTTCACAAATCGTTTTTATTTATTTATATATTTATTGGTGTTTAACCCTTTACCCAACGCAGACGATATCAAAATTTATTATTTTATATATCATGTTTTTAAATTTTTCAAAAAATTTCAGCAAAACCATATCATATGACCCCTCGTTGGAACACGCTCAACGAGCGCATTCCAACGAGGGGTCATATGATATGGTTTTGTTGAAATGTTTTGAAAAATAATATTTTTTCAACTGCTGAATTTGCATTTACGCGGGCGGATGCGGACGATTCGTTGGGTAAAGGGTTAAGGTCACACATATCTGCGCAATAGCTACATGTAATTGTGACTACAATATGAAGATAAAATCAAGTTTAGTCAATCATTTGTACCCATGTTGTCCAATTTAGAGGACTTCCACCCCAAGCATTGGTGACTGGGTCCTATTTTATCAGTAAAACAGAGCATGTTTACCACAGTTAACAAGCACTGCTTCACTTCCCAGGATTCACACAGGGGTTTTCACAAATCATATTATATGTATACTCTTTGTTTTAATGGACATCGGATGTGAAATATTATTTTAATCGGCTCATTATGTCACTTCCAGTGTGTATCCGAGAAAACCATATCATATGGAACTGTGTGTCAGTGTTACAAAACTGTTTGGATATCTATCATTTTGAAAGATTATTTGTCATTCATGTGGAAGCTTTGGTGTGGGAAATATTATCTTTATGTAACAAACATTCTGGTTTTGATATATTTGTGCCTGCATGTGCTGGGACAGAAGCACTGACCATCCGAGAAACCTTTACACATCAGGTCAATTTAGGCCCTTGAGATACAACAAAAATTAAAATTTTTTAGTAAATTTTGTTTCTTAACATATCTACCACAATTGTTTACAATTGGCTGTAATGTAAGTGCAAGCCCTACTTCGGAACTAACTCAAGCTAATGAATTTTTCCAAACGAGTTGGAAAAGTGGAAGAGTGCAAAAGCATGAAAAAAGATCGAAAAGGGGTCGAGCGAGACCGGCACTCGACATTACAGGTACTCTCTCTGCACACCTCATGCATTTACCGAGCGCATGCGCAACAACTGTGATGTCAATTCCGAATTCCCGCCGAGAAGTTTGTGATTTAGCGGGGAGGCAAGAATATCCCCAAGGAGGGTGGGCCTCCGGTAAACAATTGTGGTAGGTATGTTAAGAAACAAAATTTATTAAAAAATTTTAATTTCTTCTCAACCTACTCACAATTGTTTACAATTGGCTGAATAAACAATAGGAGGAGGTGAATCACATAACCAATACCAACAAGCGCAGCAGAAAGAAATGCAAGGAGGACTGAGAATGACAGTGAAACCTGTAAAAGAAGAAAGAATGAAGCACCTGAAAAAAATAAGGCTGAGCGATGCACAAACCTGAAAAAAACATATTTAACGAGGGTGCACAACAGCCTGAGCAGCAATGAGAGGGACTAAAGAAACAAGAGACTCAAGTGAGCCTGAAACGCTCACCTGGCTCAAATTGTCAAAAGAGATGAGTGTATCAGTAAGTGAACAGAAGCAAGAGCAATTTTTTGATTTGCCGTGATGCAACCAAAGGCAACTTTTTTGACCATTCATTTCTGTTGGTCCTAGGAAAGGTTCCTAGCAAACTCTGTTCAGTGAAGTATTAAAAAACAATAACCGAACAAAATTTTTGTTTTGTTTTCAACTACTGTGGTTCCCTATAGCACCCCCACCCCCCCCCCACCCCCACCCCCCCCAAAAAAAAACAAGAAAAAACAAGCGACTCGATTCGAACAAACTTGAATTTGACACCCCTAGAGATGTTACATACCAAATATGAAAGGATTCTCGCTGGCGGACCTTAAGAAGAAGAATTTTCAAGAAATGTTCTCATATTTGACAAAGTTAAACTTTGGGCTTCAATAAAAAGCCCAAATATTAAACCAGGGACCTGATTTGAACAACCTTCAATCTAACCCTCCCAGAGGTGTTGTACACCAAATATCAAAAGAATCTGACTGCTGGATCTGGAGAAGAAGATTTTTAAAGAATATTCCTCATATTGAACAAAGTTACAATTTGGGCTTCCATAGGGAGCCCAAATATGAACCCAGGGACTTGGCTTGAACAAACCTGAATCTTCCTTCCCTAAGGATGCTGTATACCAAATATCAAAAGATTCTGACTGTTGGATCTGGAGAAGAAGATTTTTAAAGAATATCCCTCATATTGCACAAATTTGAACATTTGGACTCCTGTAGAGAGCCCAAATATGGACCCAGTGGTTAAATTTCACCAACCTGTGAATCAATCTTCCATAGATGTTACATGTGAAATATAAAAGCTTTTGGAGCAGTGGTTGGGGAGAAAAAGATTATTTTATATTTTTCCCATTACCTTCAATGTTAAATAATGCTGACTCAGCATTTTTTCAAAGTCCTGAAACTGTAACTTAGGACAAAACCAATAGTGATTTTTTTCACCATTCCTTTCTATTGGTCCCAAGGAAGCTTCACACCAAATAAAAAGTTTCAGTGCCATTCAGTTTTGGAGATATGGGCATTTGAATTTTTTTCTATTTTTAGCTCCTGAGGTTCTCACAACGCAGCAGGAAATTTTTTTTTTGCATGAATCAAGTACTTAGAACCCAATAATACCTCATAGCAAATTTGGTTCAAATCAGCCTCTCGGTTCGGAAAATAGAAATTTTGGGCGGGGAACAAAATAGGGATCCTCCCGTAGCAAGCCCAAATATTGACCGAGAAAATTTCTTTGAACAAACTTGAATCTTGAGTACCAAAGGAGCTTATATACCAAATATCACAGCATTCTGACTGGTGTTTGATAAGAAGAAGATTTCAGGAGAAATTGATGCTTTTGGGGCATCATTCCCACCCCAGTGGGGGTACCGAGTTCATTTTAACAAACTGGAAAGAGGATACCTCCAATATACTTTATATCAAATTTTTTTAGGTTTGGGCTAGTGGTTTTGAAGGAGAAGACCGAGTTTCGAAAGTTAACGGACGGCGGATGTCAAGTGATGGCAAAAGCTCACACTGACTTTCAGTCAGGTGAGCTAAAAAGGTCCTCAGATTGCTGCTGTAGGTGGCGGAGATAAAAGGAGGAGAAAGTAGAAGTATTCCTCCAGTAAGCCGCATTCATAACGTCCATGAGCAAAACAGAATTGAAGAATGCCCAGGAAGTAGAAATGGCACGAACCTCATGAGCATTAAATTGGTTCGAAACAAGATCCGAAGCAGACAAACTGGAATAAGCCAGCTTGATTGCAAGACAGATCCATCTGGAAATAAAATGGGAAGAGACAGACTGCCTCCCAGGAATGAGAGACAAAAAGAATCTCTTCCGACCCCTCCGAAGGAACTGCGTGCTATTAATATAAATCTTGATCGCACGAACAGGACAAAAAAGAGGCCTCCGGCCATCGACAGCAGGGAGAGGCTGAATGCAGATGGCAGGAGGTACCGAATCAGGAAGTTGATTCTTGGCCAGAAAAGAGCAATCAGTAGTGAAGGTTACACTGTTAGCCTCATTTCTGAAGAAAGCTGAATCAACAGAAAGCGCATGAAGCTCACTGACACGTCTAGCAGAAGCAAACGCTACAAGGAAAGCAGTCTTATATGTGAGAAAACGCATATCGGTCTCAGATAAAGGCTCAAATGGAGCCCCCCTCCAAACAATGTAACAACCATGCCAAGTTCCATTTGGGTGTAAGACACAAAACTCGAGGCCTCTTCAGAGAAAAGTGACGAATCAGTTTGGAGAGAAAGAGATTACGACCGATGCACCACTTTCCCACATAACAGAAAGTTTCTGACAGCACAGACCGATAGCCCTTAATAGTAACAGGCTGGAGGCCCTTGGAGTCAAAAAGGTTTTCCAGAAAATCTGCAATTTGAGCGATTGCCGGATTACGGTAATCCACATGTTGAGCTGTACATCAGCGGCAGAAAACTTTCCACTTAGCAGCATAAGTCATGCCAGTGGAATGTCACCAAGATGCAGAAATGCACTCCACTGTTCGTCTCGAAAAACCTCTACATGGGAGACAGGACCTGATAAAAGACAGGCATGAAGGGACATGCTCGCCAGGTTGTTGTGATATTTCCTGGGCCAACCCTGGGAAAGAAGATCGCGGCATAGAGGTAGACGAATTGTCCGATCTGCCAACAGATACCGCAGCTGATTGATCCACACCCTCTGAGGAGACAGACGTGCGATCAGAATGACCCTGCAACTGCAAGCGCGAATCTTTGCCAATACCTAACGAAGAATCGGTGCAGGAGAAAGTAGAAGCAAAGGCTAGTGCATCCGGACAAGGGGAGACAAAGGTCTCTACCTGATGATTCCAGCGAGTGGCAAAAAGGTCAACAAGAGGACGACCCCACCGCTCGCAAATTGCCTGAAACATCGACCGATGCAGCATCCATTTGGTGGGAAGGACACTGGGATAGGGAGTCTGCTAGGACGCTGAGCTGTCCGGGAATGTACCGAATGGCCACCCGAGCGTTTACATCCCATGCTAACAGCAGAAGATCCCGAGATAGCCAATACATGGGAATCGAATGTGTGCCACCTTGATTCTGTATGTAGGCCACCACTGTCGAATTGTCCGAAAGAAGGACTGTGTGGTCCGACAGGTGAGCGATCCATTGTTGAAAACTCAACAGAAGAGCAAGGAGCTCCTTCTGGTTGATATGAAGGGCCATCTGCTCGCTGTCCCACTCGCCTTGAGTAGACAGACCGTAAGGATCCAAAGTCGCACCCCAGCCCTGATCACTGGAATCCGCAAGGATGCGATTGGCCAAAGGAAGATCCAACAGATCACCCTGAGTCAACCAGGGAACATCGGCCCAAGGGTGGAGGTGACAAAGCAAGGTTCAAAGGATCCACATTCGGACACCAACGATCTAACAGGAAGTGTTGGAGAGGACAGACAAACAAGCAACCAGCATCCGAAGGAAAGTCCTGGCCGAGACCGAGGAGGAGGATGGATCTGAGCATGTTCCGAGTCAAGGCAGAAAGGATCACCGCCCGAGCATTGGGAACCAACACTACATTGTGAAAAGTGTCGAAATCCATTCCCAAATGACGAAATTGCTCAGAAGGAAGGAGATCCGACTTCTCGCAATTGACTCTGAAACCCAGCGATGCCAGCAGGCCAAGCAACCGTCGGAAATCGGACTCCAGGATGCAGCATTGTGGTGCCATTGGAGAATGTCGTCCAGGTAGTCCGATGAAGTCACAGCCGACTGAGTACTGTGAAAAGCATGCACATGTGACATCAGTCGGGTGAAGCCCCATAGAGCCAGGTTCAAACCGAACGGGAGAGCTTTGAATTGAAAGACACAATCCCGAAACGAGAACCAAACGTATTTCCGTGACGCCAGGTGAATGGGTACATGGAAATAGGCATCCTTCAGGCCGATACTGGCTGCAAAATCGCCCTGATGAATTTACCGTTGAACCGACCTGAAAGTCTCCATGCTGAAATGAGGTGCTGTGATGGACTCGTTCAGGATACTTAGATCGAAGACAGGACGAAACTGGCCGTTTTTCTTCGGCACCAAGAAAAGTCTCGAGTAGAACCCCGGAGAAAGGGTGTTTCTAACCACCTCGATAACCCCTTCCGAGAGAAGATTGTCGATCTCCTGCACCAGAAGGTCCTGACGTTGAGGATCGGGAGGGACCTGAGTCGGGAGGGACACCCGAGATAAACAGGGGTGCCAACGGAAGGACAGTCGCAGACCTGACTGGATGATATCGAGGACCCAAGGGTCCAACGTTATCTCTGTCCAATGATCAAAAAACAGCGACAGCCTTCCCCCGACTGGAGGCGAAACGAGGTGAGGACCTTCATTTGCGGCCTCGACGAGACCCCCATGAGGAGAAACCACCTCCTCGGGAAGCAACAGAGTCCTGAGACTTTCCTTTTTGAGGCTGCAAGCGAGCTTGACCGCGTTGGCGTTTCTTCTGAGCAGAGGGAGCGGACGGAGCCGGAGATGTGGCCAAAGACATGGCCGACTTAGCTGGACACTTGGCGGGACTGAAACGACCACCACCCGCAGCAACAGGCTGGTCCTGCTGCCGTAACAAAAGCTGGTCCTTCGAATGACAAAGAACCTGACCATGGACAGGTCCCACGGAACCATGGAACAGCTGAGGTCCAACCAAACAGGCAGACCTCAGAACAGCACTCTGTTCAGAAGGAAGGGATGGAGAAGTGTCCAACACTGCATCCCAGCGTGTAAGCTCCAAATTAGCCATGTTGCAGGCGTGAGCATGTGTCAGGTTCATAAGAGCCTGCGACAAAACACGCAAAGGTGCCTGAGCATCATCAAACTCCCCTGGCGGAAAATAGGCAGCCAGGGCAGCGACAACGTGGTCCGCGAGAGACAACATGCCCAGGATCTCTAGGGACAGGCCCACCATAGATTCAACTACCGACATCAGAAGAACTGCCGACTTAGGCTTAGTCAACCCGAGGGAAGATGAATTCAATTCAATTCAATATTTATTTAGTAATAAATGTACCTTAATAGCATACAATAAATTGGAAAGCATATGCGAGTTACAAATAGTGATACAAATTATAAACAATATGTATTGATTATGTGGTACAAAAATTACAAGGAGAGGGCATAGCCAGACTGGCTGTCTACCTGCCATCTCCTTAATACAAGTCGGATTTATCTCTTGGAGATCTGCAGATCACAAAAAAATAATTTGTCTCTTTTAGTAAATATTACTACTTGTTCTATGAAATGGGGAATTGGCTAAATAAATCCACAATGTTCTGAGTATCCATCGCTTTCTGTTTAGTTACTTTAAGGGGAAAAAGAGCCAGAAGGCCTCATCACACAGGAGGCAACCAGAATTCGGCGGGAGGCACAGCAGGGTGACAACCAAAGATTCGTCAAAAATACTGAATGACAATACTAAGACTGGCATGGAGAGCGAGACACCAAATCATCAGACACAGATCCGTCCCATCATCGTGTATCTCCATGCCAGACAATACAGAGACTGGCATGGAGAGCGAGACACCAAATCATCAGACACAGATCCGTACCATCATCGTGTCTCTTCCGAATTGTGTCGGGTGAGCCAATGTCTCACTGCTAAGTTTTCTTGACTCAATTGAAGTATTCAAAGAGTGACTGAAAAACACTAATTGTTACAACACCACATCGCGCGCAATGTCCACACTTCACGAGAAACTGCCTTCAAGCGATGAAGAAATAAGCTATTGACCGACAAAGTTATTGGTCGACAATGTTATTGGTCGACAAAGTGATGAGATTCCGAGTCAAGCGAGTATTTAATCAAACGTTACAATCTCCTAAAAATTTGACAGAGGATTCTGTTTCTTAATGCCCACCCTGATTATGGGATTATTATCGATGCTAATTATATTATTATTATTATTTTTAAGTTTGTTATGTGACGAGCTGATTATGACATATTTCGATTTTTTGGTGTTTTGGAGTAGGTTATTGACTCTACACCAAATATTTAATTTTTCTAGTTCAGTGTTGACAGATTGATATAAGATTTCTTAATTATGATGGGATGTATAGCCCGTTGTGTCATCAGCGAACGAAAGGAGATTCAAGTTAGTACTATTTGATATGTCATTAATGTAAATCAAAAATAAAACAGGCCCTAAAATTGAACCTTGTGTAACTGCTTAGGTTATTGTGGTGTGTGATGATTTTTTGTTCAGATACTCTACATATTGCTTTCTATCACTGAGAAAACTCTGAAACCATTTGTTTACAACACCTCTGAAACCATAAAACTCTAACTTTTTGTGGAGAATATCATGGTTTATTGTGTCGAAGGCTTTTGACAGGTCTAAAAAAAACAGAGATTGTATTATCTTTGGTGGGTTTGTTATTTTCAGTTCCTATATGGTACAGAAGGTGTAGTATCGGGTGCACTGTTGAATGTCCTTTTCTAAATCCGTATTGGTGTTGGTAAATGATGTTATTATTCACTAGGAATGTGTCAAGGCGAACCTGGATAATCTTTTCCAAGAGTTTGGAGAAAATAGGAAGTATGCTAATTGGTCTATAATTATTGAGAACACTCGCGTCACATGATTTAAATACTGGAATTACTTTAGCTAATTTCATCTTCTCGGGTACTATGCCGGTTTCAAAAGATAGGTTTATAATATGTGATAGGGGGGGTCGATATAGAATTAATAACTTCCTTGATGAGTCTAGAGGTCAATTCATTACAATCTTTGCTTGTTTTAGTTTTCATTTTCTTAGTTATGTTGACAACTTCGTCAGGGGTTGTGGGCTCAATAAAGAAGCTGCTCGGGTGACCACTCCCTTGAAGGTAACTCGAGAAATGTTTATTCGAAGCCGCTATCTGTGAGGATGTAGATTCTCCCACACTAGTGAAAAAGTTATTGAATTCTCACGCGATATCATTAACTTTAAAACTTGCTGAAAATTTAATTTTTGAATGGGGTTTTTGGATTGCTTCATTTAATATTTGCCACGTTTTCTTTTGGTTATATTGATTTTCTTTGAGTACAGAGTTATAATAAGAGGCTTTACTTTTCCGTTTTGTTTTGTTGAAGACTTGGCAGAACTGTTTATAAGCACCTTTATTTTCATCGGTAGGGCTTTTCAGTTGTTTTTGGTAGAGTTTAAGTTTGTTTACTGAGGAGGTTATTAAGCCATTGGTCATCCAAGGTTGTTTTTTGACATATCGATTTTTTTGCTGCCTGTAGGAATATATTTATGAAGTTGTTATATGCTTCGTCGGAACAGTGAGTGTTTAATACATTATTGAAGTCAAGTTCCAAAAGCTTCCCATAGAAAGTGTTAATATTTTCCTGGGATATATTTCTTGTGTTTATTGTTCTCTGTCAATATTTGTTTTTAAACTTGTTTCTAAGTAGAACGTTCCAAAGTGATCAGCAAGGTCTGTAATAACAATTCCAGATATGGAACTTCTGACCTTGTTAACAAAAATGTTGTCTATCAGGGTTGCTGAGTGTTTTGTCACTCTGGTCGGCTTTGTCACGGTGGGCAGAAATCCTAGGCAAAACATATTATCGATAAAATCGTCTGTTTGTTTATGTTTAGATATCTTGAGTAAATCAATATTAAAGTCACCAAGTAAGACGCATTTTTTATTTTCTGAGTTAATTAGGCCAGATATTGAGTTAAGTTAGGAAAAGGTTTAGGTTAGCCCTAGGCTGAGAATCTGTCCGGTATATTACACTGATTACAGTCGGTGGAATCTTTCTACCTATGATTTCCATGAATAATGTTTCACATACGTGGGGTATAAAAACAGTCAAGTCTGGGCGTAATTTATAATTTATACCTTCCTTTATAAATAAGCCAACACCTCCCCTGCCATCATCAGTTCGCACATTAGTTAAGATGTTTTGGTAACCCGCTAGATTATAAGATATGTTTTCGGGACATTTGAATATCTCTGTCAATCCGATGATGTCAAACGAATTGGCATCTGTTTGCAAAGTGTATAGTAAGTTATTCAAGGCATCCCAGTGGGCATTAAGACTTCTGCAATTAAGGTTAAATATGCTTAGAGACGTCTTGATGCCAGTTATATTTTCTCGAAATTCTGCGGGCATATAGTATTTACAAGTGTTGTGGTGGTCGGCAAGCTGTGATTCATTTTCACCTTCCTGGGAGAGGTTCTGGATTTTATCATTGAATTTTCTGAAAAAATTATACTGAGTAAATCAATATTAAAGTCACCAAGTAAGACGCATTTTTTATTTTCTGAGTTAATTAGGCCAGATATTGAGTTGACTTGAGTTAGGAAAAGGTTTAGGTCAGCCCTAGGCTGAGAATTTGTCCGGTATATTACACCGATTATAGTCGGTGGAATCTTTCTACCTATGATCTCCACGAATAATGTTTCACATACGTGGGGTATAAAAATGGTCAAGTCGGGGCGTAATTTATAATTTATACCTTCCTTTTTAATAAGCCAACACCTCCCCTGCCATCATCAGTTCGCACATCAGTTAAGATGTTTTGGTAACCCGCTAGATTATAAGATATGTTTTCGGGACATTTGAATATCTCTGTCAATCCGATGATGTCAAACGAATTGGCGTCAGTTTGCAAAGTGTATAGTAAGTTATTCAAGGCATCCCAGTGGGCATTAAGACTTCTGCAATTAAGGTTAAATATGCTTAGAGACGTCTTGATGCCAAATATATTTTGACGAAATTCCGCGATCATATATTATTTACAAGTGTTGTGGTGGTCGGCAAGCTGTGATTCATTTTCACCTTCCTCGGAGAGGTTCTGGATTTTATCATTGAATTTTCTGAAAAAATTATACTCATCTAGTGTTATACTACCCGCCATTGAATATTTTCTCTGACGCCCATTGTTTTCCTGGATATGATGTGGTTGAACAAAGTATGAGTAGAAATTGTGATGGATGTTCATTCAATGAGATACAGTTTATCTGTGTTAATTGGTTTTTTTCTCCAAGAGTTACACGTGGTATGGTGTTTGTAATCAGTGGGTGTTTATAGAGATGTGAACTATGTACACATTTCTTAGGACTAAAACATGAAATAAAAAGCAAAATGAGAACAAATAGTAACATAAATGAAAGTGTCAATGATATTGTAGCTTAACTTGTGTGCTGTGTTTGATGAAAAGGATAATATTCAATGTTTATGAAAGGATTATGAAATAAGACAAGAATTGTGATAATTGGGAATATGTTCATTTCTGTTCCCTGTATGCTATGTTTTTGATAAAAATAATATGAAGTGTAGACTACTAAAGAACTGAGGGGTTGGTTAATGTGGCCTCACAGTTAATGTATGTGGCCCTCACAGTTAATGTATATCAACAAAAGTTACCAAGTTACAGTGAAATTATTCCAAAACGAGTCATCCTATCAAGTTACATTGAAATCCCTTCATAAATATGGCCTGTAGACTGTGTTAAAGGTTTTTGGGCTTCGGACCCCTGTAGCCGTCAGTTTCCCAATTGCGTCCAAAGGGGACGTTCTCATCTAGACATTATATGAAGTCAACCTACCAAGTTACAATGAAATCCCTTCATAAATATGACCTGTAGACTATGCTCAAGGTTTTCGGGCTTCGGGCCCCTGAAGCCGTCACAGTTGACCAATCACGACCAAAAGGGGATGTCATCATGTAGGCATTATATGGAATCAACCTTTCAGGTTACAATGAAATCCTTCCATAAATATGACCTATAGACTATGCTAAAGGTTTTGGGCTCGGGCAGCCATCAAGGCTGATTGATCGCGACCCAAAGGGGATGTTCTCATCTAGACATTATTTGGAGTCATCCTATCAGGGTGCAATGAAATCCCTTCATAAATATCACCTGTAGACTGTGATAAAGGTTTTTGGGCTTCAGGCCCCTGTGGCCGTCACAGTTGCCTAATGGTGTCCAAAAGGGGCTGTTCTCATCTAGACATTATATGAAGTCAACCTACCAAGTTACAATGAAATCCCTTCATAAATATGACCTGAAGACTGTGCTAAAGGTTTTCGGGCTTTGGGCTTGGGCAGCCGTCATGGTTGAATGATCGCAACCAAAAGGGGACATTCTCATCTGGACATCATCTGGAGTGATCCTACGAAGTTACAATGAAATCCCTTCATAAATATGACCTGTTGACTGTGCTCAAGGTTTTCAGGCTTCAGGCACCTGTAGCCATCACGGTTGACCAATCACGACCAAAAGGGGATGTCATCATCTAGGCATTATATGGAGTCAACCTAACAAGTTACAATGAAATCCTTCCATAAATACGACCCATAGACTATGCTAAAGGTTTTTGGGCTCGGCCAGCCATCAAGGCTGAATGATCACGACCAAAAAGGGACGTTCTCATCTAGACATTATTTGGAGTCATCCTACCAAGCTATAATGAAATCCCTTCATAATTATGACCTGTAGACTGTTCTAAAGGTTTTTGGGCTTCGGGCCCCTGTAGCTGTCACAGTTGCCCAATCGTGTCCAAAAGAGGACGTTCTCATCTAGACATTATATGAAGTCAAACCTACCAAGTTACAATGAAATCCTTCATAAATACGACCTGTAGACAGACTGTGCTAAAGGTATTCAGGATTCAGGCTCGGGCAGCCATAATGGTTGAATGATCGCAACCAAAAGGGGACATTCTCATCTGGGCATCATCTGGAGTGATCCTACGAAGTTACAATGAAATCCCTTGATAAATATGACCTGTAGACTGTGCTCAAGATTTTTGGGCTTCAGGCACCTGTAGCCATCACAGTTGACCAATCACGTCCAAAAGGGGACTTTCTCATCTAGACGTTATATGAAGTCAACCCACCAAGTTACAATGAAATTCCTCAATAAATATGACCTGTAGACTGTGCTAAAGATTTTCGGGTTTTGGGCTCGGGCAGTCGCCACAGTTGGCAGATCAAGCCCAAATGGGGAAATTCTCATCTAGACATCATAAGGAGTCACCTACCAAGTTACAATGAAATCCCTCCATATTAAACATGACTTGCAGACTGTGCTAAAAGTTTTGGGGTTTTGGGCTTGGGCAGCCACCACAGATGACAGATCATGCCCAAAAGTAGAGGTTCTCATCTAGGCATTATACAGAGGCATCCTACCAAGTTACAATGAAATCCCTTCACAAATATGACCTGTAGACTGTGCTAATGGTTTTCGGGTTTTGGGCTTGGGCAGCCATACTGGTTGACTGATCGCGACCAAAAGGGGACGTTCTCATCTAGACATGACCCCAAACCTGCATATGAAATTTCGTGACGATCAGACAAGAACTGCGGGGTGTAACCCGTGCTAAAGGAAAACGTGAACAGACTCACAGACTTCCGCACGCGTGATGGCAATAGCTTATCTTGACTTTGTCAAGTTAAGCTAAAAATTAAATGTAAGTGGGGACCTTCCTCAATTCCTCCAAATGCAATAACTGAAAAGGAATAATAAACTAGTTTTAGCCAAATTCTGGGGTGGGGTGGCGGTGAAGTGAGCTTTACACACATTTGTAAGAATTCCTGACCATCATCTTCAAAAGAAACTGGAAAACACATATCGCATACAATAATTCCAGAAGATGCCGAAAACTATTCCTCATTTACAGTCCATAGGTAATTGGAATTCATTATAGTCGATTTTTTAGGTCAAGAAATGGCGTGTTGATGCGCCAGGTGGAGAGGGACTAATATGCATCATGTGTGCTCTAGTGGCGATATCTCCTACACGGTAGATAAACATAACTAGGATTCCCATTTTGGTTAGCCGATGCCAAATCAAAGGGGGGGGGGGGGATCCCAAAATTATCCGCTCAGAAATCTCCCATTTGGTGAAGCAGTACTGAGATGGTTAAGTTTTCTTCGATATCTATTCATGCAGCGACTGACAAAACTGACCTCGGAGACTAAATCGTGTCATTAATTGTCGAAAGGGATACGCTTTCACCCCATTCGGAGTTAACCATTGAGACCGGCGTGCAATTTTGTCGGCACGGGAAACGATTAGAAAGAAACACTGATTAAAATGATCCGCAATAGTTCAGTCCTATTGCCAAGCAATGTTGGGGTGTTGAACAATAATTAGCTATTTATATATGGCTAGATAGATTCCAATTACACATAAAATGCATTAGCCTTGTTAGGGTTAAAGTGTGTCACCATATAGTTTGCCTGCACAATGCATGGACAGCTACTGTAACTGAGGGGGAAAACGTTTTTATTGCAGATATGAGAAGTATTTGATCACCGCTTCAAATGATATTCAGTGAGGATAGTTTGGGTTGTTATTGTTAATTGTTTGTTGTCTTCTCTTTTCAATGAGAAGGGGGATTCCGTTCTGTGAGTTAATGGATTACTTTTCATCAGGTTGGACAGTGGGTCATTCTGTGGATATAAGGATAGAGCAATCCCTGTAACGGTATAATAATATATACACGCACCCAAACACATAAACCTATTTTTAGGTATGATACACAGTAGTGTATCAAGACGGAAGCTCATATACTTTCAGCTAAAAAAAGCATCAATAAGATTTTTTTGGGTGGATGGAGGGTACGCAATATATTCGATGTTGTAAGTGATATTAGGGGGGGGGGGGGGGGGGGGGGGGTAGTGTAACTGGTCATATTTACTGCATGAATTCTTCCAGACAGAACTGGGTCGAATTTCATATTCCGATGGGATTTTAAAGCATCAATAATAATTTATCGGGTGGATAGAAGGGTACTCAATATATTCGATATTGTAAGTGATATTTAAGGGGAGGAGTTGCTGTTGTATAACTGGTCATATTTACTGGATGAATTCTTTCAGACAGATCTAGGGCGAATTTCATATTCCACTCTCGATAGGTGGTCCAGTTTTTTTTATTGCATTCATGACTTCGTTAATCGCATCCATGTGCATCGGGGGACTCCCCGGAAGTGTGCACCTGTTACAATGAAAATGTCAATGACACTGTAGCTCAACTTGTGTGTTGTGTTTGATGAAAAGGATAATGTTCAATGTTTATGAAAGGATTATGAAATAAGACAAGAATTGTGATAATTGGGAATATGTTCATTTCTGTATGCTATGTTTTTTGATAAAAATAATATGAGGTGTACACTGTACTAAAGAGATGAGGAGTGGGTTAATATGACCTCACAGTTAATGTATGTGGCCCTCACAGTTAACATATATCAACGAAAGTTACCAAGTTACAGTGAAATTATTCCAAAACGAGTCATCCTATCAAGTTACATTGAAATCCCTTCATAAATATGGCCTGTAGACTGCGCTAAATGTTTTCGGGTATCAGGCCCCTGTAGCCGTCAGTTTCCCAATTGCTTCCAAAGGGGACGTTCTCATCTAGGCATTATATGAAGTCAACCTACCAAGTTACAATGAAATCCCTTCATAAATATGACCTGTAGACTGTGCTAAAGGTTTTTACGCTTTGGGCTCTGGCAGCTATCATGGTTGAATGATCGCAACCAAAAGGGGACATTCTCATCTGGGCATCATCTGGAGTGAACCTATGAAGTTACAATGAAATCCCTTCATAAATATGACCTGTAGACTGTGCTCAAGGTTTTTGGGCTTCGGGCCCCTGAAGCCGTCACAGTTGACCAATCACGACCAAAAGGGGATGTCATCATCTAGGCATTATATGGAGTCAAACTTATGGGTTACAATCAAGTCCTACCATAAATATGACCAATAGGCTATGCTAAAGGTTTTGGGCTCGGGCAGCCATCAAGGCTGAATGATGGGACATTCTCATCTAGACATTATTTAGAGTCATCCTACCAAGGTACAATGAAATCCCTTCATAAATATCACCTGTAGACTGTGCTAAAGGTTTTCGGGCTTCAGGCCCCTGTAGCCGTCACAGTTGCCTAATGGTGTCCAAAAGGGGCTGTTCTCATCTAGACATTATATGAAGTCAACCTACCAAGTTACAATGAAATCCCTTCATAAATATGACCTGAAGGCTGTGCTAAAGGTTTTTTGGGCTTTAGGCTCGGGCAGCCATCATGGTTGAATGATCACAACCAAAAGGGGACATTCTCCCCTGGGCATCATCTGGAGTGATCCTACGAAGTTACAATGAAATCCCTTGATAAATATGACCTGTAGATTTTTGGGCTTCGGCCCCTTTAGCCATCACAGTTGCCCAATCACGTCCAAAAGGGGACTTTCTCATCTAGACATTATATGAAGTCAACCCACCAAGTTACAATAAAATTCCTCAATAAATATGACCTGTAGACTGTGCTAAAGGTTTTCGGGTTTTGGGCTCGGGCAGTCATCACGGTTGGCAGATCATTCCCAAATGGGGAAATTTTCATCTAGACATCATAAGGAGTCATCCTACCAAGTTACAATGAAATCCCTCCACATTAAACATGACATGCAGACTGTGCTAAAAGTTTTTAGGTTTCGGTCTTGGGCAGCCATCACGGTTGATAGATCATGAACAAAAGGGGGCATTCTCATCTAGGCATTATACAGAGGCATCCTACCAAGTTACAATGAAATCCCTTCATAAATACGACCTGTAGACTGTGCTAATGGTTTTGGGGTTTTGGGCTCTGGCAGCTATACCGGTTGCCCGATCGCAACCAAAAGGGGACATTCTCATCTAGACATGACCCGAAACCTGCATATAAAATTTTGTGACGATCAGACAAGAACTGCGGGGTGTAGCCCGTGCTAAAGGAAAATGTGAACAGACTCACAGACTAACAGACTCACTGACTAACAGACTTCCGCACGCGTGATGGCAATAGCTTATCTTGACTATGTCAAGTTAAGCTAAAAATAGGTGTAAACAAAAACAGCTCTTCCCTACCTCAACCCAACCCACCAAAAAAGCTGGGAAAATTGTTAATGCCGGCGCTGGCATGCGATGTTGAACTTTTAGTCACATAAATAAACTTTTATTGCTACAGCGAAGCGATCTAGGCCGCCGCACTACACCTCGCCGAGGAGGCCATGATCGCCTCCTCAGCAAGATGAGGTGTGGCAGCCTGGATCGAGTAGATATGGGGGGGGGGGGGGGGGCAAGTTTTTATTCATGAAGGACCATACTCAATCTATTCGATGTTCAAAGGGATATTTAAGGCGAAGTTGTATTACTAGTCATATTTACTGGATGAGTTCTTTCAGATCGAATTGGGCGAGTTCCATGTTCTGATGGGATTTATTTGTTCCCCTGAAATTGACAACCCAACTATCACTCTCGAGAGTCGAGCCCACAACCTACTGTTTAGGCTCAACTATAAGCTCGAACCGCGAGAGCGAGGTTGGTAGTTGTATAACTGGTCATATTTACTGGATGTATACTTTTCAGACAGAAGTGGAGTTTCTTTGAACTCCACTCATGTAAAAAACTAAATAATTGAAAGGGGGTGTTATATGGCTGAACATATTCACTGTATGTTTAAAATCATAATTAACGGGGTGTGTCGTATTCGCTGGATGTATTCTTTCAGACAGAATTTCATGTTCTGATGGGATTTATTTGTTGGTATATATTCACATGGAAACTTTCAACCACTTATCACTCTCGAGAGCCGAGCCCACAATTGACCTTTTAAGCTCAATCAGAAGCTCGGACCCAAAGAGAGAGAAGTACTTGTGTTACTGATCATATTCACTGGGTGCACACTTTCCAGGCAGAACTGGGATTTCTTTGAATTCTGGTTTTCTATAAAATAGCAGTGGAGAGCTGGGTGTGGGGAGGGGGGAGGGGGGAGGGTATGTGGCTGAATATATTCACTGCTTGTTTAAAAACACAGCGAAGAGGGAAAGGGGGGTTGTGTGCCTGGTCATATTCACTGTATGTATTCTTTCAGACGGAACTGGGGCGAGTTTCATGTTTTGCAGGCGTTTATTTTATTTGAGTTTATTTGTTTGTATATATTCACATGGGAGCTTTCTGGCACTCTCGAGAGCCGAGCCCACAATTGACTTTTCAAGCTCAACCGTGGGCCCGGATCTCTCATGAGAGAAGGAGTTGATTACATTACATCACTGAGTGGTGATGAACAGACGTGGCTTCCGTAGTACAAAAAGCATGGCTTCCGTAGTACAGTTATATCGGAAAATTAGTTTGATAGAAAAAAGGCATTTGATTTATGTTTGAAAAATAGAATATCAAATAAATTTATCAGATTATATAGCTGGAGGTGTAATACAAGGTAGTGTGTCAAGACGGAACCTTAACAGCTAAAAGCATCAATAAAAAATTATCGAGGAGATGGGTGGGAGAAGAGTTATTCATTAATATATTCGATGTTTTAAATGATATTTGGGGGGGGGGGGGGGGGGGGGTTATAACTGGTCATATTCACTAGATGTATTCTTACAAATAGAAATGGGGCAAGTTTCATGTTCTGGTGGGAATCCTCAGCCACAGTAGTCATCCCTTGGAAGACTGGTGGACAGACGGATTCGTAGACACAAAACTGCGATGGAGGCAGAAAAGCATCAGATCGTGAAAAGAAAGAACCCTTCAGGGCCTTGGAACGCATTTTGGCATCCTGACCCTGGAAGGACTCAATAAATTGAGCCGCCTGCAGAGGGTGCAAAACCCCAGAGCTAGAAGGCTCAACAGGGTTGCGGCGCTCCACAGAGGACCACGGCCGGATGGTCACTAAAGGCTGAATGTCTGGCAATAAGCCAAAGACAAAACCTAAAGCCTGTCCCAAGACTGACGGGGGGGGGGGGGGGGGGGGGGGGGGGGGGGGGGGGGGGGGGGGGGGGGGGGGGCCGCCACCTTCAAGCAAATCGTCATCCTCTGTGGCAGAAAACACATAGCCCAACTCGGGCTGACCAGCGGAAACCTCTTGTGAATGCTGAACAGTATCCAAAGGGCCAGGCTAGGAATCTCTGCGACCGACCAAAGAAGGTTGCGCCTCAGGAGGCACAGGAAAGCCAACTTGAGGGTTGTTAGAAAGGAACCGGGTGAGCGCCAGAATGGCCTGCCTCAGCTCACCCTGAGAATCTGTCAGAGCAGCCATGTCCGACGGAGTGTCTTCCCAATGGACCCTTCTAGAAAAAGAACCCAAATTCTCAGAAGGGACCGACGACGAACGTCGTTCAGCAGACAGAGTAGGGAGATGTGATAAGACACCGGAGGACAGTCCCAAGAGTGACGCCCAGGGGCATTCACTGACCTCTGCAAACCAGAACACCCTGCTCGAAAATCCTCTAGAGAGACCGATGGAGTACGTCGATCGGTAGCTGGACCTGGGACACGATGAGAAGACACCGGAGGATTGTCCCAAGAATGACAGGAACCTGCCATTGGCCTCTGAATTCAGACCAAGCACAATGGCAGAAAAAAAAAGGAATTGATGTCACAGTTGTTGCGCATGCGCTCGGTAAATGCAAGAGGTGTGCAGCTAGAGTACCTGTAATGTCGAGCGCCGGTCTCGCTCGACCCCTTTTCGATCTTTTTTCATGGTTTTGCACTCTTCCACTTTTCCAACTCGTTTGGAAAAGTTTATTAGCTTGAGTTAGTTCCGAAGTAGAGCTTGCACTTACTTTAGAGCCAATTGTAAACAACTGTGAGTATGTTGAGAAGAAATTTGAAGGAGTTGGTTCTCGAAGGTAAGTGATTTTAAGTCTGTCAATGTGAATGGCTTGTGAAATAGCTTTCTGTTAAAAATTTTTGTTTATTCATTTATTTATTGGTTTTTAAGGTCAATTTGTATTACTTGTATGGCTACATCATGACTGCAGTATACATGAATGTTTACTGTAAAGTTTAGCCAGTCATTTATACCTATGTTGCCCACTTCAGAGGACTTATAGTAGGGCTTCAATGATACGTTTTCTCACGATACGATGCATATTATGATACGGTCCCCACGATTCAATACATATCACGATACACTCGTCAATCATCACAAAGTGAGAATACAAGAAGCAAATCTGCAGTTATGGACCACTGGGTCATCCAGTGGTCCATAACTGCAGATTTGCTTCTTGAGTGCTCACATTTCTGCTGAGTTGGTGAGTAGAGGGAAAAGTCTAATATCCAACCACACAATGGCCAAATAACAAATCATCATACAGTTTTGGGTCAAGCGGCTTCATTTCAATGAATTCAGATTCCCAAACTTCTTGACAACAAAACATCTTGACACTCTCCTGTTTCCTTGGAATTTGTGATTTGTTGGATCATAGTATATAAAGGTTCAATAGTGAGGTTAATGGTTTGTGCTATTTAATGCTAACAAATAGCCGAGAGCAATGTAAATTCAGACTTCAATAATCCCGATTTCAAAGGAAAACTGCATATAATGGATGTGAACAGTCAACAATGAGGCCATTTTTAAGTGTCATTAATGAAATATTCATGATATTTTGGGTCCACGTGTATTGTGATACAGTGCAAACAAATTGTGATACATATCACCAGAGAATGAATCGCGATACATTCATTTCACGAATTGTTGGAGACCTAACTTCTACCCCAGGTGTTGGTTCCAGGTCCTATTTTAACAGTAAAGCAGAACTGCTTTACCACAGTAAACAAGCACTGCTCTGCTTCTGGGGATTCCCACAGGGTCTTTCCAGATTATCTAACAATCATATAGATTTTGGCCTGAAAACAACGAAAAATGATACGTATCACATAATGTGTTCCGATTCCATGTCATATCGACAACTCGGGGCGCGGTGGCTCAGTAGGTAGAGGTGCAGGCTGCAAGCCGAGAGGACCTCGGTTCGAATCCCACCTGCAGCAACCGCATTGTGTCCTTGGGCAAGACACTTCACCCCCATTGCCCACGTGGGGGCATGGTGACGTTGTGCACTAAGGCGTAGTGCATGTCGATGATGCACTGTCTTCAACCAATGCTAACCCTGCTTGTGTGGAGTTGGTATGTTGGGGAGCGGACAGTTGCTTGCCATTGCTTGGTGGTTCTCTCCAGGTACTCCAGCTTCCTCCACCCGTAAAACTGTCGAGGTCATGACTGGCCATTGTGCAGAAATATGTGACCTTAAACACCAATAAATAAATAAATAAATATTGACAACTCATTTAGATTCTGTATCATATAGACGACTCATTTCCAGTAATGTGGCGGACTATCATAACAGGTGCATGAATACATTCTATGTGTGTTTCAGTGATCGACTGAGCTGATCGCTTACAAAACAAAATTTCTTACATTTAGCGACAGAACTATTAATAGCCAATGACTCCCCCCCCCCCCCCCCCCCCCACCACAATAAATAATAACTGCACAATTCATTATTACACCTACCCAGTTCCAGAGGATGTGCCCACGTCACACACTCGTAAATTCAAGCGGACCGACATAGGAAGAGACACTGAGAGTGAATAATTTGACAACACAACTTTGAAAATTGCGGTGACCGCGTTACTCATTGTTTGTTAGAGTGCACAACAATAGAGTTCCATAAAATACGGATTTTTTTTTAACTTTTTCTCGCTGCAACATTTTGTCCTAAAACTGTATTAATAATTTAAGATTTTATCTGTTTATGTGACAAAACTTTTAGATAAATGAATTATCATGATAATGTGCATGTCCTGTGATTTGCATCAGATTCTCGGTGGTGTCCAAAAATGGGATCCCATTCTGAACACCATCTCGAATCTGATACAAATCACAGGACATGCACATAATCATGATAATCTGCATTTATTGATAGTACCATATATGGTCTACTGTACCTGTTAGTAAGTTTTTTTTTATCTGGGGCAGGCCATTCTGTTTGTGTAACAAACAAAATCTCCAGATGATAACGCCTGACATTCCAAGATTTTTAATTTTTCATTTAGTCTCTCAATTCTTGACAATTCTATCTTGAGACATTTCCAAATTGTCCTTAACATTGGTATGAATGAGAGATGATACTTGAGTTTCTGTTCTGTTTCTGGCGGAGTGCTAGATAGCCACTATCAGGGCTTTCAAAAAGATGAGGGTACCACAGTAAAAACACTTTCCTTGTTCACGTTTCAAATTCAGTCAAACACAAATAATATTTTTCATTATATAAATTTTCTTTATTATAAATTATTGGAGTGTCTATGGGCACTCTCCAATATTTTGTAATAAAACAAATTTTGAATGACAAATATTGACCACAAAAAAATATCTAGCCCTCAACAAGTTAAATAAGAACGAATAACTTTAGGCAATGAATGTAAATCAGGTTAGTTTCTGACAATGGAGACTTCATTCATGTAGATGATGTCAAAAGGGAGAATATCCAAGATAACTAGACTTTATGATTCTGGAGAATCATGGCTTTTCCCGATGAGATTCCATGATTTTCCATGACCATAGAATAGAGTGTCTGATGAATTGTTTTTAACTGTCTCACTGAAGTTCCTTTATTGATGTTATGAGAAAACCATCATTAATGGTGGAGAGGGTTAATATCAATATCATCGTCCGACAAGTCATTGACTGACAAGAGGAGTTATGTTTGTTTGACACATACCCACTAAGTGCTGCGGCTATTTGAAAATGGTCCATTTTATCTCAAATGTATCCGAAATATTGATGTCTGGAAGCCTGTAGAGGGTTAACAAGTGCTAACAGGAATATTTTTTCATGCAACTTGTAAAGTCACACCAAGAACTGCGAATGGCCATTTTTTCTTAAAAATCTACAAGATGTTTTCAGAGAAATCCAGGGAAAACATGAATTTTAAACTTTTGATGGGTATCATTGTTTATCCATCCTGAAAAGGGTTAAGGATTGTTTTTTGAATACCCTTATTACTTGCAAAAATAATTCTCAGTGAATTTCACTTCAGCTTATGTTGATCTCTCCTCTTAACTTTGGGTGCTGTGGGTATCCAAACACAGCCCATTTTATCAAAACTTTCATGTTTGAGAGTCTGCATAGGGTTAACAAATGCGTACTGGAATATTTTGTACATGCAACTTATAACATCACACTAAGATTTGCAAATAGCAATTTTTTCTTGAAAACCTACGAGATGTTTTTACAGAAATCCCCGGATAACATGAATTTTTAACCTTCTGAGGGGCATTGCTCTGAAACCAGCCCTAAACGGGTTAATGCTTGGTTTTGTGAATACCTTCATTACTTATAAAAATGATCCTTGGTAAATTCCACTTCCCATAAAGGAGGTTATGCTTGTCTCGCAGGTACACACTGGATGCTATGGGTGCCCAAGAACAGCCCATTTTCTCAAAATTTCTATGTTTGGCAGCCTCTGAAGGGTTAACAAACGCTTACCGGAATATTTTGTCCATGCAACTTGTAATGTCACTCCAAGACCTGCAAATGGTCAAATTTTCTTGAAAACTTACTTGCTTTTTTGGAGAAATCCACAGAAAAGGAAATTTTAAGCTTTTAAGGGGCACATCTCCTTAACAAGTCGAAAATGGGTCAAGACCTCGATTTTTGAATACCCCTACTACTTACAAAATTTTTCCCTATCAGTTTTGCGTCCGGTAAAAAAAGTTACGTTTCTCTGTGGCATTCCCATAATGGCATTTGATGTTGTTGGTGTCCAAAAACAGACTATTTTTCCAAATTTTGACATTTAGCAGCCAATGGATTAGCTCCGCGGAATATTTTATCCATGCAACTGGTAATGTGACACCAAGACCTATCAATGGCCATTTTCTCTTGAAAACCTACAAGATGTTTGTAAAGAAATCCAGGGAAAACATGAATTTTTTAAGCTTTTGATGGGTATCGCTGTTTACCACCCCAAAAGGGGTTAACGCTTGGTTTTCTGAATACCCTTATTACTTACATCAAGAGGCCCCAAGGAGCCTTAAACGCTCACCGGCCAAAGTGGTTCAAAGAAGTATTTGGGGTCACATTCAGTTAGACATGGTTCATCAACACTACAAAGGATTGAAGTCATGAGAGACAAATTTTATGGAACTAGGGACATGGCTTGAACAAACTTGAATCTTACCCCCCTAAGGATGCTGCATACCAAATATCAAAAGCATTCATCTGCTGGATCTGAAGAAGAAGATTTTTAAAGAGAATTCCTCATTTTGAACTAAGTTATCATTCGGGCTCCCACAGTGAGCCCAAACATGAACCCAGGGACTTGGCTTGAACAAACTTGAATCTCACCCCCAAGGATGCTGCATGCCAAATATCAAAACATTTCGACTGCGAAATCTGAAGAAGAGAATTTTAAAGAAAAATTCCTCATATTGACTAAGTTATAATTCGCGCTCCCACAGGGAGCCCAAATATGGATCCAGGGACTTGGCTTTAACAAACTTGAATCTCACTAAGGATGCAACACACCACATATCAAAACATTCCGATAGCTGGATCTGAAGAAGATTTTTTAAGAAAATTCCTCATTTCAAACTAAGTTACAATTCAAGCTCCCACAGTGAGCCCAAATATGGACCTAGGGACATGGCTTGAACAAAATTGAATCTCACCCCGCTAAGGATGCTGCATACCAAATATTAAAACATTCTGACTGCTAGATCTGAAGAAGAAGATTTTCAAAGAAAATTCCTCATTTTGAACTAAGTTATCATTCAGGCTCCCACAGTGAGCCCAAATATGGACCTAGGGACATGGCTTGAACAAATTTGAATCTCAACCCCCTAAGGACTCTGAATACCAAATATCAAAACATTCTGACTGCTAGATCTGAAGAAGAAGATTTTTAAAGAAAATTCCTCATTTTGAACTAAGTTATCATTCGGGCTCCCATAGTGAGCTCAAATATGGACCTAGGGACATGGCTTGAACAAACTTGAATCTCACCCCCCTAAGGATGCTGCATACCAAATATCAAAACATTCCGACTGCTGGATCTGAAGAAGAAGATTTTTAAAGAAAATTCCTCATTTTGAACTAAGTTATAATTCGGGCTACTACAGTGAGCCCAAATATGAACCCAGGGACTTGGCTTGAACAAACTTGAATCTCACCCCCCTAAGCATACTGCATACCCAATATCAAAAGATTCTGCCTGCTGGATCTTGAGAAGAAGATTTTTAAAGAAATTTGCCTGAAATGTAATAAGTTCAAATTTGGGCTCCTATACTGAGCCCAAATATGAATCCAGGGGGCCGGGCCCGATTTGAACAAACTTGAATCAGATATACCCCACAATGTTGCATACCAAATATCAAAAGATTCTGCCTGCTGGATCTGGAGAAGAAGATTTTTTAAGAAATTTGCCTGAAATGCACTAGGTTCGAATTCAAGCTTCTATAGTGAGCCCAAATATGAATCCAGGGGGCCGATTTGAACAAACTTGAATCAGATCCACCCCACAAAGTTGCATACCAAATATCAAAAGATTCTGCCTGCTGGATCTGGAGAAGAAGATTTTTTAAGAAGTTTGCCTGAAATGCACTAAGTTCGAATTCGAGCTTCTATAGTGAGACCAAATATGAATCCAGGGGGCCGATTTGAACAAACTTATCACACCCACCCCACAATGTTGCATACCAAATATCAAAAGATTCTGCCTGCTGGATCTGGAGAAGAAGATTTTTAAGAAATTTGCCTGAAATGCACCAAGTTCAAATTCGGGCTTCTATACTGCGCCCAAATGTGAATCCAGGGGGCCGATTTGAACAAACTTGAATCAGATCCACCCCACAATGTTGCATACCAAATATCAAAATATTTTGCCTGCTGGATCTGGAGAAGAAGATTTTTTAAGAAATTTGCCTGAAATGTACTAAGTTCAAATTCGGGCTTCTATAGTGGGCCCAAATATGAATCCAGGGGACCGATTTGAACAAACTTGAATCTGCCCCCCCTAGAGATGATGCATACCAAACAAGAAAGAATTCTGCCTGGTGGATCTGAAGAAGAAGATTTTTTTAATTTTGGAAAGAAATTCATGGCTGCTATCAGAGTTATGCCCCTTGTGGTGCTCCCTGTGGGTGCGGCAAGTTTATTTGTACAAGTTTGAATTGACATATGATGGGGAACATGCACACCAAATTTGGTACAATTTGATCCAGTAGTTTGTGAGGAGTAGTCGATAATGTAAAGTTCACAACGGACGATGACAACAGATGCCAACGGACGACGAGGGGCGCCGAAGGACGACGACGGGCGGCAAGTAGTAAGTTAAGCTCCCTTCGGTCAGCTAAAAATGGTCCTCGGTGAATTCCACTTCCAGCAAAGGAGATTATGTTTATCTCTCGGGTATGCATTGGGTGCTGTGCGCGTCCGAAAACAGCCTATTTCAACAAAATTACGTTGCTTGGCAGCATGTAGAAGGTTAATAAATGCTCATCGGAATATTTTGTCCATGCAACTTGTAATGTCACACAAAGTCCTACGAATAGTCAATTTTTCTTGAAAACCTACAAGTTGCTTTTAGAGAAATCCACAGAAAATGGGAACTTTAAGCTTTTAAGGGGTATCTCTCTTTGGCCTGCCCGACTTTTGAATACCCAAATGTTTCCGTATAAATTCTGCACTCGATGAAAGAAGGCATTTTTCAATGTGGCGTACCCATTGGTTGCTGTTGGGGTGGCCAAAAACAGCCCATTTTATCACAATTTTGACTTTTATCGGCCCGTGGAGGGGTAACAAATGCTCACCGGAGTATTTTGTCCACGTAACTTGTATTGTCACCCCATGAACTGCGTGTGGCCAATTTTTCTTGAAAATCTACAAGACTTGTTTAGAGAAATCCACAGAAGACATGAATTTTTTAGCTTTTGAGGGGTATTGCAGTTTAACCAGCCCAAAATGGGTTAATGCTTGGTTTTCTGAATACCCTTATTACTTGCAAAAATGATCCACGGTGAATCCCACTTCCAATAAATGAAGTTATGTTTATCTCTCTTGTATTGTTTGGGTGCTGTGGGGGCCCGAGAACAGCCCATTTCATCAAAATTTCGATGTTTGGCAGTCTGTGGAGGGTTACCATATGCATTGACTAATATCTCTTGTAAATGAATGGTTGTGTCATGGGTAGGTCTAACAATGATGAATGTTTTAAAAAAATCTACAAGATGCATTTCGCAAAAGTGCCTATAAACCCTAATTTTGACAGTTTTTTGCCAATTCTGACGAAATAAGGGTTAAATCGAAAATTACGCTTCAGTACATTTTTAGATTCTGTGCCCCTCTATGCGTGTGCACAATTTTGTGAAAATCGGTTTGAAAATGGCTTCTGAATCGTACGGTCAAAATAAATAAACTAGACTTATGATTCTGGAGAATCATGGCTTTTCCCGATGAGATTCCATGATTTTTCATGTCCCCACAGTGTCTGATGAAATGTTTTCAACTGTCTCACTGAAGTTCCTTCATTGATGTTATAAGAAAGGAAGTATAGTAATCTCAAATGACTCAGTTCGATAAAAAAAATTGTTTAGGTAAAAACCATCATTAACGGTGGAGTGGGTTCATATCAATATCGTCGTCTGACAAGTTAATGACTGACAAAAGGAGTTATGTTTGTTTGACACATACCCACTGAGTGCTGTGTCTATTTGAAAATGGACCATTTTATCTCAAATGTATCCAAAATATTGATGTCTGGCAGTCTGTCGAGGGTTAACAAGTGCTAATAGGAATATTTATTCATGCAACTTGTAATTTCACACCAAAAACTGCGAATGGCCATTTTTACTTAAAATCTACGAGATGTTTTCAGAGAAATCCAGGGAGAACATGAATTAAGCTTTTGATGGGTATCATTGTTTATCCAGCCCAAAACGGGTTAAGGTTTGTTTTTTGAATACGCTTATTACTTACAAAAATAATTCTTAGTGAATTCTACTTCCACTTATGTTGATTTCTCCTCTTAACTTTGGGTGCTGCGGGTATGCAAACACAGCCCATTTTATCAAAATTTTGATGTTTGAGAACCTGCATAGGGTTAACAAATGCTTACTGGAATAATTTATACATGCAATTTGTAACGTCACACTAAGATCTGAGAATGGCCAATTTTTCTTGAAAATCTACGTGAAGTTTTTAGAGAAATCCTCAGATAACATGAATTTTTAACCTTTTAAGGGGTATCTCTCTGTAACCAGCTCTAAACAGGTTAATGCTTAGTTTTATGAATACCTTCATTACTTACAAAAATGATCCTTGGGAATTCCACTTCCAATAAAGGAAGTTATGTTTATCTCACAGGTACACATTGGGTGCAATAGGTGCCCAATAACAGACCAATTTTCTCAAAATTTCTATGCTTTGCAGCCTCTGGAGGGTTAACAAACGCTTACCGGAATATTTTGTCCATGCAACTTGTAATGTCACTCCAAGACCTACAAATAGTCATTTTTTCTTGAATACTTACTACATTTTTGGGAGAAATCCACAGAAAATGGGAATTTTAAGCTTTTAAGGAGTACATCTCCTTAACCAGGCAAAAATGGGTTAAGACCTTGATTTTTTAATACCCTTCCTACTTACTAAAATTTTTCCCTATCAGTTTTGAGTCCGGTAAGGGAAGTTATGTTTCTCTGTGGCATTCCCATTTGTTGTTGTTGGTGTCCAAAAACAGACTATTTTTTCAAAATGTTGACATTTAGCTGCCCATGGAGGGTTAACAAATGCTTACCGGAATATTTTATCCATGTAACTGGTAATGTGACACCAAGACCTATCAATGGCCGTTTTCCGTTGAAAACTTACAAGATGTTTGTAAAGAAATCCAGGGTTAACATGATTTTTTAAAGCTTTTCATAGGTATCACTATTAATCACCCCAAAAGGGGTTAACGCTCGAGTTTTTGAACACCCTTATTACTAACAAAAATGGTCCTCAGTGAATTACACTTCCAACAAAGGAGATTATGTATATCTCTCAGGTATACAATGCTATGCGTGTCCAAAAATAGCCCATTTCAACAAAATTATGATGCTTGGCAGTCTGTAGAGGGTTAATAAATGCTCTTCAGAATATTTTGTCCACGCAACTTGCAATGTCTCACAAAAACCTGCGAATAGCCAATTTTTCTTGAAAACCTGCAAGAAGTTTTTAGAGAAATCTGCAGAAAATGGTAATTTTAAGCTTTTAAGGGGTATCTCTTTTTATCCTGCCAAAAATGGGTTAAGACTTTGACTTTTGAATACCCTTACTACTTACAAAAATGTTTCCGTATAAATTTTGCGCTCGATAAAAAGAGGTACTTTTCTTTGTGGCGCACCCATTGGGTTCTGTTGCTGTCCAAAAACAGCCCATTTTATCACAATTTTGACTTTTAACAGCCCGCAGAGGGTTAACAAATGCTCACCGGAGTATTTTGTCCATACAACTTGTATAGTCACGCCAGTACCTGCGAGTGGCCTATTTTTCTTGAAAATCTACAAGACTCGTTTAGAGAAATCCACAGAAAACATGAATTTTTTAGCTTTTGAGGGGTATTGCAGTTTAACCAGTCCAAAACGGGTTAACGCTTGGTTTTTTGAATAACCTTATTACTTTCAAAAATGATCCACGGTGAATCCCACTTCCAATAAATGAAGATATGTTTATGTCCCGTGTATCGTCAAAATTTCGATGTTTGGCAGCCTGTGGAGGGTTACCATATGCATCGCCTAATATCTCTTGTATATGAATAGTCGTGTCACAGACAGGTCTAATAATGATGAATGTTTAAAAAAAAATCTACAAGACGTGTTTCAAGAAAGTGCCTATAAACCCCAATTTTGGCAGTTTTTTGCCAATTCTCACGAAATAAGGGTGAAATCGAAAATTCCGCTTTGGTACATTTTAAGATTTTATGACCGTCTATGAGTGTGCAAACTTTCGTGAAAATCGGTTCGAAAATGGAATCTGAATCGTACGGACAAAATGTGTAGATAACCCCCCCCCACCAAAAAGAAAAAAAAAAAAAATCCGTAGAATAAAAAGAGGCTTCTCCAGAGAGAAAAGCCTAATAATAATCCGTAGAAAAACTATAGACTTTTCCAGAGGGAAAAGCCTAATTATTTACAATACTTGTCCTCTTGGTAAATACAACTGATGAGAGGTAAAAATCTCAATCTTCGGCATCATAATTTATGAAAGATGCTAACTTGTTCACTAATGTCAAATGTGTTCATTTGCATGCTCCCAAACAATGGTGCATATACATGTAGCTTTGGATGAACTGTTGTGGTATCTACAATGGTTAACGAAGCTATTTTGTGACTCACCCTGTAAATTCAGATTCCTGGTAACATATCAACGTATCACACGCACCATTGGAAACAAACAGCTTACAGTTTCTGAACAAGTAACTGCATGTTTGTTTGGAATGTATGCAGCTGTAGCATATAGGTATTTTTGAAAAAGTGCACTGCTGCAGAAATATGAATGCCTCAGGCATTTGCCCCACCCTCATCCCCTCCTCTGCTCATCAGATCAACCTAACCAGATATGTGCCACCTGGATATTCTTCCATCACAATTTGAATCCCTTAGTTTATCATTGATTTTGGACATTAACACACCTCCTCTCTACCTCCCCCTCCCCAACCCCCATTAAACGAATTGAATTAATTGAAATAGAGATAGATGAAATACAGATGGGCAATATACCGAAAAAACAAACCGATGCTGAATCATGGGGATATTGAAAAATTAAACCAAACCCATCCCTGAATACCGAAACTGTCTGAATTTTCATATTTTCCTGCATTCTTGTTGCATCTTGATAGCAGTGGAAGAGCTTAATTTCATGAAAGAAGTGACTGAATTTTCTTTTCAGTTTTGTAAACCCTTTACCCAACGAATCAGCTGCATCCGCCCACGTAATATGCAAATTCAGCAGTTGAAAAAATATTATTTTTCAAAAAATTTTAACAAAACCATATCATGTGACTCCCTCATTGCAACAAGCTCGTTCCAATGAGGGGTCACATTATGGTTTTGTTGAAATTTTTTGAAAAATTTTTAAAAATATTTAAAATAATAAATTTTGATATTGTCTGCATTGAGTAAAGGGTTAAGGTTTGAAAAATTGTCCTGAATTCCCACTAGAGTTCAACCTGTTCATGTCCACTTGTTTAGCAGTGATTTCTTATCAAGGGTTGGCTGCCTTCACAGACTAGAAATCACTGCTCAGGTGATTTACCTATTGTCAGCAAGACCCGCTAAATGATGGGATATTAATGGCACATGCTCCGAGAAGTTGAGAACGCAGAAGCCAGAAATAGGACTTTGAAGTTAGAGAGTGTTTGGAACAAGTCACAAAATTACTGTAAGCATTACTCATGTTGGCGAAAGAATGCCAATGTTGAGCTCATAGGCAGTGGAATTTGTGGTGCTGTGGTAGAATGATACAAGAACAACTTATTCTGTATTTTCCTGATGTGAAATTCACCACTGGTATTATCATCAAATCTCAGTAATGACAAATGCGAAATACCGAACCAATACCGCGTTATACCCCCATAAAAATACTAAAACCAATATCGAACTCAAAATTCTAAACTGACCATGTCAAAACTGACTGACACTGTCTTTTTCCCCTACTTTTTCATACTTTTCATGTTTTACTACAAGTAAGCATGTAAGTATGCCACACTTGATAGTTTTGTTAAACAGTCTGTAACTGTGTTTTGGACCTGAACATTTCGAACCACCTTACTATGCAAAACAAATGTTTCAGTCCAGGGTATTAAAAATTTCTTATACAATTGTTTGGAAGAAACAAAATGACAATGAAATGCATAATGAAAAGAGCTTTGGCAATACAGTTATTCCCAACAATGTGAATAGCTGCCAGTTCGTTAATAAAATCATACAAATATGGCTGATATTGCGGTCATACACATGGTTATACAGTAGAACCTGTCTTGAGAGACCGCCCTTTTGGCCACACAAAAGTGGTCTCTCAAGACAGGTGGTCTCTCTTAACAGGTTTTTGGTTTTCTCAAGTTAGTGAATAACCAACCACAAAATTCAGAAATGGCGAAGAATGGATTTTTGTAATTACTTTGTAGTTGTTCTTTTTTATGAAGTTTTTGTAACAAATTGAAATGGACTGTTATAAAAATTATAAAAATAAATTAGTGTTGAAAATCTTCATTGAAGATTTTCAACACTAATTTATTTTTATAATTTATAACAGTCCATTTCAATTTGTTACAAAAAGATTTTCAACACAAATCTATTTTTATTCCTGTCACATTTCAGGTATGTATGAAATTGTTTATTCAGCAATAATCCTAATCTTTTCACAGGGGTCTTATAAAAACATCTCAATCTTTAATGAGTTATGTAACTGAATAGCAACTGAAATCCAATTAAGAGCTTTTAATTATGTTAGTATAGCCACAATGAATTTTCCAACTGCAGAACAGTTAAAATATTTTTGTCATGGTTTCAGTCTTCAAAGGGGCGGTCTCTCAAGACAGGTCCATTATGGCATAAATATACAAGTTGGTACCAGGTCACAGTGGAAATTAGTCACTTACAGTCAACGAGGGTCGAAAGGGGCTTGTTCCCCATATCGTCCCTGCGCGCCTTTGGCGCGTTAAACCATTCCATTCGGTCACAGTGGTCTCTCAAGACAGGTGGTCTCTCAAGACAGGTGGTCTCCCATAGCAGGTCCATTATAGAGTAAAACCAAACAGTGCCTGGCAGATGTGGTCTCTCAAGACAGGTGGTCTCTCAAGACAGTGGTCTCTCAAGACAGGTTTTACTGTATGAGTCTGACAAAAAGCACAGAGCTTATAGCACTAAAATTATTCTCAGCAAAATTGATAGTTGCATCACCCACATTTGGAGTTGAAAAATAGAGTATACTAGTATCTAACATCATGAAAGAAAATTGAATAAATAGAAAATCTTACTTCAGAATTAAAAAACTGTTAGAACTGAAACGGTTAAAGGGTTTTCTTGATCGATTCACCAATTAATCACTAGCCCTAATAGGTATAGTAGGATCTGTCTTGAGAGACCACCCCTTTTGCCAAGCAAAAGTGGTCTCTCAAGAAAGGTGGTCTCTCATTATTACAGGTTTGAGGTTTTTGCTAATCAATGAATGACCAATCAGAGAATATTTGTTGCAGAAATGCATAAGAAATGATTTTTCAACTTTTTTTTATTATTGTTTTATTTTAATTTAGTTTTTATACAAGTATATATACAAAGGCATTGCTTAAAAAATTACAGTTAAATGTACATAAACTGGAAAACATTTTGTGAGATGCTCCTGTACCATAACCATTGAAACACCAAAATCAGTAAATTACATACTCATATCAATTGGGTTAAAAATCAACTCAAATCAGCTCGGTTCATATTCACTCAACCCAGTTGCTTCGAGTTGATTTTTAACCCAACTGATTTTATCATGTTTCTGCATTGACAATCCCTACCCCCCCCCCCCCCCCCCCCCAACATTATACAAAAAATATAGGTTCATGACATTTCAACACAGCTCAATGCATATAACATTTACTTCAATTTCTCGCTCCTTTAGTTTTACATTCCTTTGATATACATGACGTGGGAAGATGCACCTGTACCATAACCCTTCAAACACCAAAATCAGTAAATTACACTCTAAAATCAATTGGATTATAAATCAACTGGGTTGAGTGAATATGAACTGACAAAACAATAAAAAGAATCACATCTCTTGAAAGTGTGTGATTACTATTATCAAAAATTCACACAGACCAACCACTGTTGGCCTCAGATTCACTAAAATCGCATATACATGCAGCACAAAGGATTGTGTTTGTTTTGTTATGCAAATCAGCCCAACATCTGATGGACAATAAATTAAAAAGACTCAATAATAATTTATAAATGTATCAAATTATCAATATACAATTATTTTAAAGTAGAACGTATCAGTTGGTCTAAGGGGAATTGGTCTTTTGGGTATTGGTCTACTGGGAGTTGGTCTAAAGGGAATTGGTCCAGTCGTAATGATTCGGTGTACATACTCTACAATGAAAGTGTCAATGACACTGTAGCTCAACTTGTCAAGACAAAGACATGTACATGTATAGTATGTGACACAGCAATGACAAACATCTAGGTAATGACCTGATAATAAAGGTACATATAAAGTATTGTAACGGTCTGTACATAAATACTGAGCGTTGCCTGTAACAAATGTATAGGTAAAGTATTGTGAAGGTGGGTGACAGTCAGATGCTAAACTAGAAAAAATCTTTGAGTCCCACAGTGGGTCTGACTGAACCCCAAAATATTTGTTCTCATAGCACAGTGATAACAAAGGCACCCCAAAACACACTCATTCCTGTCCCAAGGTGAAAAAAAGGTACCCAAGAAGTTTCGTGAAGATCAGTTCACAAATATGAGCTGTGTAGAAGTTGTGACAAAAAACTGATTGGACTTAATTTCGGTACAAAATGGCCACTGGCAGCCATCTTGAATTTTGGACCGCGCCCAGAAACACTCGTTCTCGTCCCAAGGTGATAACAAAGGTACCCAAGAAGTTTTGTGAAGATCGGTTCATAAATACAGCCTCTAGCCCGAGCCGTATTGACATGTGCACTTGCAGAGTATAAGTAGCACTGAATAAATCAAAGTTCATCTAATTTGCATAATTTCTGCACGAGAAAAAAACCCGTACTATATGTGATGTATTCCATGTTACTAAACATTCATACAAAAATTTATTCAAATCAGAACTTTCATACAGAAGTTCTGTACAAAAGACTGATTGCACTAATTTTGGTACAAAATGGCTGCTGGTGGCCATCTTGAAATTCGAACCACACCCAAAAAAACTCATTCTCATCCCACGGTAATAACAAAGGTACCCAAGAAGTTTTGTAAAGATCGGTTCATAAATACGGCATCTAGCCTGAGCCGTATAGAAGTTGTGTACAAAAAACTGATTAGACCTAATTTCGATACAAAATGGCCACTGGCAGCCATCTTGAATTTTGGACCGCACCCAGAAACACTCGTTCTCGTCCCAAGGTGATAACAAAGGTACCCAAGACGTTTCGTGAAGATCGGTTCATAAATACAGACTCTAGCCCGAGCCGTATTGACATGTGTACTTACTGTGTGTAAGCAGCACTGAAAAAATCAAAGTTCATCTAATTTGCATAATTTCTGCACGAGAAAAAAACCCGTATTATATGTGATGTATCCCATGGTACTAAACATTCACACAAAAAATTATTCAAATCAGCGCTTTCATATGGAAGTTCTGTGCAAAAATCTGATTGCACCAAATTTCGTACAAAATGGCTGCCATCGGCCATCTTGAATTTCGGACCGGACCCCAAAACACTCGTTCTCGTCCCACGGTGATAACAAAGGTACCCAAGAAGTTTCGTAAAGATCGGTTCATAAATACAGCCTCTAGCCCGAGCCGTATAGGGATTTGCACTTACAGTGCTGAAAGTAACACCAAAAAACATCAAAGTTAGTCTAATTTGCATAATATAAGCACAAGAAAAAAACCCATATGATATGTAATGTATCTCATGGTACTAAACATTCATACGAAAAATTATTCAAATCAGAGCTTTCATATGGAAGTTCTGTACAAAAAACAGATTTCTGCATCGTCGGTACAAAATGGCTGCTGGCAGCCATCTTGAATTTCGGACTGCACCCAAAAACACTCGTTCTCATCCCACGGTCATAACAAAGGTACCCAAGAAGTTTCATAAAGATTGGTTTATAAATACGGCCTCTAGCCCGAGCCATAGCAGCTTGGCACTTACAGCTCTGAAAGTAACACTAAATAAATCAAAGTCAGTCTAATTTGCATAATTCACGCACGAGAAAAAAACCTGTATTATATGTGATGTATCCCATGGTACTAAATATTTATACAAAACTTTATTCAAATCAGAACTTTCATACAGAAGTTCTGTACAAAAAACTGATTTTTGCATCATCGGTACCGCTGGCAGCCATCTTGAATTTTGGACCACACCTAAAAACACTCGTTCCCGTCCCAGGGTCATAACAAAGGTACACAAGAAGTTTCGTAAAGATTGGTTCATAAATATGACCTCTAGCCCGAGCCATAGCCAATTGTTGACATACGGACAGACGGACAGATGGATGGACGGACGGATGGACGGACAGACGGACGACGGGCCATGACAATAGCTCAAATTTGACTTTGTCAAAGTTGAGCTAAAAAACAACCTCTTATTTATGTTCTTACTTGAGTTCACCATTAACCCTTTAGGGCTGGATAAGTGCCCTAAATTCCCACCAGCCCACATCCTTTATATGTCCTGAGGTTTAGTAGTGGTTTCTAGTTACGTCTTGGCTGCTTTAACAGGCAGTCAAGACTAACTAGAAACCACTGCCTAGATAATTTGCCTATTGTCAGCAGAACTTCCTCATGAAGGCATGTTAAGGGCACCTGTTCTGAGGTTGTAAAAGTTGAAAACAGGCATTTAAAGGTTAAGGGCCTACTTTCGATTTTGTTCAGTAGTTTGTCTTATATGTGCATATAAACACATGTGTTCCAACACAGGTTTTGGTGTTCTTGCTGAAGGAGGTTACAGTACCTTGACAGCCAAGACTTTACTAGACACCACTGATAAGTCAAAGTGCTACCTTATTATGAGGTAACAAAAAATAAGTAGAACTCTCCAGTCCTTTAAGGGCACTTTCAGAATGTACAGCATGAATTTTAAGCATTGCAAATAATAAGCCTGTCTAATGCAGTTTAGGATATATATATGGCAACTGATTGACTACTTGTTATAATGAGTGAGCTAAGTTGTTAAAATGACTTCGAAAAACTCCCCCCCCCCCCCCTTCCCCCGACCAATGTCCTAAACAGGCTTTCATACATGAGTTTAAAACTAACCCGTTGCACACTGATGTCAAAATGCCAAAGTTTTCAGCGGCAAATATTTCCAACAAAGCACCTGAAAATTTAAATAAATTATACTTTGTTTGACAGAGCTCATTGAACTCTGTCAACCAAGATATGATTTGTTACCTTTTACATACCGCGTGGGCAATATGGAGCCCATGACAAACAGGGGGGTGGGGGTGGGGTTACTGCCCCAGGGCATACTTCCACAGTGCATACTGGCAAACAATGACACGAGAAGCAATGAACCATGATACTGTGAAAGCTATTCCCATAAACTACCTTCATTCCAAATTTCATTGAGAGCCGCTAACCCCAAACCAGATATACAAGGTGAACAGACAAAAAACTGGCTATTTTACAAGGCAAACAGCAAATTTATTGCCTTTGTTTTACAGCAAGGTAATTGTAAAGACCAGAAACACCTGTTACTGAAGTCTAGTGAAGATCGGACCATTCACATAAGAGATGTAGAACAAAGACATAATGCCACATGTGGGGAGGCAATATGCATGTATTTTCTTTGTTTTACTGCATATACATGTCTCATTTGAAAGCATTTCCCATAAACAATGTTCATTCCAAATTTCATGGAAATCTGACAAACCAAACCCGAAATATGAGGCAAACAGACAAAAAAATTGGCTATTTAACAGCAAATTTTGTAAGTTAAAAAGAGGAATAAGTCTAAAAAGTGAAACGTAAGAAATATTATTTAATAGGACTCATTTGAAAGCCTTTCCCATAAACAATCTTCATTCCAAATTTCATTGAGATCCAATAACCCAAATCTGAGATACGAGGCCAACAGTCTAAAAATAGCCTATTTTTGTATATTCAAAGGGCCATAACTCACAGAAAAAATATTCCAACAGCAAAGCTGATGCTCCTGAAAGATCTCATGATAGTGAATATTTGTATGAAATTTCAACGAAATCTGAGCAGAAATGTTGAAGAACAGACATCTGAGTGCGGACAGAGGGACGTAAGGATGGACGCACGGATAGACGCACGGACAGGCGCAATCCTTGATACCCCACTTTTTGAAAAAAAAGTGGGGATATAAAAATTTGAAATACTACCAGAGTGCTAGGAGTTATATCTGCCAAACTGGTTCTTTCTCCAAGTAACAATGAGACAAAACAAGAGACCCCACAGGGCCTGAAGCGCTCACCTTGAACATAAACAGAGTCCAAGAATGAATCTACATTAAGCAATCCATCTCCATAGGATACATTGTCAATCCTTGAGCCCCTTAGGAGTGACAAAAACAGTCCAAGTATCATGCCTTTTCTTCAGTTGACCATAATATAAAATGTGGAGCTCCCCTATGAAGCCCCTTGATATAATCTATGTGGATTAATCTTAGTTACACACATCTAGAGGGTACTGAATACAAAATTTCTAATTCTTCAGCTACATGGCAAATTCTGGCTCCCGTAGGGAGCCCAAATATTAACCCAGGCACTCGATTTGAACAAAGTTGAATCTGACCTCCTAGAGATGTTGTATACCAAATATGAAAGCACTCTGACTGGTGGATTTCAAGAAGAAAATTTTTTCAAGAAATTTCCTCATATTGCAATAAGTTAAAATTTGGGCTACCATTCCAAGCCCAAATATTAACCTACAGACCCGATTTGAACAAACTTGAATCTCACCCCCTAGAGATGTTGTATACCAAATATGAAAGCATTCTGACCAGTGGATCTGAATAAGATTTTTAAAGAAATTTCCTCATATTGCACTAAGTTAAATTTCAGGTTCCCATATGGAACCCAAATATTAACCTAGGCTGTCGAATTGAACAACCTTGAATCTGACCCCCCACCCCCCCCCCTCCACCCCCCACCCCCTAGAGATGTTGCATACCAAATATAAAAGCATTCTGACTGGTGGATCTGAAGAAAAAGATTTTTAAAGAAATTTCCTCATATTGCCCAAGTTAAAATTTGGTCTTCTGTAGCAAGCCCAAATATTAACCCATGAACCTGATTTGAACAAATTTGAATCTGACCCCCTAGAGATGTTGTATACCAAATATGAAAGCATTCTGACAGGGGGATCTGAAGAAGAAGATATTTGAAGAAATTCCGTCATATTGCACTAAGTTAAAATTCGGGCTCCCATAAGGAGCCCAAATATTAACCCAGGCACTCGATTTGAACAAAGTTGAATGTGACCCGACTAGAGATGTTGTATACCATATATGAAAACATTCTGACTGGTGGATCAGAAGAAGAAGATTTTTAAACATTATCCCCCATATTGCGCTGAGTTAAAATTTGGGCTTCCATAGGAAGCCCAAGTATTAACCAAGGGACTTGGTTTGAACAATCTTGAATCTGACCTTCATAACAATGATGTATACCAAACATTAAAAGATTCTGACTGGTGGGTCTGAAGAAAACGATTTTAAACGAATATTCCCCATATTGACCTAAGTTAAAAATTAGAGCTCCTATATTGAGCCCAAATATGAACCAACAGGCTTCATTTTAACAAACTTGTATCTGACCCACCTATGGATTCTGTATACCAAATGTCAAAAGATTCTGACCATTGGGTCTGGAGATAAGATTTTTTTAAATGTTTGCAAATATGCCGACTCACCATTTTTTTGATGCCTCCCCCACCCCCCACAACCTTAACAGGAGACCATAACCGATGGCAATTTCTTTTTACTATTCAGTTCTACAGGTCCAAGGGATGCTTCATACCAAATAACAGTTCTCTGTTCCATGTGGTTTGTGAAATATGGATGTTTGAAAATATTTCTATTTTTAGCTCCTAGGGTTCCCACGGGGACAGAGGAATTTTTTTTTTTTTGCAAGAGTCAAGCACTTATGACCCAATAATATCATATAGCAAATTTAGTTCAAATCGGACCATCGGTTCAAAAAATAGAAATGTTGGGTGGGGCCAAAAATCTAACCCTTCCCATGACAAAGCTAAATATTGCTTCACGAACTTCGTTTGAACAAACTTGATTCTAAACCTCAAAAGGAATCTCCACAACAAATATCAAATCATTGTACCCACTGGTTCATGAGAAGAAGATTTTAAAAATATTTTGGAGCTTTTTCCCTCACCCCCTCCCTATGTGGCTGGGCATATTGAGTCGAACAAAAATACAATGCCCCTTCAGGATCATCACTCACACAAACTTTCACTTGAATTGGCCCAGTGGTTTTGGAGGAGAACAAAACAAAAACATGGTATTGACACGATGACAGATGGACGATGGACAGAGAGCAATTAAATTGACTTTGTCAAGGTGAGCTAATAAAAGGTTTTTCCTGCCTACCGACCCTATTTTTTTTTCAGTCTGCTAGCGGAAACAAACGTCTTTTTTTTTAGGCGGAATATTATAAAATTGGTAAATGGATAGGGAGTTTTAAAATTGCCAGATATGACAGACTTGAAGACATTGTTATGGACCAAAATCGTAGTGAAGAGGGTGCAAACTCAAAAACAAAAAGTGTCAACAAAAAACCAAGGCTAAATTAAAGCTGTTGACACTCAGCTAAAATAGCTAACAAAAATATACTGTATATATGAGTATACTAAATATAAGATGTAGTTTTGGGTGTACCAGGCACAGCCATATGATACTCATCACAGTATGCCACAAAAGTCTAATAACAGCATAAAGCCAATAATGGCAAAACAATAAACAAAAAGATTAAAAAAACAAAAAAAAACCCTTTAAAGCTACCAGAACTGAAAAAGTTCTGCTAATCCAAAGCCTGGATAAAAGCTGATGGGAGTTTTATTTTTATCAAATATTAAAGTGATCTGTGTTGCGATACCAAATTAGCACTTATGCTCTTCATCCACACACTGAAGCAGCCTTTATTACTATATCTATAATACTTAGCTATCTACTAAATACCAAGGGGCAGTTTTCAACGATGGCTCGGTCTGTATATCTTGTATTTACTCAAAGAAATCAACGATTACATGTGTTGCTTCAAAGATCTAAATTATATGTCTGCACATATATTTAAACCTTTTAAACGGCCCTTACTTATTTATTTTCCTTCACCTTGGTATCCCTTGGCATCTCTCTGTGTTTAGTATGACCCCTCACTAAGCCAGCTACACTTTTTAGTCTCTCTCAATGATATTTTATCTTATTTATATTTCACAAAGAGTGAAATATGAAAAGTCTATTTTAACTTATCCATTTTAGTCATTTTTGTTCTGTATAACAAAAATTTGAAAAACCAAATGACAAACAACACTGTCATCAGAGAAAACAAAAGTTATTTTCCACCGACACTTTTTCCTCTGCTTGGGCTACATTTTACTTTTTGTGTTTCCCATTTTTCCAATTTACATTTATTATATGATACACTACATGTCATGCTAAGTGGATAGATCATAGATGACTTTTCCCAAAATGAGCTTGATGAGTTGGGGAGACAGGAAAATGTTAACACTGTCGCCAGTGCAAGTCATTCAGTATTCAAACCTGTGTGGGCTTGTAGAAGGGAACTGGTTAAGTCGCCCCGGGTCAAGTCGCCCTCGGGTCAAGTCGCCACTGGGTCAAGTTGCCACCAGGTCAAGTTGCCCCCATACATCGGGTCAAGTTGCCCCTCAAAATTTGTTGAACTGGGAAGATAATAACCTAAGACTGGTCTGATTAAATTCGTATTTTTATTTATTTATTAAAACTAGAACATAATAACAAAATATATAACAAACATATACAACTTTTTTTTATTAATAAAACTAGAACATAATAAAATATATACAACTATTCATTTGATAATTTACATTAATATCTGTCTGTGGTGTATATAATTTATTTTGTTATAAATGTTATATAAATATAAGAAATTAACAATAGTGTTAAAATTTAAGATTGTAATTTACGTATGGGATACCAAAAGTTGACCACCAGTCCACCACGATGACTTCCATTGGGCATTTCTGTGTCTGTTGTTGCTGCATCTTCTGGTAAACTCTCTTTTAACTCTGGCTCCTCAATTGTTTCAGTGTGCCAAAGGGTCGATGTGGGATTGAAATCCACTGCAACCCGAATAACTTTTATTTGTTTTATAACTAACTAGCAGGGTTACCCGGCATTGCTCGGGCTGAGGAGAGTATTAAAATTACCCCTAGTAGACCCCTTTGAAGACCAATATCGGTGAGAAAAATTCTGCTCATAACTGTTGGTGCCCCTACACACCCCCACCCCACCCGGCACTTTTTTAAACCTCACCATTAGATTCCTGTTAAAAAAATTACCCCTAGTAGACCCCTTTGAAGACCTATATCGGTGAGAAAAATGTTGGTCATAACTTTTGGTGCCCCTCTACACCCTCCACCCGATACTTTTTTAAACCTCACCATTAGATTCCTGATAAAAACGTACCCCTAGTAGACCCCTTTGAAGACATTTTTCGGTAAAAAAAATTTCCGTCATAACTTCCTGAGGACCAGTGTCCTGGAGCAGATCTTTTTGGTTTAGATTGAAATCCATTCCTTAGTGTTTTTTCCATAAAATTTGCCTTTCATAACTTCATTCCTTTGTAGTGTTGACGAACCATGTCTAACTGAATGTAACCCCAAATACTCCTTTGAACCACTACTTTGGCAGGTGAACTATTAAGGCCCCTTGGGGCCTCTTGGTCTTTTTCTCCCGACCTCCCCCCCTCCCCCCCCCCCCCCCCACCCTCCTCAGGGTTCTTGCGCTGTTTAGAAATTCTTGAAAAAGTAGGGAGTTCTGTCAAACAAGATTCAGTTTCTTGAAATCCTAGTTGCATCATGGAAACTATTTGCTACTTGAAATTATGCTTTCTTGACATCAGTATGCAGAGGGTTAAATCATTTGAACTAAAAAACAACATTACAATTCCTGACAAGCAATTTCGCTGAACCATACAAGTAGGAAGAATGACTTCATTATACCCACAGCAACAAAGTTTCTTGAAAGTGAACTGAACTCAGCTTAGACATTCATTTGTCTGTCTGTTCATCTGTGGACACAATTATGTCTGGAACTTTTCTGTGATTTATGAATCATTTTTTGTACCCCTGCAACGAGTTGGGGGGGGGGGGGGGGGGGTATACTGGTATCACCTAGTCTGTCCATCTGTAGACATAATTTTGTCCAGAGATTTTCTCAAATGTTTATGGGTCGATTCCTTTGAAACTTGGAATGGATGTTTACTACCATGGGAACCTGTGCACCTGCAATTATTGTTTTGATCGGACTTTTTTGCCAGAGTTATTCCCCTTTTCATGTTAGAATGTCTGAATTTTGTCAGGAAATTTTCTTAGATGTTTATTGGTCGATTCCTTCAAAACTTGGTATGGATGTTCACTACTATGGAATCCTGTGCACCTGCCATTATAGTTTTGATTGGACTTTTCTTGCAAGAGTTTTGCCCCTTTTCATTGTGGAAAGCCTGAATTGCCAAGGATTTTGTGCGGAGATTTTCTCAGACATTTATGGGTTGATTCGTTTGAAACTTGGTATGGATGTTCACTACCATGGGAACCTGTACACATGCGATTATAGTTTTAATTGGCTTTTTTGTCCCAGAGTTATGCCACTTTTAATCTTAGAATGCCTGAATTTTGTCCAGAGATTTTCTCAGATGTTTATGTGTTGATTTCTTTGAAACTTGGTATGGATGTTCACTACCATGAGAACCTGTGGTTATAGTTTTGATTGGACTCTTTTTGCCAGAGTTATGCCCCTTTTCATCTTAGAATGCCCGAATTTTGTCCGGAGATTTTCTCAGATGTTTTGGGGTCAGTTCCTTTGAAACTTGTTTTAAACTTGGCAGATATGTTAACAACAATGGGAACCTGTAATTTTGACATTGATCGACCATGTCAATGCATAGTTATTGTCTTTTTGACTTGGAATTTGTCATCCATAATCACAGCAATGACTGATCTTGTATTCCTTTATTTTCCGGTCAATTTTTTTTTTTAACATGGCAGATGAGTTAAGCACCACAGGAATCTGTGGTCTTAAAATCAATCAGACTCATTTTTTGCTTAGCTTGACAACGTCAAGAAAAGCTATTACCGTCACGCGGAAGTCTGTGAGTCTGTTCACATTTTCCTTTAGCACTGGCTACACCCCGTAGTTTTTATCCGATCATCATGAAATTTCATATGCAGGTTTGAGGTCATGTCTAGATGAGAACGTCCCCTTTTGGTCGCGATCGGTCAACCGTGGTAGCTGCTCGAGCCCAAAACCCGAAAACCATTAGCACAGTCTACAGGTCATATTTATGAAAGAATTTCGTTGTAACTTGGTTGGATGCCACTGTATAATATCTAGATGAGAACATCCCCTTTTGGTCATGATCTGTGAACCGTGACAGCTGCCCAAGCCCAAACCACAAAGACTTTTAGCACAGTCTACAGGTCATGTATAATATGGAGGGATTTCATTGTAACCATGACGACTGCCGGAGCCTAAAACCCTAAGCACAGTCTACAGGTCGTATTTATGGAGGGATTTCATTGTAACTTGATAGGTTGACTCCATATAATGTCTAGATGAGAACGTCCCTTTTGGTCACGATTGGTCAACTGTGACGGCTACAGGGGCCCGAAGCCCAAAAACCTTTAGCACAATCTATAGGTCATATTTATGAAGTGATTTCATTGTAACTTGGTAGGATGACTCCAGATAATGTCTAGATGAGAACGTCCCCTTTTGGTCGCGATCATTCAGCTGTGACAGCTGCCCGAGCCCAAAAACCGAAAACCTTTAGCACAGTCTATGGGTTGTATTCATGGAGGGATTTAATTGTAACTTGTTAGGTTGATTCCATATAATGTCTAGATGATAACGCCCCCCTTTTGGTCGCGATTGGTCAACTGTGATGGCTACAGGGGCCCGAAGCCCGAAATCCTTTAGCACAGTCTACAGGTCATATTTATGAAGGGATTTCATTGTAACTTTGTAGGATGACTCCAGATAATGCCTAGATGAGGACGTCCCCTTTTGGTCGCGATCATTCAACCATGATGGCTGCCCGAGCCCAAAACACGAAAAACTTTAGCACAGACTACAGGTCATTTTTATGAAGGTATTTCATTGTAACTTGGTAGGTTGATTCCATATAATGTCTAGATGATAACGTCCCCTTTTGGTCGCGATTGGTCATCTGTGATGGCTACAGTGGCCCGAAGCCCAAAAACCTTTAGCACAGTCTACAGGTCATATTTGTGAAGGGATTTCATTGTAACTTGGTAGGATGACTCCAGATAATGCCTAGATGAGAACGTCGTATTTCATAATCCTTTCATAAACATTGAACATTATCCTTTTCATCAAACATAACACACAGACAAGTTAAGCTACAGTGTCACTGACACTTTCATTGCAGTGTTTTTGCCCTTTTTAGCTGAACTTGTCATTAAGTATGAGCTACTGGGATGGGTTGCGATCCATTGTCCATTTGTACGTCCATCCGTACATGCCTTGGTCCATCCACAATTACTTTAGCACACCCTACAGGCTGTAGCTCTCACCCGACAAGTTCCAAATTTCATACTTGGCTTTGGGGCAATGTATAAATTGGAGCTATCGAAATTTTCCGAATTTTGTTGAAAAACATGGCCACCTGCAGCCATCTTCTATTTGGCATATACATTGTCAACAATTCCATTGGCACACCCTACAGGCCACATCTCTCACCCGATCTTTTTAAAATTTGATATGTTGCTTTGGTGTGATGTCTAGATGGGAGGTAACAAACTTTTCTGAATTTCGTTGAAAAAAATGGCCGCCAAAGCCATCTTGGATTTGGAACATAAATTGTCAACAATTCCATTAGCACACCCTAAAGGCCACATTTCTCATCCGATCTTTTTCAAATGTCCTATGTTGCTTTGGTATCATGTGGATGGGAGCCATCAAATATTTCTGAATTTTGTTGAGAAATATGACCATGAGCTGCAATCTTGGATTTGGCATATAAATTGTTAACAGTTCCATTAGCACAGCCTACAGGTCACATCTCGCACCCGATTTTTTGGAAATTTTATATGTAGCTTTTGTGTGATATCTTTTCTGTAGAAACTTGATTGAATGACTTGGCATTACTGTTGCTTTCCGTCAGATCACCGAAGTTAAGCAACGTCGAGTCTGGTTAGTCCTCGGATGGGTGACCATCTGAGCGATCGATTCGGACTCCCACGTTGTGTCCTTGGGCAAGCCACTTAACCCCAATTGTCCACAGGAGGGCACGATGACGCCGTGTACTAAGGCGTACTGCACGTCGATGGTGAGCATGTCGTCAACCAATCTAACCCTGCCTGTGCTGCAGTGTGGAGTTACGATGTTGGGGAGCTGGCAGCTGCTTGTCGTTGCTCGGTGGTTCACTCTGGGTACTCCGGCTTCCTCCACCCGTGAAAATGTCACGGTCATGATTAGCCATTGTGCATAAGTATGTGACCTTAAACACCAATAAATAAATAAATAAATGAAAGTGTCAATGACACTGTAGCTTAACTTGTGTGTTGTGTTTGATGAAAAGGATAATGTTCAATGTTTATGAAAGGATTATGAAAAAAGACAAGAATTGCGATAATTGGGAATATGTTCATTTCTGTTTCCTGTATGCTATGTTTATGATGAAAATAATATGAGGTGTACACTGTACTAAAGATCTGAGGGTGGGTTAATATGACTTCACAGTTAATATATGTGGCCTTCACAGTTAACGTATATCAACAAAAGTTACCAAGTTACAGTGAAATTATTCCAAAACGATCCATCCTATCAAGTTACATTAAAATCCCTTCATAAATATGGCCTGTAGACTGTGCTAAAGGTTTTCGGGCTTCGGGCCCCTGTAGCCATCAGTTTCCCAATTGCATCCAAAGAGGACGTTCTCATCTAGACATTATATGAAGTCAACCTACCAAGTTACAATGAAATCCCTTAATATTATATTATTTATTTATTGGTGTTTAAGGTCACATACTTATGCACAATGGCTAATCGTGACCGAATCCCTTAATAAATATGACCTGTAGACTGTGCTAAGGGTTTGGGGGCTTTGGGCTCTGGCGGCCATCATGGTTGAATGATCGCAACCAAAAGGGGACATTCTCATCTCGGCATCATCTGGAGTGATCCTACAAAGTTACAATGAATCCCTTCATAAATATGACCTGTAGACTGTGTAAGCCGTCACAGTTGACCAATCATGACCAAAAAGGGATGTCATCATCTAGGCATTATATGAAGTCAAACTGACGGGTTACAATGAAGTCCTTCCATAAATATGACCTATGCTAAAGATTTTGGGGTTTTGGGTTCAGGCAGCCATCAAGGCTGAATGATCACGACCAAAAGGGGACGTTCTCATCTAGACATTATTTAGAGTCATCCTACCAAGGGATAATGAAATCCCTTCATAAATATCACCTGTAGACTGTGCTAAAAATTTTCGGGCTTTGGGCCCCTGTAGCCAACACAGTTGCCTAATGGTGTCCAAAGGGGCTGTTCTCATCTAGACATTACATGAAGTCAATCTACCAAGTTAAAAATGAAATCCCTTCATAAATATGATCTGAAGACTGTGCTCAAGGTTTTCGGGCTTTAGGCTTGGGCAGCCATCGTGGTTGAATGATCGCAACCAAAAGGGGACATTCTCATCTGGACATCATCTGGAGTGATCCTATGAAGTTACAATGAAATCCCTTCATAAATATGACCTGTAGACTGTGCTCAAGATTTTCAGGCTTCAGGGCACCTGTAGCCATCACAGTTGACCAACCACGACCAAAAGGGGATGTCATCATCTAGGCATTATATGGAGTCAACCTAACAAGTTACAATGAAATCCTTCCATAAATACGACCTACAGACACGCTAAAGGTTTTTGGGCTCTGGCAGCCATCAAGGCTGAATGATCATGACCAAAAGGGGACGTTCTCATCTGGACACTGTTTGGAGTCATCCTACCAAGCTACAATGAAATCCCTTCATAATTATGACCTGTAGACTGTTCTAAATGTTTTCGGGTTTTGGGCCCCTGAAGCCGTCACAGTTGCCCAATCGTGTCCAAAAGGGGACGTTCTCATCTAGACATTATATGAAGTCAACCTACCAAGTTACAATGAAATCCCTTCATAAATATGACCTGTAGACTGTGCTAAAGGTTTTTGGGCTTCGGGCTCGGGCAGCCATCATGGTTGAATGGTCGCAACCAAATGGGACAATCTCATCTGGGCATCATCTGGAGTGATCCTGTGAAGTTACAATGAAATCCCTTCATAAATATGACCTGTAGACTGTGCTCAAGGTTTTCGGGCTTCGGGCACCTGTAGCCATCACAGTTGACCAATCACGACTAAAAGGGGATGTCATCATCTAGGCATTATATAGAGTCAACCTAACAATGTTACAATGAAATCCTTCTATAAATATAACCTTTTGCCTATGCTAAAGGTTTTTGGGCTTGGGCACCCATCAAGGCTGAATGATCATGGCCAAAATGGGACATTCTCATCTAGACATTATTTGGAGTCAACCTACCAAGTTACAATGAAATCCCTTCATAAATATGACCTGTAGACAGAGCTAAAGGTTTTCGGGCTTCGGGCACCTTTAGCTGTCAAAGTTGCCCAATCATGTCCAAAAGGGGACGTTCTCATCTAGACATTATATGAAGTCAACCTACCAAGTTACAATAAAATCCCTTCATAAATATGACCTGTAGACTGTGCTTAAGGTTTTCGGGCTTCAGGCTCAGGCAGCCATCATGGTTGAATGATCGCAACCAAAGGGGACAATCTCATCTGGGCATCATCTGGAGTGATCCTATGAAGTTACAATGAAATCCCTTCATAAATATGACCTGTAGACTGTGCTCAAGGTTTTTTGGCTTCGGGCACTTGTGGCCATCACAGCTGACCAATCACGACCAAAAGGGAATGTCATCATCTAGGCATTATATGGAGTCAACCTAATAGGTTACAATGAAATCCTTCCATAAATATGACCTTTTACCTATGCAAAAGGTTTTCGGGCTTCGGGCACCTTTAGCCATCAAAGTTGCCCAATCAAGTCCAAATGGGGACGTTCTCATCTAGACATTATATGAAGTTAACCTACCAAGTTACAAAGAAATCCCTTCATAAATATGACCTGTAGACTGTGCTAAAGGTTTTCGGGCTTTGGGCTCGGGCAGCCATCATGGGTGAATGATCGCAACCATAGGGGACAATCTCATCTGGGCATCATCTGGAGTGATCCTAAGAAGTTACAATGAAATCCCTTCATAAATATGACCTGTAGACTGTGCTCAAGGTTTTTGGGCTTCGGGCACTTGTAGCCATCACAACTGACCAATCATGACCGAAAGGGGATGTCGTCATCTAGGCATTATATGGAGTCAACCTAACAGGTTACAATGAAATCCTTCCATAAATATGACCTTTTGCCTATGCTAAAGGTTTTTGGGCTTGGGCACCCATCAAGGCTGCATGATCGCGATCAAAATGGGACGTTCTCATCTAGACATTATTTGGAGTCATCCTACCAAGTTACAATGAAATCCCTTCATAAATATGACCTCTAGACTGTGCTAAAGGTTTTCGGGCCTCTGTAGCCGTCACAGTTGACCAATCATGACCATAAGGGGACGTTCTCATCTAGACATTATATGGAGGCAACCTACCAAGTTACAATGAAATCTCCTCTTAAATCTGACCTACAGACTGTGCTAAAGGTTTTCGGGCCTCTGTAGCCATCACAGTTGACCAATCATGACCATAAGGGGACGTTCTCATCTGGACATCATATGGAATCAAGCTACCAAGTTACAATGAAATCCCTCCACATTAAACATGACCTGCAGACTGTGCTAAAAGTTTTTGGGTTTCGGGCTTGGGCAGCCATCACGGTTGATAGATCATGCCCAAAAGGGGACGTTCTCATCTAGGCATTATACAGAGGCATCCTACCAAGTTACAATGAAATCCCTTCATAAATACGACCTGTAGACTGTGCTAATGGTTTTCGGGTTTTGGGCTTGGGCAGCCATACCGGTTGCCCGATCACGACCAAAAGGGGACATTCTCATCTAGACATGACCCCAAACCTGCATATGAAATTTCGTAACGATCAGACAAGAACTGCGGGGTGTAGCCTGTGTTAAAGGAAAATGTGAACAGACGTCACAGACTATCATACTCACAGACTAACAGACTTCCGCACGCTTGATGGCAATAGCTTATCTTGACTATGTCAAGTTAAGCTAATAATACTGGTGCTTTCTATTTTGTACACTCCCTTCTTGGACAAGTTGAGCTGCAATGTCACTGACAGTTTCATTTGACTTCACAGGCCTGCCAAAATTAGAAATTTGCGTAACCTGAAAATGGGTTGCGCAAACATATTTTGTGAAAGCTTTTTTGTTTTTGCATAACCCATTTCAATGGTTTGTGCATATCTAAGATGTTTTTGCGGGAGTGAAAAATGGGTCCCGCAGAATGGATGTCGCGGGAGTTTTGCGTAACCTGAGAGATCACTCTCGCAATTTTGGCAGGCCTGCTTCAGAGTATTTTTTAGCTCAACTTGACAATGTCAAGTATGCACTTTTGGGATGAGTTGCAATCTGTTGTCCATCTGTCTGTCTATCCGTATGTCCTCACATCTATCTGTAGGTCTGTCCATTCACAATTCCTTTAGCACACCCTACAGGCCACACCTCTCGGCCGATCAGTTTCAGATTTCATACGTAGCTTTAGGGTATGTCAACAATTCCATTTGCATACCCTACAGGCCGCATCTCTCACCTGATCATCTTCAAATTTCATACATATCTTGGGGTAATGTCCATATGGGAGCTGTCAAATTTTCTGAATTTCATTGAAAAACATGGCTGCTGGTGGCCATCTTTGATTTGGCATATAAATTGTCAACAATTTCATTAGCACACCCTACAGGCCACATCTCTCACCCGATTTTTTTTCAAATTTCATATTTAGCTTTGGTGTGATGCCTAGATGCAAGCTATCAAATTTTTCTGAATTTCATTAAAAAACATGGCCTGCAGTGGCCATCTTGCATTTGGCATATAAATTGTCAACAATTCCATTAGCACACCCTACAGGCCATGCCTCTCACCTGATCTTTTTCACATTTCATACATAGCGTTGGTGTGATGTCTAGATTGGAGGTATTGATTTTTATGCTTCCAGAAAAAAATTTTGGGGAGCAAAAAGTCGCTGCTTTGTCCATCCATCCGAAACAAATGGTTTCCAGATGATAACTCTAGTTTGTTTTGATGTATGACCTTGTAATTTTGCCTGCCCCTTGAAAAGTCACAAGATGGTAAAATCAATGGTTTGGAGTTCGCTTTAATGAACGAGCTTATAATTTTGCAACATTATTACCTACCGTGAAATACAGGTTAAGTTCAATTTTCACCATCATGACATTTACGGTTCCAGTGTTGTGCCTCTTGAAAAGTAGCAAAATGGTAAAATCAATGGTTTCTGGATGATAACTCGAGTTTGCTTTGATGTACGACCTTATAATTTTGCAACATTACTATATACCATGAAATGCAAGTCAAGTTCAATTGTCATTGTACTGTCATTTACCGTTCCAAAGTTATGCCGCTTGAAAAGTCAAAATGGTAAAATCAATAGTTTCCGGATGATAACTTTAGTTCTCTTTGATATATGACCTTATAATTTTGCAACCTTATTTCCTACTATGAAAGTTAGGTCAAGTTCAATTTTCACTGTTATGGCATTTACCGTTCCAGAGTTATGCCCCTTGATATGTGGTAAAATGGTAAAGTGATAAAACATTTCTTATGGTATCTTATTAAAATCAAACCTGCTTATACATTCACCCTAATTAAGAATTGACCTGTCTTCAAAGGTCAGGAGATTTTAATACAGGTTTACAGTGTTCTGTTACCCTTGACTTCCACACATTTATATATTTTTATTATGCCCCTGCCAATCTGGCAAGGGGCATTAAGTGTTACCCTTGTCCATCCGTCCATCCATCCGTACATACGTCCTGTACGTACATCGCAAATGTCCATCCTGAATATGGTTTCCGGATGATAACTTTAGTTTTGAACGAAATGAAACAGAATTTTATACATAGTTTTATAACCACACTAGCGGGTGATACCCGGCGTTGCACTGGAGAAGATGGTTATATCAGCAGTTTTCGAAATAAAAGGGCAAGGTCACAATTTCAAGGTCAAGGTCACCCCACACGGGCACCCCGATAAAGTTAAAATGACCGATGGGTCAATATACCTTCACATATGAAATTTTAGCAAGACTGGCCCAGCCGTTTTCGAAATAAAAGGTCAAGGTCACCAATTTCTAGGTCACGGTCACCCCGCACAGGAACCCCGATAAAGGCAAAATGAGCGATGGGTCAATATACCCGCACATATGAAATTTTACCCTGATCGGCCCAGCCGTTTTCGAAATAAAAGGTCAAGGTCATCAATTTCAAGGTTAAGGTCACCCCGCACGGGCACCCCGACAAAGTCAAAATGATCAATGGGTCAATATACCTGCACATATGAAATTTTAGCCCGATCGGCCCAGCCATTTTCGAAATAAAATGTCAAGGTCACCAATTTCTAGGTCAAGGTCACCCCACATGGGAACCCCGATAAAGTCAAAATGATCGATGTGTCAATATACCCACACATATGAAATTTTAGCCGATCGGCCCAGTCGTTTTTGAAACAAAATGTCAAGGTCATCAATTTCAATGTCAAGGTCACCCCGCACCAGGACGGCACCCATCCCATGATACTCGCCAGGACGAATTACCCCTGTGTACAAAAATTTAAGATCCATCGGTACAGAAACAGAGGAGTTCACAGAGAACAAAGATAGATAGAGAGACAGAGAGACAGAAATATAGATACAGACATTCGCATTTATTTATTAGATGTTTCAGGGCAATTATTTACATTAGGTGTGGCATGTCAAAACTTATCTCCAAAAAGGTACATTCAAAGATGTGTTGTCGTCCTGACTTTTAGGTACAGCCAAAACAGAAGTTGTGTTGTTATTGTTGGGTGTTTCCAAGCCTGGCCTTTTGAAAATTAGAGGTACTGTGAGCAAGCTCACAAAGTGATACACCCCCCCCCCCCCCCCCCCCCCCCCCGTGCCTGAAATGTATAAGTTAGATTATCTCCCCTTGGAAATGTCAGAACGGAATTATAGTGCTTCATGCACATCTTCATATGGAGTTCTTCCATTGTGTAAAGTTTCATGAAAATTCTTCAAACGGTTTAGGAGGAGTTGCGCTTACAAGGATGGACAGACGGGCAGACAGGGTGATTCCTATATACCCCCAAACTTTCTTTGCGGGAGGTATAAATACAGGGGAGCCACTGTGGCCCTCCTAAATCTGTTTCAGGGGGGAGCTATTCTATACTAATATCAATTATACAAGGTTATTAATATGAAAATTGAGGAGAGCCATTAGAGTTTAAGGATAGCAATTATGGCTCTCCTCAATTTGCCTTTAGGAGAGCCAAGGAGAGCCGGAGCAATAGCTCCCCTCAAACGGCCAGGCCTGTACAGTTTCCTGTTGATCTTGATGAAGAGTCGTCAGCCACAATCACAATACACCAAAAACATTCACCGAACTTTTCAGAGCTGTTAAGGAAATGTCGTCAGCCACAATCACATTCACGGCTCAGATTGTTTTTTTAAACAAACACAGAATAGAATTATTATTTTTGAAGCATTAAGTTAGATGTCTGGGTAGTGAAAGAAGAATTTTCTCCTCAGTCAGTGAATACAAATTTTTTTTAAATTTTGTGTTAAATTTCATATTCTTGGAAAAGAACTATTATTCTTTCATGCGTGCTTTGTGTAGTGGATTTGCATAAAGAATTTTATTTATTTTGAACAGGCTTTCCTTATTATTAAAGGTAAGTACATAAATTAATATTCCATAATTGTCTGTTTTTTACTAAAAAATATAAAAATGATAAAAATAAAGTTACTAAAAAAAACTTTTTGGTGGGTCAACTCGCCCACGAAAGTGGGTCACTCGCGCCAGATCAGGAGTGACTTGACTCGGAAATATTTGTGATCAGGGACAACCCGCCCCAGAGACAACCCAACCCAGGCCTATTTTTGGGTTGGGTTGTCCCACTTTTTGGGGTGGGTTGTCCCGATTTTTTTCTGATTTTTCAAGAAAATATTTTGGGGGATAGTAATATATATAAAAAAAAAGATTTTTACTCACTTTTTTATCCAATTTTATCGAAAATTATCAACAATCCACATTGATCCTATTAACACTCACATCCCGGAGTGATTGAATTAAAATAACTGTTCTATACTGAATTTGTAGCATGCCGAGACCAGTCAGAAGTTGCGTGTTGTTTTAGTTGTGTTGTTTCAGTCCGGTACCCTCTGAGAGAAATGATATTTGTTTGATGCGAAAAAATCAAATGACAAGCCATGTTGTTTTAGCGTGAAATGGATTCATCATAGTGTTGATCTCTTTTCCTTTATCTAAGACTAAGACAATAAATGTGTTGTTTTAGCTGTTTTAAAACAATCATCATGTTGACACAGAAAATTAGAATTATTCATCAGAATTAAATTGCATTCAGTCAGTGAGGAAATTGCCTCGCCACTCATTGAGAACTTTAGGACTGAGTCTGTGAGAATTGCCTCGCAACTGCTTGTGGGGAGTGGGCTACGAGGGGATTTCAATTCCACATCGTCCCTGAGTGCCTGCGGTGCGCTGAAACTTTTCATTCATCCATTCTTCATTTCATTCAACAAACCTGTTTCCTTGCATTCATTGTGATCTTGAAGTTCGATCGAAGCAGCATGCAGGTGACAGCAACTGTAGGAGATGGCAATATCGTTTATGTAACACAGGAATAAACCATGTGGAATACCTGAGGCTGAGTGCAAGAAGAGGCGAGACAACCATCCAGTTTACTTGCAGAGATCAGTCCAGTGAGAATGATATGCCTGTTGACTCAGATGAAGCCATGGACTCATCCGAGAACACAAACAGGCCATGAAACATCCGTAGGCACTTCCATCAATGAGACACCCACAGATACCATTACCACAGACACTTCTGATACTGTAGTTCAGCGATCTGAACGTAGTGGCTACCCCTCTACGTTCAGATTCTTCCCATTCAATCCTATAGAAAAAGTTCCCATCAAGTTTTTATGGGAACTCAAAACTCGAAATTAGGAATATATATCATGCTTTCGCCCTTAATACCGACTGCAATCGATAGTACACGTATTTCCTTACATTTGGGAAGAGTTTATTAATCCAAACTAGGTTTTATCCTTTAATTGTCGTCATTTGTGTACTCGTAAGGCGGCGACGGAGATTTCAAAATCGGCCATGTTGTTGTTTAAATATAAAACAGTAAAAACGATAACCCGGTAATGGCGCCGAAACGAATAGACCTTTTCATCGATGCGGAATAGGAAATTCGATCTCATTCGCGCAGAGGAGGCCATCAAACTTGGTCGCATTCGCACAGAGCAGATTATCAAACCCATTCTGCACAATTGCGATCGAATTTCCTATTCCGCATCGATGAATAGGTCTATTCGTTTCGGCGCCATTACCGGGTTATCGTTTTTACTGTTTTATATTTAAACAACAACATGGCCGATTTTGAAATCTCCGTCGCCGCCTCACGGGTACACAAATGACGACAATTAAAGGATAAAACCTAGTTTGGATTAATAAACTCTTCCCAAATGTAAGGAAATACGTGTACTATCGATTGCAGTCGGTAATAAGGGCGAAAGCATGATATATATTCCTAATTTCGAGTTTTGAGTTCCCATAAAAACTTGATGGGAACTTTTTCTATAGGATTGAATGGGAAGAATCTGAACGTAGAGGGGTAGCCACTACGTTCAGATCGCTGAACTACTGATACGGGTCCTACTATTTAACGAACACAAACGAACATAAACGAACATAAACGAACAGAAGAGAAAATAATAGGAAATACAAGTTAAAAATGATTGAGGGTGCATATGCAGGTATATGTGGGTATATATTATTCGTTTGTAAAATTTTATTCAGTTCTGATGAGTATTTTGATGATTAATAAGGTTTATAAAATGTACGACGGCGCGAAATTCTTGTGTTCGTTAAGTAGTAGCCTGCTTGAAGCTGTCGACAAGATGCGAAAAGGTGTGAAATCAATTAGCTGTCTATCTGAGGAAGAATGTCGCTGAGGAAAACAGCGAAATTTAGGTTTAAGAGGATGGCAAGCGCCTATTTTAATCGTGTGTAAAATTGTATCCACATCTGACGAGTATTTTAGTGATAAATAAAGATTATAGCCATTATTTAGATTGACAAACATGCATCAAACTCTCGCTTTGGATTCCGAGGACGCATCACGGCGAGTCGGGGACAAACCGCGATCTACCCTTAGAAAGCGGAGCAAGACTTGGATACATGTAGCATATTGTACACCCACATAATGAAAATAATAAAAAGATCTTAAACTATCTTGGGGATAAGTCATTAAAGTCCAGTTTAAGCGTTCCTGAACACTTTCCCCGAACAAGCTCACCCTCCACCAACGCGGGCTCCCACTAACGAGAGAGGACAACCAGACGCGTAGCCAGGAAAAAGTTTCCGGGGGGGGGGCGATAACTGGCGGGGGTGGGGGTTATAGCCATCAGATGCACGAAAGGCGGGGGGGTGGGGGTGTCTGGGGGTCCTTCCCCAGGATTTTTTTTTTTTGGGGGGGGGGGGGGGGTATGGGGAAAATTTCCAGGAAAATTTTAAAATCTAAGTCTAACTACTGGCGGGAAACATTTGGAAGGGGGTACAGCTACCTTTGGGGAGGGGGCACCTGCCCCCTGTGGCAACGACAAATCCCGGGACACCTCCACCCACAGACTCTCACCAACGAGCCCCATCCACCCCCGGTTCTTTCCAGGAAACGCGTTCCGTGATACAGTAGGCCTAACCGCTTCACGATAAATGGTAGCCCAATAATATTAGCCTTCGCCTGTGCTCCGAATTTATTAAAAAATAAAAAAATAATAAATTCGGAGCACAGGCGAAGGCTAATAGTATTGGACTAGTTGTTGTTTTTTCCAAAATGTTTTTTAGCAATAAATTTTAAACTCCCCTCATCCTTTGTCCGGGCTTGGGACCGGCAGACTTAAGAGAATCAAGTCAGGCGGATTTAGAGTTTTTGTTGTGCTTTTCCAAAAAAAAAAAAATAGCAATAAATTTTAAACTCCCCTCATCCTTTGCCCGGGCTTGGGACCGGCATACTTAACAGAGTCAAGTGAGGCGGATTTAGAGTTTTTTTTTTGTTTTTTTTCAAAAGTTATTCTATTACTTCTTTGGCAGATATATTCTGATTTTCTTTTCAATTCACCGTCTTACTATAATTATATTTAATGTGAAAAAATGAGTTATCCAAAATAAATTTAAGAATTCTTTTTTCTTTTTGACAAACAGTATACAAGCCGCGGAAATAAGTTGTATGATACCCACTAAAACGAAAGTGACCATTTTAGTGGGTAACATACAACTTATTTTCGCTAGTACTGTAGCAGTGCCTTTTTGGCTACTGTAAGCAGTGCATCTCCTGCTGTGCGGTGCATATTTCTGCTACCGCAGCCGTACAACATTCGGCTTTTTTGGTCATGTTTGACATAGCAGTGCCTTTGGCTACTGACAGTACAAGCCGCGGAAAATAAGTTGTATGATACCCACTAAAATGAAAGTGACCATTTTAGTGGGTAACATACAACTTATTTTCGCTAGTACTGCAGCAGTGCATTTTGGCTTCTGTAAGCAGTGTGTTTCGAACATCTCCTGCTGTGCGGTGCATATTTCTGCTACCGCAGCCGTACAACATTCGGCTTTTTTTTGGTCATTTTTGACATAGCAGTGCCTTTTGACTACTGTAAGCAGTGTGTTTCGAACATCTCCTGCTATGCGGTGCATATTTCTGCTACCGCAGCCGTACAACATTCGGCTTTTTTTTGTCATTTTTGACATAGCAGTGCCTTTTGGCCACTGACAAACAGTACAAGCCGCGGGAAATAAGTTGTATGATACCCACTAAAATGAAAGTGACCATTTTAGTGGGTAACATACAACTTATTTTCGCTAGTACTGCAGCAGTGCCTTTTGGCTACTGTAAGCATTGTGTTTCGAACATCTCCTACGATGCGATGCACATTTTTTTGCTACCGCTGCGGTGCAACTTTTGGCAACTGCGGGCAGTGCACTTTGGCTACTGTCCTCTTTAGCATCATTTAGATATAACTTTTTTGCATATTTCATTCTGCAATTTTTTTTTTTTTTAATTTTTTTTTTTTTTTTTTTTTAAAATTTTTTTTAAAAGATTTATTGTTTGTGTCATTTTTTGCCAAAAGGTTAAAGCCTCAATCACCACTATTTATGGCAGTAAAATAATTTGTCTATGCCTTCGGTGATTATATGCTTTATATTTTTATTCGTTTAAGTTCTTTTGCCTTTTTTGTGTCGTTACTTTTGTTTTGCACGACTTTATTCGTTTTTGTTGCCCAGGTTTTTTGGCAATGCTTGTTGTTTTTGGTATAGTCAGTTGTCCGTCTGTGGAGGTCTGGAATTTGGAAGAGTCATCTACATAGCATAACAGTCTCCTCATCCGTCTGTCTCGCTGTTCGGCTGTCATGTTTGTCCAGGTTTCCTGTCTCACTTTCAAGGCCATTGCATGCTTGGCTAAGCTAAAATCGCCACAGCCATGAAGAGCACCCCGAATGTCTCTAAGTTGGTCAGTCACAATGCCATGTAGATGGTCAGTCAGGTCAGTCAATTTAAGTATTTTCCAATTGTTTTCTAACTTTAATGTTATTCAAACTTTCACAGTTATTATTTGTCCACGATTTCGGAATTATTGGATTTTGTTTGCGGGCGTTAAAAACTTTAGACCGTAATTTGTCCATGAATGTTGTAAGATAGCGTCTATTGCATTTGTCGACAATGTCAGTCTCAACCTCACTATACACTACCTCGGTATCTACTGTGATGAGGCCAGCATCACTTTGAAAAATTTGTCCAACAATTTTGTTTACAGTCTGCTGGTTGTCTGTTTTACTCAGGTTTCGTATTAGGTTTTCCTTAAGATGTCGTGTGCACAGTGTGTGAGTGGAACTTGGAAAGCACGCTGCGATGGCATTTACAAGAGCAGCTTCGTCGTCTGTTCCAAATACAATATTGCCCTGGGGAATGTCAACAAGCTTGCTGTTCAAGTACGAAAGAAAGCGATGATATGTTTGAAAAGCACCATCCCAATGCAGAAAAAGAGGGCCCAGCAAAATTGGTACTTCATTTGAAGATGACTTCCTCACAATATTTGGATTTTTGAAACATATCGTAGTGACATAACACGCCCCCAAGTTGAAAGTCCTATCAATTCCTATAACACAACCACTTTTGATTGCTGACTTCAAAAGAGCAATTTGTTCGTCTGTATGCAAAATAACCGAAGGTGGTTTGGTTGGGTCTGAGGACACAAACTCCTTGATGAACGAACTATCCAAAGATTTATTGATCATAGCAACCAAATCATCGGCCGTGTTTCGACGATGCTCACCCTCGGGCCTATTTTTACACCTTTCCCTGTGTCCCATGTTTTGAATCTGAAAAGCTTAAACTGGACTTTAATGACTTATCCCCAAGATATTTTAAGATCTTTTTATTATTTTCATTTTGTGGGTGTACAATATGCTACATGTATCCGAGTCTTGCTCCGCTTTCTAAGGGTAGATCGCGGTTTGTCCCCGACTCGCCGTGATGCGTCCTCGGAATCCAAAGCGAGAGTTTGATGCATGTTTGTCAATCTAAATAATGGCTATAATCTTTATTTATCACTAAAATACTCGTCAGATGTGGATACAATTTTACACACGATTAAAATAGGCGCTTGCCATCCTCTTAAACCTAAATTTCGCTGTTTTCCTCAGCGACATTCTTCCTCAGATAGACAGCTAATTGATTTCACACCTTTTCGCATCTTGTCGACAGCTTCAAGCAGGCTACCACTTAACGAACACAAGAATTTCGCGCCGTCGTACATTTTATAAACCTTATTAATCATCAAAATACTCATCAGAACTGAATAAAATTTTACAAACGAATAATATATACCCACATATACCTGCATATGCACCCTCAATCATTTTTAACTTGTATTTCCTATTATTTTCTCTTCTGTTCGTTTATGTTCGTTTATGTTCGTTTGTGTTCGTTAAATAGTAGGACCGACTGATACTGGTACTACTTCACTGACCACAGAATTGAATGCTGAATTTGATCTTCCACATAGACACATTTATATTCATGTGCTATTACTTATAATGCCATCATAATTAAGTCCAATAAACAAATCCATTGTCCCCTAATTAAAAATGATCGTATAATAGTTCAATTGTTTTTACTTATAAATATAATCCAATCACAGACCAATTAATATCATAGTCAAATAGCTGATAACTGCGGCGAGAGAAAAACATTGGATGGGTTGTCCCGGGACGGGTTGTCCCCGTCAGTTTGGGCGGGTTGTCCCTGGGCGGGATGTCCCGTTCCCAATATATGTGGGGGTGATTTGACCCGGAGCCTTGTAGAAATTACTTTTTTATACCACGAAAATAGGGAACAGGATACAAAATTTATTGACTTGCATAATTTCATAAAGTTACAAAAGATTCAGTGAACCGCTTACCAGTACTCGTCTGTGTCGATAGTTCGAGTCTATTCTTCAAAATATCATTTCCTGAATTTCACTAACACAAATATTAAACATATGTATGATTGTATCTGCCCATAAAATAAATAATGAATGGTAAAATTTGCAGACGTTATGTTATGTTTTTATTTGGAAATTCCTCCGTTAATTTTTCGGAGCACCCTGTGTGAACCCCACATCATCCGAATCATCTCAGACTCGGGTATAAAGCGGGCTGGGACATGCTATTTGCTAGTTGCTTTTTGCTTTTTGCGATTTGCTTTTTGCTATTTGCTTTTTGAGATTTGCTTTTTGCTATTTGCTTTTTGCTATTTGCGATTTGCTCTTTGCTATTTGCTTTTTGCTCTTTGCTATTTGCGAGTTACAACCATAATGCTTTTACAAATATGGATATCAATGGAACTGGCTCACTGAACCATTTCCATTAACTGGTACAGTCACTGTAGTATTAAATGGTGTGGCGTGGTAGTAACTGTTCCTTGGCGGATCACTGAAGTTAAGCAACGTCGAGCCCGGTTAGTCCTCAGAGGAGTGAGTCCGAGTGACCAATACAACCTGCCGCAGTAATAGGCCTGGGGCGGGCTTACTCCTGGACAGTTTAGGCCGTTGCCATTGAAAATCACCAAACCGAAAACCTCTACTATAAATCAGCTCCGCAATCAGGGCTTGCATTTTAGCGAGACTGGGGCCGATCAAACCCGTATTCGGCAGTGTAGTTGCCTTTACAGGGCTGGGAAATCACCCCTGTGTATTTTCAGGTCTGCATGTACATTAATTTTGCTGCACATTCAATAACGAAGGTCACATAGGCCTATTATTTGATATGGTATATGCCCCCACCCCCACCCCGGTTCATTCTGTCTTTGTACCAAATTCAGTAGCCTAAATTTGTCTAGGAAGTGTTTTCACATCAGTGTTGACTGCCTCCACAGGCAGCCAACACTGATGTGAACACACTTCCTATACATCCCAAAAGGGCCAAGGGGGAGTAATCGGTAAAGCACCATTCGAAGTAACTAGTTATTACTGTCAACATTATATAACATTTGACAGTAAAATCTGAAAGGCGGCTCTTAACTGAAAAAGAGGCCATGTAGAGCCTTTTCCTAGGCCCTGTCCACAATCTAGAATGTAAGCTCTGTACAATTTTCGATTGGGGTTAGGGCTTTGCAAGCGGTTTTTTTTTATGGTTTTGAGGGTTAGCGTTCGCTAAGTAACCCTAACCTAGGCCTATAAACTTCTCCAAAGCCCTAACCCTAACCTGAGATTGTGGGGAGAGTTATAATTACGGCGGCAATTTACGGCGTTGTTATTTATTTTCGCACATTGGATTGAACGGCCCTTACCCAACATTACCATTTTATTTATATAACTAGGGGCCGACAAACCCTTATAAAAAAGTACCATGGTAAACCATGGTAAATCCCAAAATACCCTGGTAATACCATGGTATACCATGGTATTACCAGGGTATTTTGGGATTTACCATGGTTTACCATGTACTTTTTTAACACACTTTCTCCACACATTGTTTGTAATTCCGAGTGACACAACGATTTCGTGTATCTTATAGCCTCCGTGAAATAAACCTTCAATAATGTTGTCAAAATTAATTCATTTTATAAATAAAATAATTAACTTCTGTTGATAAAGTACACTTTCTGTTATCCTATACAGTTACAAAACGCATTGGCTGTCTAATGAAATGTCCCCATACAGAATTATACGAAAAAAGAAAACGGCAAAAAGCAAATCTCAAAAAGCAAATAGCAAGGATCAAAGAGCAAAAAGCAAATAGCAAATAGCAAATCGCAAATAGCAAAAAGCAAATCTCAAATAGCAAAAAAACAAATCGCAAAAAGCAAATAGCAAAAAGCAAAAAGCAAAGAGCAAATCGCAAACAGCATTTTTTTTTTTTTTTGTATTACCATGTCTTATATACAATGAATAATTTGATTGGCTGTTCAATGATGTAGCCGAAGAAAGAACCAGTGCGATTGGTCCAATACAACTAGTAAACAGCAAATAGCAAACAGCAAATAGCATGTCCCAGCCCGCTTTCCGTATATATTTCATGTGGACTAATGCTGCAGTTCGCGTCTTATACTCGTGTTATTCCGGTACTACGGTAGATGCACGATTCAATGCGTTTTACAGTCATCCCTCCGTTGATTTTTCGGAGGACCCTGATTGATTGATTGCGGTCAATGCGGGGGTTCTTTACACAGGTAGGAATGAAGTACACTAAATACAAGGGTGGAATCGGGGAATTTTGCCGAGCTGCAGCTCTTTTGCCACAGTAGGGTTCTTTAACGTGCACAGTAATTAGTGCACACGGGACAGCCATTTAGGCCTACGTCTTCAAGTTCAACCGATAGCCGGACGAGCATGCATAGTAGGCTATAGCACCATCCCCTAACATGGCACTCCGGAAGAGCAGTGTGGTTTTCAATCCACGTCGGCATTGCATTATGACTTATGTCATGTTTCCCCAACTCGGGTTCGAACTCGCAAACCTTGGGGTCCGTGCGCAACGCGTTACGCTCTCGTCTACCGCATCCAAAAATTGCAAACAAGATTTCTGGTATTTTGGGGTTTGTTTCTTACCATCCAGCGGTCGATTCGCACTGGATCATCCTTGAAGTCGATTCGCACCATCCCTGAAGTCGAATCGCAACATCACCGTGGCAATGGTCGATTCGTACTTGTTATCCCTGATGTCAATTCGCACCATCCATGAAGTCGATTCGCAACATCCCAATGGCCGATTCGCACCAACTAAGAAGGCTTTATATGCTGCCATTATTGGGGTAGACCTAAAGAAAACTTGAGAGACAATTCTTTTAGGGACGATGTGGGATGGAAATCCCTTGCGACCCGAGTGCTGTCCTGTGGGGGGGGGGGGGGGGTTCTGGGTGGTTCTGGTTTTGAGGAGAACCGCTTAATTTGCTTAGGAGGACTTAGGTCGCGGCAGACGAAAGTGAGGGTCTGTTGTTGGTCTATATAAAGGGTTAACAATGTTAAGCACTCGCAGGTATTAATTGATTGACACCCGGAATATCAAATGAGGCTTGTGGTAGTTCTAAGCTGGTGATTTATTTGTTGTGTTGGAATAAAAAAAATGTAAAACCGCCTACAGGTGTTTATCACCGACTTAAATAAAACTAATACTGGGAAACTCCAAAAAGTCCAGAACCACGCGTTCAGGGTTGCCCTCTGTGCCCCTCCAGGGATACCCCCATCAAATTACTCCACGACAGAGCCGGAATTCCAACCATAGAAGACCGACTCGCCTCCCTTGCTGCGAAAAATCATGATCGCCTCACCGAAAGTAACCTAATATCCGAACTCCAGGACATTTGCGCCAGCAAGCAAAAGCTAAAAATACCACAAATTAATCACCCCGTAAGTACGAACCAAACCGCGGAGGTAAAAAGCAGGAATAACACCCTCGGGTGTGGCATTTAAACGTGAAAGCCTGCTCTCATCTCTTAAGCATGACCTCAACCTACCTAATTAAGATGGCCCAAATCAACTGTAATAGGAATCAAACCGTGGAGGTAAAGAGCAGGAATAACACCCTCGGGTGTGACATTTAAATGTGAAAGCCTGCTCCCCTCCCTTTATCTTGATCTCAACCTACCTAATTAGGATGACCCATATCAACTCTAACAGGAATCAAACCGCGGAGGTAAAGGGCAGGAAAACACCCTCGAGTGCGGCTTAAACGTGAAAGCCTGCTCTCCTCCCCTAATCTTGACCCCAACCTACCTATAATTAAGACGACCCATATCAACTCTAACAGGAATCAAACCGCGGAGGTAAAGAGCAGGAATAACACCCTCGGTGTGGCATTTAAGCACGAAAGTCTGCTCTCCTCCCCTAATCGTATTAGCCCGCATATAAGCGTGATACCTCATTCCATCAAGACGACCCTACATGTCAGCTTATTTTCTCTGCTATATAGCCTACAACCTACTAATTCTGGGTTTTTTTCTATTTTAAGCAGGTACCGATAGATTTTTTTTTTTTTTTTCGCTCATGATCGTCCACCCCAATAACCGCTATGGATTTACTGTAACCGCAATGGATCAGATTAACCGCCATGGGCTTTTAACATCCTTCACTCCATCCCAAGAAGTGGTCATCCACCTCCTGGGAGGCGAGCGTTGGTCCTGCGTCCCTCTTGTTGCCCCTTTTTGTAAACGCCAGTAATGCTTATTCATTTCCTGGCCAAATAGGTTACCATGCAGGCCTGCCCCGAACCAGGGAAGTTCGGATCTTTCTCTGGGTGGTCCCCGAAAGGGGCCGCTGTTGCTTTTTCTCCTCAACACCGAAAACCAATCTGACAGAGAAGACAGCTCAACAACCATCGATTGCCTGTGGCACACCATACTTGCCAATGATGGCCCACCACATAAGATCATTCCATAAGTGGTAGACTATACTTGCCTGAAAACACCAACACAGCGCCCTTGGGGAGAGGTAGCACATTTGCTGAGAGGACCCCTCTCGTACTGGTCCTCACCCAAGGGTCTAGATCAAAGAATATCAGAAAACCGCCACTATTCCCAAGAACATCGTGATTCAGGACATCCGCCCAGTACCCGACCTTTTCCGCCTTCGATGCGCTCGGACACGTCGCAAAAAGCAATATTCAACAGTTAAAGAGGGTCGAAATATTCAACAGTTAAAGAGGTCTCATACCGTCCCTGCGCGCCGAGGGTTATACTTTTTGCCGGTAAAAAGGACGGTATCCGGTAAAAAGGACGGTAAGTGTATAAAAACTACGTTTTAAAGTACTAAATGTACCTCTAAATGTGTGAAAAGTGACTTTTTAAGGAAGCTTATGCAATAATAAATATATAGAAGGAAGATTAAGTATTGTTTGTTTTATTGTAAACTATTTTCAAGACTATATTCACAGGACAAACCTATCTCTTGAATATTTCTCCACAGAGCCTGGGTGAAATTAAAAGCACATCCACGTATTTCTGCACCAGGATACACATTTCGAAACGCATTCCACATAGCTGCTTCAAAGTCAATGACGAGCTCTTTGACTACAAATTCACCACATAAAGTATTTATACTGTCCAGAACTGCTACATAGTCTTCGGTTCGTTTGCCGGACATTCATGAAAAAAGTAGTGGCACTTGCTTTGAATCTTCTCCTTGACGAAATGAAAGCATGGACGCTGAATAATTGCGTGAAAGGTTTGTGTACAACCTGTAAATTAAAATTAAAAACATGCATTTAATATAGCTAGTGAATCATTGCGTTCATACTATAATAAGGTCTGATCAAATCATGTCTTGTTATCATTCATAAGAAAACTTTACCGTGTACATTATTAAAATATTAATTGAATGTTCTTATTATAAGAGAAGTCAAACCGCACTCCATCCCCTCTCCTTCCACTTCCCTTTTTATTCAGTCCAATTATAACCATAGCTTCCCTATCCCTCGAGTCCCTATCTTCATTATTCTTCCTATAAAACTTAGTATAATATATTAGTTATTTGATATGTAACTCACCTTAAAAGTTGAATCAATATACCAGCGTTTAGCATTTCTGAGGAGATGAAATTGAGCGTCTGTTGCGAAGATAATATGACGTTTGTTGTCAACTGATATGTCTTTTCTGAAGAAGTTGTCTGGTATATGTTGTAACTGGAGTTCAAAATTCAAGTCATTTGGATCTACTGGACGTAGCATCTGACGGAGGTAGTTTGCATTTCTGGCTATCAATGACTTCAGCTAGGGCAAGCGACGGTTCATTAAGTGATTCCTCGTCATGGCGAAGTGGAATCACAAACTGTATAAAATGTTCATTTATGTCAAAGATTTATAAGTATGCCATTCAAACTGATGTGTCTTGACATCCGTATTTGCGTGGTTTTATTATAAATTTAAAACTAATTTCTTAAGAATACATTTCCGATCTTACCAACTTCTCTCATATAGACTGTATAAAATCTTAATTTATGTCAAAGATTTATAAGTATGCCATTCAAAAGGATGTGTCTTGACATCCATATTTGCGTGGTTTTATTATAAATTTTTATAATTTTATAAGAATACATTTTCCTATCTAACCCACTTCTCTTATATAGACTTATAATATTTACATGTAAGCATTCCTATCAAAATTGTATTTTCCAATTCTCCTTTATAAGAAAAAATACACACCTGTATGCACGTGGTTAGAATTCCCGGCAGTTTACATTGCAGTGATAGATTGTCAAAGACCAAACCCTCAACGCCATTAAGACTATTAGAGAGTGGGCTCTATTCGGTTCCAGCTTGGCGATGGTAGAAGTTTGAGTCCCACCATGGTGGCAAGCCAGAATATAATGTTGTGCGATGGCAATTTTAAGGGAAAAAGAAAAAAGAAAACCAAACAGCAACGCCGGTTTGGTAGCGGTCCCGGTATATGACCATAGCGGTTACAGAAAAGGAATGGAGAAAGCTCCAACAGTTTAGTTTGAAAAAACCGGGAGTCATCCATCAAGCCTTCTGGGAGATAGGATGCCGTATGTGATTTTGAGGTATCTGGTTATCCTTCGGGAATTCCAAATGACCTCCAACACCCCCCCCCCCCCCCCACAAAAAAGCCCTTAAAAGGGCTGTTTGCTGGCAAGATTGTTTCAATCCTTGCCTTGGTCTTGTTAGGTTTTCTGCACATCTTTGCTTGAGGATTGTTTCAATCCCTCATAGTTTGTCATTCAGTTTGGTCGTGTGTCTGATGAGATAGAGGAGGTAGAAAAGATAGAGAGCTGGAAATTAGAGCAATTCGGTTTTTAATTTACAACTTTTCCGTCCTTTTGGATGGGGAAGCCAGCATTTTTTCCCCGAGATTTATATCTCAGGGAGGGGAGACCCGGCAGCAGGTGGAGATCTTCCTCGCAGTTTGCAACTCCCACTGGTAACAGAGGCAAGCTTTCGTGCGTATCGTGTCACTCGCAGCCAGTTCTAAATTTAGGTCACAGAATGCCTGGCTCACCCCATCACAATGATGTAATCTTTAACCCTTTCGATAGACATGCCCCAGATTATTTAGTTTTCCTATTGAGGACGCGATGCGCATTGAGTTCTATTATTAATTCACTGTCTTGAAGTCTTTTTAGAGTTTTGCTTTGAAGATCTTTTAAGCGCATTGCTATAGTGTCTATTTTTGCTATATCGTGAAGTTGTTTTATCGATGTCCACGTGGGCTTGCGCAGAGCCACGCGCAAGACATGATTTTGGACCCGTTGTAGTTTTTCAATGTTGGTTTTATTCAGGTCACTTGTTATTATGGCCCCATACTCTAGTACTGGGCGTATATATGATTTGTAAAGATTGAGGAGAATTTCTTTATTGGCTCCCCAATTTTTAACTCTAATCATTTTCAGAAAATTGATGCGTTTAGTGGCTTTGACGGTGACTGAGTTTATGTGATTGTTTAGATTGAGACTGCTATCCAGGTTGAATCCCAGAAACTTTGCCTCATTACTAGCTTCAAGTTTATGATCGTAAAGCTTAAGCTCAATATTAGGGACAGGCTTTTTCCTTTGTTTTTTATAGAATGTGATTCTTTGTGTTTAGTGGCATTTAGCTTGATGCGCCACAGAGCGCACCAGTCTTGCAGGTCGCGGATGGTATCCTGCAGGCGGTTTTGTATTATGTTTCCAGACTTACTGGCCGTCCACATTCCTTTGTCGTCTGAGAATTGAGACAGTTCAAAATGGTTCTTCCCTAGTTTGTATATAATATATGTCATTCACATATATTATAAATAGAAGCGGGCTGAGGACCGAACCCTGTGGAGTGCCCGTTTCGAGTTTTACCTCGGCTGACATTTCGCGGTTGACCCTCACTTTGATTTTTCGATCAGATAAAAATGATGATATGATCCTTAGAATTTTGGTAGGTAGCCCCATTTTAGCTAGTTTGTATCTCATGCCATTGTGCCAGACAGAGTCAAACGCTTTTTCTACGTCGAGTAATAGCGCGGTTCCTATTTCATTTTGACTGAACGCCGTTTTCATATAACCTACCAGTCTATAAACATGCTCGATTCCCTCTCTTTGGCTCCTGTATGCCCTTTGCCACTTATTGAAAAAGCTGATTGATTCGAGATGGCTGCGGAGTCTAGTCGTGAGAATCCGTTCGAAAATTTTTCCAATACAGCTGAGTAGGCTGATTGGGCGGTAATTAGCTGGGTTGCTCAAATCCTTGTCGGGTTTGGGTATCATGACTCCTGTAGCTACTTTCCAACATTTTGGGAAGTATCCACTAGAGAGACAGCAGTTTAGGAGGTTAGTGAGTCTACCGAAAAAAGTGTTGGAACATTGTTTCAGGATTTTGTATGAGACCTCGTCCCCTCCTGGGGTTGAAGAAGACTTACATTTTTTAATTGTGTTAGCCACTTCTTCTTTGCTTATCGGTTCCGTGAGTTCATGGCCATCCCCGTCCTCGGGCGTTTGGCTGAAGTTGGCATCGTTAAACGTTGTCTTGTTGTCTTGAACAAATTTGTTTACTTTTTCTTTGAACTCGTCATCAAACCTATCGCCCTCATGTGGACGATGATATTTCTTAAGGAGCTCAACAAAGGCGCTAGCCTTCGCCTTGTCATCCAGGGCCATAGTTCCATCGCTGATCTTTAGTGCCTTACTGTTGGCGTCTTTATGTTTTTGTCCAGTAAGGGTTTTAAAAGTATCCCAAAACTTTTTAGTCTCCCTGAGTCCATTTAGATTTTCCGTTGCTTTTTCCCATCTCACGCGATTGTCGTTTGCTATTGCTTTTTTTAACTTCGCCGTGGAGGCGATTATACACGGCTTTAAGTTCGACCTTTTTAGTTGGAAGTTTTTCTGATTTGTATGCACGGAAGGCCTTTCTTTTTTGTTTTATTATTTGGAGTGTGGTTTGAGTTATTCTGTTGTCCCGCGGTTTAACTGTCTGTTTGGGACAAATCTCATCAAGAGTGTTGTTAATGACTTCACTGAGATTGGTACATGCTTGCTCGAGCTCGCAGGTATTCATTGGGTCGTTTTTGTTTATTTTAACCTGAATTATTTTTCTGAAGAGGTCCCAGTCAATTTTGGATAGATTCCTCCTCCTCATTGTGGGGTATCTTGCGGGTCCTCTGCAACCGTGTAATGTAGCATGAACAGACAGGTGGTCGCTATCTAAATCATCGTCCCCCATATATATGTCTTGCATTTGATTAGTTGGTGATTTACTGGTTATACTTAGGTCAAGGATGTCGGATTGGTGGAGGGTGTTGTTACTGACGTGAGTAATGTCGTGGTCGTTATTTAATACAAAAAGATCAAATTGTTCGATGATATTGAAGAGAGCGTCGCCATTGGGCTCCGTTTTATTGCATCCAAAAACCTGATGTTTGGCATTGAAATCACCTAAGAAAATACAGTGTTTGTGATTTTTCACAAAGAATTCAAAGACTTTGCTGTCAACTGTTTTTTTCGGTTCATTATAATATGAGATTACGGCAACTTTTTTATGATCTAGTTCAATCTCAGCGGTAATCACCTCTGCGTTGAGATGATCGCTTGATATCGTTTTATATTTTAAGTCCTGAGGAGAGCGACTCCGCCTCCACGTTGTGTGGGACGGTCTCGTCTAATGATGTTGAATCCACTTAGCAAAAATGTCTTACTTGGCTTTAACCATGTTTCGCTGATACCAATTACATCTACGTTTGTGAAGTAATCGGACATCTGTGAGCTTTTGCAGTTAACGCTTCGAGCGTTCCACTGAATTATTTTTAGTGTATCCATGAATGGTCTAGGAATAACTGCACTAAGTTTAATTACTATTTGTAATATTGTTACATAATTATATTCTGTTGACGGCCGCTTCTAATAGCGTGTGAGATATTTGAGTATTATATAACTTAGAGGCTGTTTTACTAATCTCTTTGCAAACGTACGAAAGACTGGTGTCCAAGTGTTTCTTCATTATGCTGAAAATAGAGCCAGCCATTAAAGTACACGTGGAATAAGGGGAAGATGAGTTCTCGACATTACTTACATTTAGAGCTTTAAGCTGGATGTTGAATCCACTTAGCAAAAATGTCTTACTTGGCTTTAACCATGTTTCGCTGATACCAATTACATCTACGTTTGTGAAGTAATCGGACATCTGTGAGCTTTTGCAGTTATCGCTTCGAGTGTTCCACTGAATTATTTTCAACTTATCCAAGTGTTCAGTACCTGACGTAATTTTACTAGTTAACGTGTTGTGGGTGTGATTTATATTTTATTTATGGCGGCTTCTATTAGCGAGGAAGAAATTTGAGTTCGATATAATTTGGATGCTGTTTTCCCAACTTCTTTACATATGTCGGAAAGACTGACGTCGAAGTGTTTGTTCATTATATTAAAAATTGAACCAGCCATTAGGCTGCACATCGAATGTGGAGAGGTTGAGTTTTCTACGCTGTTGACATTAATAGCTTTAAGTTCTATGTCGGTTTTAACTTTTTTGTAGTGGGGACACCCTCGATAATTGCTTGGGTGTTGCCCGTTACAATTTGGGCATTTCAGTGTTGAAACCTTGCACGACTTTGTTATATGTTTTTCGCCGCATTTCATGCAACGCAACTCTCCTTTGCATCGGTTCGACATATGGCCAAATTTCTGGCATTTATGACATTGTGTGGGCTGAGGCAAAACACGATACTCCTCAGTCTCATATTTTTGTCCGTTTATACAAACACCTTTGTTAATGAAGTTAAGTTTTATGGCTCTATTAGGGCATTTTACTTTAATTTTCCACGTAGGGTTGCCTGTAGTCTTAGATATTAGTCTCCCCCACGAGTATCCCGACAGGGCTTCATCAATATCCCCATCATTGATCTTTGTGGGAACCCTTGTGACAACTACGCAAGGGTTTTGTAGCGGTTGATGTAATTGTTTATTCGTCCGGTGTTTGGCCGTATTATCCTTTTGAGGAGTTCCGTGAAAATGATGAAACCGTGGACGTCGAAGACGAAAATGGTTTCTGTATGACTATTGATCGGCATGTCAAGAAGACAAAAATCATCAAGAAAAATTCACAGAGCACCGCTACTGAAAAGGACTCGGTGGTCACACCAGGAAATGGGGACTCTGTTAACGCAACAGAGTCTACGACACCGGAAATAGTGAATGCGACAGCTAGCCCAACCGATAGAGCGACGTACGCCAATAAAGTAAAAGCCAAAACGCCCCCTAAGGTGGCCAATAAAACCAACAAGACACAGTGCCACCCGCAACCAAACCCCTGTGTCGTAATCACACGCGTCCACCCCAAAACGGAAAAAAACTCGATTGATAAAGCCCTTCCAGGATGCTCGTGGGAGAGACTAATCTCCAAAGCCACGGGTAACCATACTTGGAAAATAAAAGTAAAATGCCCTAATAGAGCAACGAAATTAAATCTGATAAGCAAAGGGGTAATTATTAATGGCAAAAAATACGAAACCGAGGAATATCGTGTTCTTCCGCAACCCGTTCAGTGTCACAAGTGTCAGAAATTTGGGCACTTGTCACACAAATGCAACGGAGAGCAACGATGTATGAAATGCGGTGACAAACACATCGCGAAGGCATGTAGTGCTAAAACTCTGAAATGCCCGAATTGCGGTGGTCAACACCCCAGCAACTACCGGGGTTGTAGCCACTTCAAAAAAGTTAAAACAAACATCCAGCTTAAAGCTCTAAATGTAAGTAATGTCGAGAACTCATCTTCCCCTTATTCCACATGTACTCTAATGGCTGGCTCTATTTTCAGCATAATGAAGAAACACTTGGACACCAGTCTCTCGGACGTTTGCAAAGAGATTAGTAAAACAGCCTCTAAGTTATATAATACTCAAATATCTCACACGCTATGAGAAGCGGCCGTCAACAGAATGTAATTATGTAATAATATTACAAATAGTAATTAAACTTAGTACAGTTATTCCTAAACCATTCATGGATACACTAAAAATAATTCAGTGGAACGCTCGAAGCGTTAACTGCAAAAGTTCACAGATGTCCGATTATTTCACAAACGTAGATGTAATTGGTATCAGCGAAACATGGTTAAAGCCAAGTAAGACATTTTTGCTAAGTGGATTCAACATCATTAGACGAGACCGTCCCACACAACGTGGAGGCGGAGTCGCTCTCCTCATAAGGCAGGACTTAAAATATAAAACGATATCAAGCGATCATCTCAACGCAGAGGTGATTGCCGCTGAGATTGAACTAGATCATAAAAAAGTTGCCGTAATCTCATATTATAATGAACCGAAAAAAACAGTTGACAGCAAAGTCTTTGAATTCTTTGTGAAAAATCACAAACACTGTATTTTCTTAGGTGATTTCAATGCCAAACATCAGGTTTTCGGATGCAATAAAACGGAGCCCAATGGCGGCGCTCTCTTCAATATCATGGAACAATTTGATCTTTTTGTATTAAATAACGACCACGACATTACTCACGTCAGTAACAACACCCTCCACCAATCCGACATCCTTGACCTAAATATAACCAGTACATCACTAACTAATCAAATGCAAGACATATATGTGGGGGACGATGATTTAGGTAGCGACCACCTGCCTGTTCATGCTACATTACACGGTTGCAGCGGACCCGTAAGATACCCTACAATGAGGAGGAGGAATCTATCCAAAATTGACTGGGACCTCTTCAGAAAAATAATTCAGGTTAAAATAAACAAAAACGACCCAATGAATACCTGCGAGCTCGAGCAAGCATGTACCAATCTCAGTGAAGTCATTAACAACACTCTTGATGAAATTTGTCCCAAACAGACAGTTAAACCGCGGGCCAACAGAATAACTGAAACCACACTCCAAATAATAAAACAAAAAAGAAAGGCCTTCCGTGCATACAAATCAGAAAAACTTCCAACTGAAAAGGTCGAACTTAAAGCCGTGTATAATCGCCTCCACGGCGAAGTTAAAAAAGCAATAGCAAACGACAATCGCGTGAGATGGGAAAAAGCAACAGAAAATCTAAATGGACTCAGGGAGACTAAAAAGTTTTGGGATACTTTTAAAACCCTTACTGGACAAAAACATAAAGACGCCAACAGTAAGGCACTAAAGATCAACGATGGAACTATGGCCCTGGATGACAAGGCGAAGGCTAGCGCCTTTGCTGAGCTCCTTAAGAAATATCATCGTCCACATGAGGGCGATAGGTTTGATGACGAGTTCAAAGAAAAAGTAAACAAATTTGTTCAAGACAACAAGACAACGTTTAACGATGCCAACTTCAGCCAAACGCCCGAGGACGGGGATGGCCATGAACTCACGGAACCGATAAGCAAAGAAGAAGTGGCTAACACAATTAAAAAATGTAAGTCTTCTTCTTCCCCAGGAGGGGACGAGGTGTCATACAAAATCCTGAAACAATGTCCCAACACTTTTTTCGGTAGACTCACTAACCTCCTAAACTGCTGTCTCTCTAGTGGATACTTCCCAAAATGTTGGAAAGTAGCTACAGGAGTCATGATACCCAAACCCGACAAGGATTTGAGCAACCCAGCTAATTACCGCCCAATCAGCCTACTTAGCTGTATTGGAAAAATTTTCGAACGGATTCTCGCGACTAGACTCCGCAGCCATCTCGAATCAATCAGCTTTTTCAATAAGTGGCAAAGGGCATACAGGAGCCAAAGAGAGGGAATCGAGCATGTTTATAGACTGGTAGATTATATGAAAACGGCGTTCAGTCAAAATGAAATAGGAACCGCGCTATTACTCGACGTAGAAAAAGCGTTTGACTCTGTCTGGCACAATGGCATGAGATACAAACTAGCTAAAATGGGGCTACCTACCAAAATTCTAAGGATCATATCATCATTTTGATCTGATCGAAAAATCAAAGTGAGGGTCAACCGCGAAGTGTCAGCCGAGGTAAAACTCGAAGCGGGCACTCCACAGGGTTCGGTCCTCAGCCCGCTTCTATTTATAATATATGTGAATGACATTGACAAACTAGGGAAGAACCATGTTGAACTATCTCAATTCTCAGACGACAAAGGAATGTGGACGGCCAGTAAGTCTGGAAACATAATACAAAACCGCCTGCAGGATACCATCCGCGACCTGCAAGACTGGTGCGCTCTGTGGCGCATCAAGCTAAATGCCACGAAAACACAAAGAATCACATTTTATAAAAAACAAAGGAAAAAGCCTGTCCCTAATATTGAGCTTAAGCTTTACGATCATAAACTTGAAGCTAGTAATGAGGCAAAGTTTCTGGGATTCAACCTGGATTGCAGTCTCAATCTAAACAATCACATAAACTCAGTCACCGTCAAAGCCACTAAACGCATCAATTTCCTGAAAATGATTAAAGGTAAAAATTGGGGAGCCAATAAAGAAATTCTCCTCAATCTTTACAAATCATATATACGCCCAGTACTAGAGTATGGGGCCATAATAACAAGTGACCTGAATAAAACCAACATTGAAAAACTACAACGGGTCCAAAATCATGCCTTGCGCGTGGCTCTGCGCAAGCCCACGTGGACATCGATAAAACAACTTCACGAGATAGCAAAAATAGACACTATAGCAATGCGCTTAAAAGATCTTCAAAGCAGAACTCTAAATAGACTTCGAGACAGCGAATTAATAATAGAACTCAATGCGCATCGCGTCCTCAATAGGAAAACTAAATAATCTGGGGCATGTCTATCGAAAGGGTTAAAGATTACATCATTATGATGGGGTGAGCCAGGCATTCTGTGACCTAAATTTAGAACTGGCTGCGGGTGACACGATACGCACGAAAGCTTGCCTCTGTTACCAGTGGGAGTTGCAAACAGCGAGGAAAATCTCCACCTGCTGCCGGGTCTCCCCTCCCTGAGATAAAAAAATGCTGGCTTCCCCATCCAAAAGGACGGAAAAGTTGTAAATTAAAAACCGAATTGCGGCGCGCTAAAACCTTTCATTCATCAAATAAATAAACGCATCAATTTCCTGAAAATGATTAGAGGTAAAAATTGGGGAGCCAATAAAGAAATTCTCCTCAATCTTTACAAATCATACATACGCCCAGTACTAGAGTATGGGGCCATAATAACAAGTGACCTGAATAAAACCAACATTGAAAAACTACAACGGGTCCAACTCAATGCGCATCGCGTCCTCAATAGGAAAACTAAATAATCTGGGGCATGTCTATCGAAAGGGTTAAAGATTACATCATTGTGATGCATGCATTCTGTGACCTAAATTTAGAACTGGCTGCGGGTGACACGATACGCACGAAAGCTTGCCTCTGTTACCAGTGGGAGTTGCAAACAGCGAGGAAAATCTCCACCTGCTGCCGGGTCTCCCCTCCCTGAGATATAAATCTCGGGGAAAAAATGCTGGCTACCCCATCCAAAAGGACGGAAAAGTTGTAAATTAATGAAAGTGTCAATGACACTGTAGCTTAACTTGTGTGTTGTGTTTGATGAAAAGGATTATGTTCAATGTTTATGAAAGGATTATGAAATAAGACAAGAATTGTGATAATTGGGAATATGTTCATTTCTGTTCCCTGTATGCTATGTTTATGATAAAAATAATATGAGGTGTACACTGTACTAAAGAGCTGAGGGGTGGGTTAATATGACCTCACAGTTAATGTATGTGGCCCTCACAGTTAACGTATATGAACAAAAGTTATCAAGTTACAGTGAAATTATTCCAAAACGAGTCATCCTATCAAGTTACATTAAAATCCCTTCATAAATATGGCCTGTAGACTGTGCAAACGGTTCGGGCTTCAGCCCCCTGTAGCCGTCAGTTTCCCAATTGCGTCCAAAGGGGACGTTCTCATCTAGACATTATATGAAGTCAAACTACCAAGTTACAATGAAATCCCTTAATAAATTTGACCTGTAGACTGTGCTAAAGGTTTTTGGGCTTTAGGCTCTGGCAGCCATCATGGTTGAATGATCACAGCCAAAAGGGGACATTCTCATCTGGGCATCATCTGGAGTGATCCTACAAAGTTACAATGAAATCCCTTCATAAATATGACCTGTAAACTGTGCTCAAGGTTTTGGAGCTTCGGGCACCTGAAGCAGTCACAGTTGACCAATCACGACCAAAAGAGGATGTCATCATCTAGGCATTATATGGAGTCAAACTTACGGGTTACAATGAAGTCCTTCCATAAATATGACCAATAGACTATGCTAAAGGTTTTGGGGTTTTGGGTTCTGGCAGCCATCAAGGCTGAATGATCGCGACCAAAAGGGGACGTTCTCATCTAGACATTATTTAGAGTCATCATACCAAGGTACAATGAAATCCCTTCATAAATATCACCAGTAGACTGTGCTAAAGATTTTCGGGCTTTGGGCCCCTGTAGCCAACACAGTTGCCTAATGGTGTCCAAAAGGGGCTGTTCTCATCTAGACATTACATGAAGTCAACCTACCAAGTTACAATGAAATCCCTTCATAAATATGATCTGAAGACTGTGCTAAAGGTTTTCGGGCTTTAGGCTTGGGCAGCCATCATGGTTGAATGATCACAACCAAAAGGGGACATTCTCATCTGGACATCATCTGGAGTGATCCTATGAAGTTACAATGAAATCCCTTCATAAATATGACCTGTAGACTGTGCTCAAGATTTTCGGGCTTCAGGCACCTGTAGCCATCACAGTTGACCAACCACGACCAAAAGGGGATGTCATCATCTAGGCATTATATGGAGTCAACCTAACAAGTTACAATGAAATCCTTCCATAAATACGACTTACAGACATGCTAAAGGTTTTTGGGCTTGAGCAGCCATCAAGGCTGAATGATCGTGACCAAAAGGGGACGTTCTCATCTGGACACTATTTGGAGTCATCCTACCAAGCTACAATGAAATCCCTTCATAATTATGACCTGTAGACTGTTCTAAAGGTTTTCGGGCTTTGGGCCCCTGAAGCCGTCACAGTTGCCCAATCGTGTCCAAAAGGGGACGTTATCATCTATACATTATATGAAGTCAACCTACCAAGTTACAATGAAATCCCTTCATAAATATGACCTGTAGACTGTGCTAAAGGTTTTCAGGCTTCGGGCTCGGGCAGCCAACATGGTTGAATGATCGCAACCAAAGGGGACAATCTCATCTGGGCATCATCTGGAGCGATCCTGCGAAGTTACAATGAAATCCCTTCATAAATATGACCTGTAGACTGTGCTCAAGGTTTTCAGGCCTTGGGCACCAGTAGCCATCACAGTTGACCAATCACGACCAAAAGGGGATGTCATCATCTAGGCGTTATATGGAGTCAACCTAACAGGTTACAATGAAATCCTTCTATAAATATAACCTTTTGCCTATGCTAAAGGTTTTTGGGCTCTGGGTTGAATGATCACGACCAAAATGGAACGTTCTCAGCTAGACATTATTTGGAGTCAACCTACCAAGTTACAATGAAATCCCTTCATAAATATGACCTGTAGACTGTGGTAAAGGTTTTCGGGCTTCGGGCACCTTTAGCCATCAAAGTTGCCCAATCATGTCCAAAAGGGGACGTTCTCATCTAGACATTATATGAAGTCAACCTACCAAGTTACAATGAAATCCCTTCATAAATATGACCTGTAGACTGTGCTTAAGGTTCTCGAGCTTCGGGCTCGGGTAGCCATCATGGCTGAATGATCACAACCAAAGGGGACAATCTCATCTGGGCATCATCTGGAGTGATCCTACGAAGTTACAATGAAATCCCTTCATAAATATGACCTGTAGACTGTGTTCACGGTTTTTGGGCTTCGGGCACTTGTAGCCATCACAGCTGACCAATCACGACCAAAAGAGGATGTCATCATCTAGGCATTATATGGAGTCAACCTAATAGGTTACAATGAAACGATATGATCTTTTACCTATGCTAAAGGTTTTTGGGCTCGGGCACCCATCAAGGCTGAATGATCGCGATCAAAATGGGACGTTCTCATCTAGACATTATTTGGAGTCATCCTACGAAGTTACAATGAAATCCCTTCATAAATATGACCTGTAGACTGTGCTAAAGGTTTTCGGGCTTCGGGCACCTTTAGCCGTCACAGTTGCCCAATCATGTCCAAAAGGGGACGTTCTCATCTAGACATTATATGAAGTTAACCTACCAAGTTACAAAATCACTTCATAAATATGACCTGTAGACTGGGCTAAAGGTTTTTCGGGCTTTGGGCTCGGGCAGCCATCATGGCTGAATGATCGCAACCATAGGGGACAATCTCATCTGGGCATCATCTGGAGTGATCATAAGAAGTTACAATGAAATCCCTTCATAAATATGACCTGTAGACTGTGCTCAAGGTTTTCGGGCTTCGGGCACTTGTAGCCATCACAACTGACCAATCACGACCAAAAGGGGATGTCATCATCTAGGAATTATATGGAGTCAACCTAACAGGTTAAAATAAAATCCTTCAATAAATATGACCTTTTGCCTATGCTAAAGGTTTTTGGGCTCGGGCACCCATCAAGGCTGCATGATCGTGATCAAAATGGGACGTTCTCATCTAGACATTATTTGGAGTCATCCTACGAAGTTACAATGAAATCCCTTCATAAATATGACCTCTAGACTGTGCTAAAGGTTTTTGGGCTTTGGGCCCCTGTAGCCGTCACAGTTGCCCAATCACGTCCAAAAGGGGACTTTCTCATCTAGACATTGTATGAAGTCAACCCACCAAGTTACAATGAAATTCCTCAATAAATATGACCTGAAGACTGTGTTAAAGGTTTTCGGGTTTTGGGCTCGGGCAGTCGTCACGGTTGGCAGATCATGCCCAAATGGGGACATTCTCATCTAGACATCATAAGGAGTCATCCTACCAAGTTACAATGAAATCCCTCCACATTAAACATGTCCTGCAGACTGTGCTAAAAGTTTTGGGGTTTCGGGCTTGGGCAGCCATCACGGTTGATAGATCATGCCCAAAAGGGGACGTTCTCATCTAGGCATTATACAGAGGCATCCTACCAAGTTACAATGAAATCCCTTCATAAATACGACCTGTAGACTGTGCTAATGGTTTTCGGGTTTTGGGCTCGGGCAGCCATACCAGTTGCCCGATCACGACCAAAAGGGGACGTTCTCATCTAGACATGACCCCAAACCTGCATATGAAATTTCGTGACGATCAGAAAAGAACTGCGGGGTGTAGCCCGTGCTAAAGGAAAATGTGAACAGACGTCACAGACTCATAGACTCACAGACTAACAGACTAACAGACCCACAGACTAACAGACTCACAGACTAACAGACTAACAGACTCACAGACTCACAGACTAACAGACTTCCGCACGCGTGATGGCAATAGCTTATCTTGACTATGTCAAGTTAAGCTAAAAACCGAATTGCTCTAATTTCCAGCTCTCTATCTTTTCTACCTCCTCTATCTCATCAGACACACGACCAAACTGAATGACAAACTATGAGGGATTGAAACAATCCTCAAGCAAAGATGTGCAGAAAACCTAACAAGACCAAGGCAAGGATTGAAACAATCTTGCCAGCAAACACCCCTTTTAAGGTCTTTTTTTTTGGGGGGGGGGGAGGGGTGTGGAGGAGGTCATTTGGAATTCCCGAAGGATAACCAGATACCTCAAAATCACATACGGCATCCTATCTCCCAGAAGGCTTGATGGATGACTCCCGGTTTTTTCAAACTAAACTGTTGGAGCTTTCTCCATTCCTTTTTTGTAACCGCTATGGTCATAAACCGGGGCCGCTACCAAACCGGCGTTGCTGTTTGGTTTTCTTTTTTCTTTTTCCCTCAAAATTGCCATCGCACAACATTATATTCTGGCTCGCCACCATGGTGGGACTCAAACCTCTACCATCGACAAGCTGGAACAGAATGGAGCCCACTCTCTATTAGTCTTAATGGCGTTGAGGGTTTGGTCTTTGACAATCTATCACTCCAATGCAAACTGCCGGGAATTCTAAGAGCGTGAATACCACTTCAGACCCCATATGAGGCAATAGGAAAGCTAGGCCTGTGTGATCCAAGATCCAAGTGAAATAAAATAAGGCTAACCGGGTCGCAAGGGATTTGTAAATCCCACATCGTCCCTGCGCGCCTTCGGCGCGCTAAAACCTTTCATTCATTCATTCAAGTTGGAACATTACATTCTGGCTCGCCACCATGGTGGGACTCAAACCTCTACCATCGCTGAACTGGAACCGAATAGAGCCCACTCTCTAATAGTTTTAAAGGCGTTGAGGGATTGAGTATTGACCATCTAACACTCCAACGTAAACTGCCGGGTATTCTAACCGCGTGTATACCCCCTCAGACTGCATTTTGGGCAATAGGAAAGCTAGGCCTGTGTAATCCAAGTGAAATAAAATAAGGTAACCGGGTCGCAAGGGATTTGTAAATCCCACATCGTCCCTGCGCGCCTTCGGCGCGCTAAAACCTTTCATTCATTCATTCATTCATTCATCTGATATCCTCGATCTAATTATCGACAGTGACTTCCCTGATAAAGCACATCGATGACCACTGGGTCGGCGATGATGACTTACGCAGCGATCACCTCCCGGTCCATGCCTCACTGCAGATAGGAAACGGCCCACTCAGGTACCCCCCCCCCCCCCACGCTCCGCAGAAATTTTAGAAAAATTAATTGGAATCTCTACCGCGAAATCATCGATATCAAACTCACCCCCCCCCCCCACCCACCCCACCCCCATCTAATGCAGCAGAACTCGAAACCCAATGCGAGGGCATAGAGAAAATCATTAACCCTAAACGAAATATGCCCCAAAAAAGAAGTGCGACCCTGGAGAAATACTATCTCGGGCGACACACTGTCACTAATCAAAACCAAACGTAGAGCTCTTCGCGCTCTTAAAACCGAAACTGACCCCGGCAAGAAAGCTGACCTCAAAAAAACATATAACCGCCTTCATGGCGAAGTCAAGGAATCTCTCAAAGCTGAAAAACAAGCCAACTGGGAAAAGGCAACAGACAATCTAAACGGGGTCCAAGATGCCAAACAATTCTGGGACTCTTTCAAAATCCTAACAGGGCAAAAAAACAAGGGCGGCAAAGCTGCTGCCAAACCTCTTAAAAGGGAAGACGGTTCCTTCACGCGCACCGACAAAGACAAGGCCGACACTTTTGCCGACCTCCTAAGAAAAAACGCATCGCCCGTATCAAGGTACGGGCAATTATGACGCCGCCATTAACGCGATCGATGACCTCATCAATGAACACCCTGAAATCTACCGTGACCCCAAATTCGATAACGAGCCAGAAGACGGAGATGACGATGACCTCGTCACCCCCATCACCAATGACGAAATCATCAACGTCATAAAAAATGCAAAAATTCCTCCTCACCCGACGAAGACGAAGTAAGCTACAAAATTCTAAAACAAAGCCCAAACTCCCTAATCGAAAAACTAAACAAACTGTTCAACGCATGCCTCACCCATGGCTACTTTCCCAAATGTTGGAAAAAAGCCATCGGTGTCATGATACCAAAACCTGACAAGGACCCCTCCGATCCAACCAGCTACCGCCCAATCAGCCTCCTCAGCTGCATTGGTAAGACATTCGAACGAATCCTTACCAATTGGTTCAGGGGGCACCTTGAAGACATCGATTTTTTCAATAAATGGCAAAGAGCCTATAGAAACCGGAAAGAAGGCATCGAACATGTCTACCGACTTGTCACCCAAATGAAAACCGCTATCAACAATCGGCAAATAGGCGCGGCAGTCCTGTTAGACGTCGAAAAAGCATTTGACTCCGTTTGGCATAATGGAATGCGCTACAAATTATCAAAAATGAAACTCCCCAAGAAATTGCTCAAATTACTATCCTCTTTGTTTAATGATCGCGAAATTAAAGTCAGAGTGAACAATGAAATGTCTGACATTGCCCCCCTTGAAGCAGGCAACCCCCATGGATCCGTCCTAAGCCCCCTCCTTTACATCTTCTATGTAAATGACCTCAACTTCTCCGAGGATCGTGTTCAAGTCTCCCAATTCGCGGATGATAAGGGCCTCTGGGACTCTAACAATACAGCCAATCTGCTCCAAAACCCCTGCAACGCGCTCTCGATGACCTAGAACAATGGTGTGCCAAATGGAGAATTAAGCTAAACGCCAATAAAACCCAACGAATCACCTTTACCTGCAAGAAAAATAAACGTGATTTTGACCTTAAACTTATGGATAACACCCTCCCAGAATGCAAAGAAGTGAAATTCCTGGGCATCACCACTGACCAAAAACTGTCCTTCAACAAACATACCGACGACATGGCGAAAAAAGCTACCAAACGAATTAACTTACTGAAAATGCTTAAGGGTACTTCATGGGGGGGGGGGGGGGGGGGGGCAACCAGTCCACCCTACTCAAACAATACAAATCCTTTGTGCGCCCAGTACTCGAATACGGTGCAATCATACTAACTGACCTCAACCAAACTAATATGGCAAAACTCTAGAGGGTCCAAAAGCACGCGCTTAGAGTTGCCCTCCGCGCCCCATGGGACACACCCATCAAAACACTCCACGACAGGGCCGATATCCCCACCATTAAAGACCGCCTAGCCACCCTGGCCGCGAAAAATCATGACCGGTTAGCCGACAGCGAACTAATCTCCGAACTTGGAACAATTTGCGAAAGCCGATAAAAGCCCAAAAATTGCAATCAAAACTAAGACCGCTCGAATTAAACTAGGGAACGACAAGGTGAACTAACAGGCAGAAAAACAGCTTAACTGTGGCCTTCTACCAGAAAGGCCTGCCTTCACCGACTCAAGCAAAATTACATCAGGATTAAATATTGTTAAAAACTAAACAAATAGGGAATGAGAAGGTGAACAAACAGGTAGAAAAACAGCTTAACTGTGGCCTTCTACCAGAAAGGGCTGCCTTCACCGACTCAACTAAAAATTACATCAGGATTAAATACTGTTATAAAAACTAATTAATAAATAGGGAACGAGAAGGTGAATAAACAGCCAGAAAAACAGCTTAACTGTGGCCTTCTACCAGAAAGGGCTGCCCTCACCGACTCAACTAAAAATTCCATCATGATTAAATACTGTTATAAAAACTAAATAACAAATAGAGAACGAGAAGGTGAATAAACAGGCAGAAAACAGCTTAACTGTGGCCTTCTACCAGAAAGGGCTGCCTTCACCGACTCAGCTTAAGATTAAACCTTAAGATTGAACAAAATGTGCTACTTTTATCTTTACAGTTTACATACTTTAATGAAAACTAATTCTACCTTCTTCTTTTAAGCTGGTACACAGAAGATGCTTTTTGACCAGCACCCCAATAATCGCCACAGACAGTCTAACCGTTATGGAAACAGTCACCCCACGGTTCCTGAACATCCTCCGCTCCATCCCTAAAAGTGGTCGACCACTTTAAGGGAGGCGAGCGTTGGTCCTGCGTCCCGCCTCTGTCCCTTTTTGTAAGCGCATTGCGCATCTTCTTGTCCCAACCCAATAGGATTACAATGCAGGCCTGCCCCCGAACCAGGGAAGTTCGGGTCTACTTCTTCTTGGTGGTCCCCGAAAGTGGTCGTTGTTGTTGTTTTCCTTCAAAGAGTCCAACCAAACAGAGACAGCCTGAGGCAGATTATACTTGCCAGTGATGGCCATCACTCATAATCATCCTCGAAGCGGCAGACTATACTTGCCCGAAAATCCAGATCGATTGCACCCTCGGGGAGAAGTAGTACCTTTGTGAGAGGACCCAACCTCTCACACTGGTCCTCACCCGAGGGTTCAACCGACATCAGCCAAGAGACCATCACGATGCAACTGGTGACACCGGCCGAGTACCCGAAGCAGTCCCCCCTCAACACGCCTAGAGAATGAATCACCTACAGTCAATGAGGGTCGAAAGGGGCTTGTTGCCTATACCGTCCCTGCGCGCCTTCGGCGCGCGAAACCATTCCTTTCGGCCGACGACAGGACCCGGTCTGGTTCATTCATCACCTTGCTGTCAAGCTGTGAACACCTCAAGATTTTCATCCGCCTTTCAGGAAAGTGACTACAATCATATTCTGGAAAAATTAAAAGAGTTAAAACATACTTATACACATAGATTTTAACACACATAGATTTAAACCTAGGAAAAATGACGCAGTTCACTAAATCATCATCAGCATTAAACACTCAGGAAAAGAGAAGAGAAGAGAAGAAGGATGACAGGAAAAACAAGAAGGACAGGGAGATAGCTGCGGGAAGAGAGTCAGAAGGAAACAAGGTTAGTGCTGGTAATTCTAAAAATTCCGGGGGGCAAGCGAATAGGGACTCAGAGGGGTGCAATGAGCTTTTGGGAAAGCAGTTAGAAGCTCTAACAAAGCAGATTGCCGAATTGAGAGAAGAACTTAAAGCTAAGGATGTCTATCTAGATGAGGGAGGCGCTTAGGGCCAAAGACCTCTAAATTTCTGAGATGCTAAGAAATTCTTTTATTATGCCATCCCCACTATCACCTGGATCTCCAGCTAAAGAGATCCAAGTAGTGGCAAAAAGAAGTGACCTTAAGCACTACCAAATTAATATTAAATAATTGGGCTTAATTTTGAACTCCAGGGCCAGTAGATTGAAGGCTGAAAATATTATGCCTCTAGGGGTTTGTTCTGCTACATTTTTGGGGAGAGTGCCAAATGGGACCAGCCTATGGAGTTGTAACAAGGCAAAACATACCACTTTCAGGAAATAAACTGAAATTGTTCTATTTCTACAAAATATGAGGGCTTTATTCTGAAGAGTTGAATTATAATTTGAATACTAAATGCCCTATAGTTGTGCACCATTCTATCTTCAAAGTGAAGCCTTCTGTTCTTTTGAAGCTGCTTGTTGCAATCTTTTGCAAGACTGCCACTATTTGAAGGCTGATGGTTGTGTTGATGTATTCCATTATATCATCAAAGTGAAATTATTATATACCTAGGGGTTTATTGAGAACTACAGGCTTCAGCAATTTGAAGGCTAAAAGTTCTGCAGTTATACTTTTGTATCTGAGGTTCTGTAGTTATACTATATTATCAGCAACAACAGGTGACCTTAAGCACTAACAAATTAATATTAAATAATTTGGGCTTAATTCTGATCTCCATGACCAGCAGTTTGAAGGCTGAAAATACTATATCTCTATGGGGTTTGTTTTGTTACAAATTTCGGGAGAGTGCCAAATGGGACTAGCCTTTGGATTTGTAACAAGGCAAAACATGAACATTTCATGGCTGCAGAAAGGAACCATAAACACCAACAAATGAATATCAAATATCTGGGATTTATTCTGAAAAGAGGCACAGTAATTTGAATACTGAAGGCCTGCATTTATGCCACTTTCAGGAAAAAAATTGAAATTGTTCTATTTCTACAAATTATCAGCAAAAAAGAAGCTATCAAGCGAACATGTTTTTTTTAATTAATTTAAACTACATGTATAGCAATCTGTTATCACAAGACAAAACATGAATCAAACCATTATACCTCACGCCTTAACACAAAAGTGTGTCAGGGTGAATGTTGTATAACTGGTTTGGATCTGTGAACATTGAGTTATACTGTAATAACCGCTTTGACCTGATCCAGATAAAGCGTGCAAACAAGAGTTCTTTAAAAGTAAATGAACGACAAGGAATTAAATCCACTTCTCTGTAAGTATTGCTGATTTCTTATCCAAACCAAATGAATACTGTATGTCGAAGAACTATATTTATTATCTTGACTTGAGAATTGACTCACATTTTTCGCTGCGCAGTCAAACGTTTAATACGGCACATTGGGAGCGCGGTGGCTCAGTAGGTAGAGGTGCAGGCTACAAGCCGAGAGGTCCTCGGTTCGAATCCCACCTGCGGCAACCGCGTTGTGTGCCTTGGGCAAGACACTGCATCTCCATTGCCCGCTTGGGGGGCACGATGACGCCGTGTACTAAGGCGTACTGCACGTCGATGGTACGCATGTTTTCAACCAATCTAACCCTGCCTGTGCTGCAGTGCGGAGTTACGATGTTGGGGAGCTGGCAGCTGCCGTTGCTTGGTGGTTCTCTCCGGGTACTCCGGCTTCCTCCACCCGTAAAACTGCCACGTCATGATTAGCCATTGTGCATAAATAAATAAATAAATAAATACGGCACATTGTGCCCAATATATGAATATAACAAACAAAGGAATCAGCTACAATGTCATTTTGATCAGCCTCACAAAACATGCGTAAGTACAATGCCGTGAACCACCAGCTCATGGTGAACTACCAGCTCATAATAATAACAATACTAATAGAACACATAAGGGAAATTGTTCAATAATTATATCAATGTTTCCTACAGGTTACAAACCTGTAATTATTCTCGACAGCAGATCTCTATTCACTCATGTCTCAAGATTAAGCACTTTCTTCTTACGTTTAAATACAACATGCCAAGCAATTATCTGTCAATGGATCCAGCAGAAACCAAATCTACAATTGATTATCAGTTAGACCATGGCTAACTCAGTAAGCCTCGATGAGGTTCAGAGTGAAGATGCGTATGATTTTATTGCAACTTACAACACCATTGGCAACAACAACGACGATTCGCCATGCTCCCCTTTTCTGATTGAAAACCAGAGTTGTGATTATTATTCCACAAAAAGTTTCAAAGAACTCCTGCCATTAAATAACAATAAATTGACTTTATTGAATCTAAATTGTAGAAGCATTAATGCCAACTGGGACCAATTTCGTAATTTGCTCTGTGATATACAGGTCAATGACAATCTTTTTGATTACATTGGCCTGACGGAAACGTTCTTTGTTCATAACAATATTGCCTATGAACTCGAAGGTTATCATCCTTTAATGTCTCGATGCAGACCAGTTGATGATGACGGTAGGGGTGGGGTAGGTTTACTCGTTAAAAATAACGTCAACTTCCAAATTAGGGAAGACTTGTCACCTTTTGTCCCGCATGTATTTGAATCTTTGTTCATAGAAACATCTTCAAAGTTCAAAAATATAATTGGGGTAATCTAACGGCCCAACACAGCACCCAAAGCAGATCTTGATCTGTTTTTATCCACATTATTAAAACTCACTGAAAAACTGAACCAGGAAAATAAGAGCGTGTACATCATGGGAGACTTCAACATAAACCTTCTAAAATTTGGAAGCCACAATAAAACAAACCAATACGTAGACCTTATGTTTAGTGCCAGTTTTATGCCCATTATCACCAGGCCGACAAGACTCACAGACACATCCGCGACATTAATAGATCATATATTTCGTAATAACGTCAACGATTATTCGGCTGGCATTTTAATCACGGACGTGGGTGATCATTTCGCTACATTTTACATAGAAAACGCACCTAATCACAAACAATACAAAGAAACGAGCTTTAAGCGATCCTTTAAAAAGGAAAATGTTGATTATTTTAAGACTCTCTTACATGATTGTGACTTTGGTGATGTATTCGGCTGTACGTGTCCAAACGATGCTTATGATGCATTTCTTTCTCATTTCGATAGCTGTTTTAACCGAGCATTCCCTTTGAAAATGACGGTGACTCCCAAGAGATTCGTCAAGAGAGAGCCCTGGATGACCTCGGGACTAATCCAATCATCTATAAATAAACGGCGCCTCTATGTAAAAAAACTGAAATCCCCTATACCAACTAATATAGAACAATATAAAAGATACTGTAAACTCTATAACAAACTAATACGTATGGCAAAGGCCACCTACTATGAGAGGATTCTTGAGTGGAATAAAAACATTCTCAAAAAGTCTTGGGATATATTACGTAAGGCAATTAGTAAGTCCCAATATGGCCATGCAGCTCCCTTATTTTTCATGGATAATGATATCCGAGTTGACAATCCTAACGTCATTGCCAACAAATTTAATCAATTTTTTATTGAAATAGGAAAAACGCTAAATAACCAAGTACCCTCACCTTGTCGGCAACATACAGAATATCTGAAGGATATCAGCAACAGTGACTCTTTTTTCATTTCGCCCTCAAACAAACAAGAAGTGATCCTTACTGTTAACTCTTTCCTACCCAAAACAAGTCACGTTTGCAATAATGTTACTTCTAAACTGTTGAAAGACATAATATATCAAGTGGCTGAACCATTAACCCATATTATTAATCTATCTTTTTCTTCGGGCATTGTTCCCAACAAAATGAAGATAGCCAAAGTTATACCTATTTATAAATCTGGTGACAAACATATTTTTAACAATTATAGGCCTGTTAGCATCCTACCAGCTTTTTCAAAAATCCTAGAAAAAATAATGTATACACGACTTACAAGCTACCTTAATACCCATGAAATCTTATACCCGTTTCAATTCGGGTTTAGAAAAGGACACTCAAGTTTTCACCCAATTCTCCATCTTTTGAATAATGTGGCTAAGATGAACGACCAAACGACCAAAGACCCTACTTTGACTGTATTCCTAGATTTTTCGAAAGCCTTTGATACAGTTGATCATGCAATACTAGTAAATAAGCTACAACACTATGGGATTAGGGGTCAAGCAAACCTATGGTTTAAGGATTATCTCACCCATAGAAGCCAGTATGTACAATTTCAAGATATTGCCTCAGATTTACAACCAATCTCGACTGGCGTCCCACAAGGGCCTATTCTTGGACCAATTCATTTCTCATCATTATTAATGACTTGTCAAACTGTACCATCCTTGACATTTTATCATTTGCGGATGATACAACAGCTTTTAGGTCCGGTAATAACTTAGATACCCCTTTTTAACAATACGAATGAAGAGCTTATAAAAGTCCAGCAATGGTGTGCTGCCAATAAATTGGTAATTAATGCATCGAAAACTAAATTCATCATGCTACATCCCCCCAATGATTCGTGTCAAGTAGATAATGGAAGGTTAAGATTAGGTGATACGCATCTGGAGCGTATCGGCAGCCAGTGTAATGAAAAAGTAGCAAAATTTCTTGAAGTCCACGTAGATGAAAATTTAACCTTCAATCGCCATATCTCAATTGTTTGCTCAAAAGTGTCAAGGGCTATATATGCCATCAACAGGGCAAAAAATATGCTGCCGTTAAATGCCCTGAAGATCTTGTATTTCTCGCTAATCCACAGTCATTTTCTATATGGAATCCAAGTCTGGGGGTCATTCACCGTCTACAAGAAAATTCTTCATGTTGCAGAAAAAAGCGATTCGAATTATTAGTAAGAAAAGAAGAGTATCACATACCGACCCCCTTTTTAAAACCCTCAAAGTTCTTAAATTTAATGACCTCTACAAAACCCAAGTTCTGTTGTTTATGCATGACTGGCAGAATAACAGATTACCTGTATCATTTAATAACATGTTCCAGCAATATATAAATCCAACAGCATGATGACCAGGCAGACCGGTAAATTGCAACTTCCTAAGCCGAGGACAAAGTTTTCATCAGATCTCCCTTTCCATACGTTCCCCAGACTATGGAATACAATCGACCAGAATACACAGAACTTAACCAGGCCGCAGTTTAAAAAGAAACTGACGGCCTTACCCCTCGACAGATATTCAGAGATTGTACGCTGTAACTTTAGAAACTGTCCTGACTGCGTTTAATTACCAGATAAGAAAATAAAAATATAAAATATAAAATAAAAGTTATGTCTGTTGATGCCATGATCCCGTTCCCCTTTACTTTACTTTATTTCGGTTCAGTTCAGCCCAGTACAGTGCTTAAAATTAACATAAACACTTCACTGTCTCTGGAGCAGCCTCTTTATCCTCTAAGTGCAGCCAAGCGACGTGATCAATTGCCGATGCTATCGTGGTGTGTTCTCCACTTACTCCTTGCTGTTTCAGTTATTTTTTGTTCTTTGGTGTACATGAATACTAAATTAAGACCAGTTACAACAACATGTGTAAGACAGGGCCTGAAACCCGAGATCTCTTCAAAAAGGATTTTGGCTTTCAGACCTGGCTACATTTAAAAACTTTTGGAATAGATGGTGGTCGTAGTCATGTTCCATATATAACATTCTTTGACTCAGTACGTCGTGGAACTATGCTTCGTTTGATACAGAGTCAAGTCGCTATAATCAGGTATTCTCGGTCTATCCAATATTTCTTCAATAACTGTGATCCTTATATGCTCGGTCATTTTGTAAATAATACAAAATTGCTCAACTTAAAAACTGTTTTCGAATGCACGATCTGCTGTCGAGAAATTCTTCTATTTCTACAAGGGGCGACAGGAAGACAGCTAACATTGCTATGTCGCTTCCTTGCAGTATATCAAAGTATGTTAAAATGAATTGTTTAGTTTTCCTACTGTACTTTATATGTAATTGATATACTGTGAATAAAGGTGAATTGAATTGAATTGATCCAAGTAGTGGCAGAGATCCATTCTGTCCCAAACAGTAATGAGGTCAGCCCGATAGAGGTTCTGGCTGCCTCTGGGGGCATTCCTTCTGAAAAAGAAAGCAGTAGCGTCAATAGCGTCAACAAGAATGCCAATAGTCGCGGTGCTGAAAAGACAAGTAAAAGAGAATCCACAAGTTCAGCAGCCACAGCATCGGAGGAGGGTAGCAGCCCAAAATCCTATGCTGAGGCTGTGCTCGTGCTCGTGGAGTCAACTCCAAAACAAATACAAAAATCACAGTGGATCCTCTGGGAACCAAATTCTTTAACCCGGATTGATCTCTGTCACAGTTACTAAACACGCAGGCGAGTGGGATAGGTTCCAGTCACGATACTGAGCACAGCGGGGAGTCTGTTCCCGCTAGTGACCCCAGCAATATGATCCAAGGGGGGGGGGGGGGGGGGGGGGGGACTCCCCTAAAAAGAAAACAAAATAGTTTCGATTCTGAGTGCGAGTTGCAGGAGGTGACGGGTGCTGATGGATTCTCCACTTTGACACCCAGAGCGGTTAAGAAGTGCAGAAGCCTCCACCATCCCACCTCTTCCAGTTCCACTCAGGCCAAGAGTACTAACAGGACTAATTCTCAAAATGGAAATAAGAATAACCACACTATCAGCAGTAACTTAACTGTTGACGACAATGATCTCACTGCCACTGCCAACAAAAACATTACAGTCAGAGAGTCCGGCCGGGAGGTAGTTGTGAATAAATGTCACTTTGCTTTCTCTCCACACCTTCGGGACCTCTTGATTTTCTATGGCTAGATTGAATAGGGCAGTTAGGCTTTCCACGAGTTCCTCTCCCCCTTTTTTGATAAATTCGTTTGGAATTTCATCCACTCCTCCTGCTTTTCCATCTCTTAATTTTGAGATCACATTTCGCACCTCCACCGTTTTAATTTCGCTGAACAAGAAGTTGGCTAGGTTTTCCTCGACCTGATTCGGACACTCAGGTGGGTTCCCCGTGCCCCGTCGCTTATCGTTTACCTTTTCCCAGTGCTTGACTAGTTCTGATGTGACTTGATCTTGCTCGTCTGTAACTCTGCCATCTACTGTAATACTCTGTGGGTTACTTCCTTTGTTACGTTTATTCACCCATTTCCAAAATACGTTCGAATTCGACCCCCCCCCCCCCCTCCCTGTCGTTCTTATCGTCCTAATAAGACTGCTATTTCGCACTCTCCGATTATCGTCTTTAATCTTATTTACTTTATTTCGTGCTTGTTGGTATTCTTCCTTTGCTACCGTGGCCTCATTGCTTTCCGCCCCCTTAAGTTTTATACTTCTCCTGTATGCAGCACATTTAGCTATTTTTCCCTTTATGGCCCTTTTCAGTTCTTCATTCACTTTGTACCCAAGTTACCGTGTTGGCACCCTGATCTTTCCTACACTTTCCTCCCCTGCCTCCACTTGGCTCGAAACTATGGCGTCCGCCATCTTCTGGACACTGCCCCCCTTGGGTGCGGTTGCAAGCTTTGGTTTCAGTATTTCATTGAACTTCGCCCAGTCAGCATCCTTTTTGAGTCCCCAAACCTCCTTAAAACTTCCTTTGCTTTTTATTAGATTTTTGGCCCTGATCGTCACTGTAATCAAGTTGTGATCACTATCAACCTCCATTTTACCAGCATCATCCACTTCTACCCCTATCACCTCCCTCCATAAATTAATATTTGTGAGAATGTAGTCGACTATTAATTTTCTGTCGTTCCTCTCCCATGTCCATTTCCCCTTACACCTCGCGTCCCTGTTCAGAACCTTCAGACCGAGCTCGTTTGTGAAGTTCTACAGCTTCCTTCCATTCCTGTTGACTTTCTTGTCCCCACCCTCTATGCCTTCTTCCTTGTCACCTATGTGGCCATTAAAGTCACCCAACAGAATTATACCCAGCCCCTTGTTTTGTAGCTCTGTGATATTGGCCCTTAGTGTTGGAATTATACCATACTGCAAATGAGGGTCGAAAGGGGCTTGCCCCAAAACGTCCCAGCGCGCCTTCGGCGCGCTAAAATCATTCTTTTAGTTTTTAGTTAGTAAATAATGTATTTCTTGTCAATAAAATGAAGGTAAGCTGCATTTTCGTTCCGTTATTACTGTATACAGAGATAAGTTCTATAAAACCTATCTAAGTCGAAAGATGCTTTGGATATCCTTAATTTGTCTGATATCTTAGCCTTGTACTTGGATATCCTTAGCATCTAAAGCCATAGCTAGTTTTTATATAACTTATCTCTGCATACCGTTATAATGGAATTGCGGTCATTTTAGTGCGAAATGTAAATATTTCCATTTGTTGTAAATAATGTCATTTTGGGTGCGAGATGTAAATATTTCCATTTTTTATTAAAAATTTTGTTGCTTAAGTTGTATGATTTATACTTAGAGACAGTAATAAAGAAGTCTTTCTATTCTATTAGAACTGTGTGTTGTCAATCAATTAATTCCCTAATCCATATTAACAGTCAATAGTGATGGAAATTATCTCATTCCGCAGGTTACATAATAGAGGTTATTAGGTTGTTAAACTGAAAAATACTGATCAATTAACACCTCTTAATATCCTCTATTTTCTATCCTGGTGGATGAGATAACCCCTTCACTACTGACTGTTAATATAGGAGGCCGAAACGTCCAGGGCCGAAACGTCTCGAGGCCGATCGTCTCGAGGCCGAAACGTCCCATTACCCCAAGGATCAAAACCCAGAGGGACTTGATCACACAGAAAGGAAAGCGATTTGCGAAGGGACAACACAGGCTTAAAGGATGTCCATATCAAGGACAGGGAACGGATACCGCGCACAATTCAAGAAAAATGTAAAAATGCTCAATTTAACTCAAGAAAATCCAAAATTTTACCCTTCTTAATCCCACAATTGTCGAATTAATTTTTACCTGTGCATCGGTACCGAGGAACATAATCTACTCATACCAGAACCAAGAGTAGTTTTTTTTTTCAATTGGCAGAAGGTCGAATTCGTGGGGTTTCAACCGCTCACCCCACCTCACATCCATGCGACATGTTGGACATGTCTTCGACTGTGAGGCCATGTCAACCCACGTCTGTCCACAGACGAGGTGAACTTTTGCTTTACAGCGAGGACATTCATAAGCGAGAGCTTCGCCCTGAATGTCCTCCAAACAAACACAACAATGCCCGGTTTCACCACTTGTACACTGTTCGTAGGGTATAGTGTTTAGACGAATTTTGTGGTCCTCGAGTGCTTCTTTTAAGAACTGGTATGGGGGTTGAGCTTTCTCCCACTCCAATGTTTCAAAAACATTCCAGTGTTCTGAGCTCAACTGCACATACGTTGGGTGACCATCAATGAACTTGGTTACTTCGTGCAGTTCAATGCTTCGGAATGGCCGTATATGATTAGATCCATCCATATAGTAGCGGCCAGTCCAGAACTGGTCATTCCAGTACCTGACCACCTTTGATGGGCAGCCGGCTGGCTGACCTACTCGTCGATCACCAGTCAACCACAAACACTCGACTTCTTCTGCATCGCGGCCACAGGCTTGGATCACGTGCAAATGGGGAAAGACGTAGTCGTCTTCGGTTATCAAATATCGGAGATGTACTTCATAGTGTCGTACACTAACACTGTTAAATGCTGTCTCGAAGTACATCTCATCCCAAGTCCGGAGCAAGCGCTGTCCCATACGACCCATACGCAACAACGATTTTGTTTCGTGAGGTCCCTCAGGGACATGCAGTTGTTGATCAAAATAGAAATTTTGTTCCTCATAAAAATTTTCGCTGTCTTTAACGTTTATCGCGGGTACCGATGCCATTTTCTTCTGTATTAAACTTTATACTAAGTAAACTAAATAAAACTATAATATAAACGAACTAAATAACGGAATACTATTTTATTTACACATGATTATTTTACACTTCCCTTCCTATGCACGCTCCCCCGTGTGTTTGTGTGCTTCTAGTACCTTCCTTGACAGTCAATTCACACACGTACTAGTTTTGGGATTGTCTTATGTGGGGTACCGGTGAGTACTTATCTAAAACCTGCCGGATACCCCACTTTTAGAATCTGTAAGCTTTTGTAGAACTTTGACAAGGATATCTGAAAATCAGTTATAGCTTACAGAGGATCAAAAAGACAACCGCACACGACTGCTATTTCCCTTGGATTTTCTCCACAGTCTGCAGAATGGTACTAACAGACCTTGGAAGAACTCCAAGAGAAATATTTTCAATGGCTATAATTAGTCTATTCCCTCTTCCCCATTGAAGGCAGTGCCAAACTCTCTGAAATGTCTCCGGATCCACCAATTATCGGTTCCGGGAACTATCGTTAACTGTAGACGAGGATTCACATACTCTCGCCATGTCCAACAAGGATGTTTCCATTTGTACAGCAGTATGTACGTCGGCACGCCACAGGAAAAAGCTTCTTCCCGTTGATGTACTATCGACGTACTCACCGTGGGTAGGAAGAATCTTACACTATAATAATGATCATAACTCCTCCAAAATATATTTCTTTTCCATCTGGGAATACTGTATTTGGAACACTGGATGTTCCATGGGCCATTCAACTTTGTCTGGGATGGGTTCACCATACAATAGGCGTCGACACTCAGAGACTACTTGTTCAGAATAGTCCCTGGCGTCACGAAGTTTATGTCCTAGAATTCCTTCGACCACTGCTCTGATTACAGTACCTGACAGGTCGGTAGCCATTGTTCGTGCATAAGATTGTCGAGCTCTCCTAACTCGAGCGTAACTATCTTCACCATTAACCTCCGCTTCTGCCATCTTAACTAAGTAACTACGAAAATAAAACACAATATATTTCAAAATAAGATCCAAAATAAGAATAAAATCTCAAGGAACCAGTCCCTTAACTGTTAGGCTTTCACCATCAAAGTTCTGCTACTGTTTCTATTTACAACTCTCGCACTTGAGATGGCACGATGTAGGATCGGTAAATGGTATTAGGTCCCATCCTAAAATTAAAAATACCACCATCAAAATCAGGATGGGTAACCTTATACAACACATAATACTGGTTACTTCTCGGGAGTCCACTGGACCTAAACAAACTTGCCGTCGAGCTCTCCAATTAAGAAATCTACCCCATGGATTACACCTCCCGATGTGTCGTCATACAGACCACATCTCATGGACTAAACGGTTTACCGTTATTCTGTGACTATGATAATGTCTTTCAAAATCTCCACTTGAATACACTAAATCTGGACAATTTAAGATACGCAGAACTCGAGAACGACATTTAAACAAAATATGGGTCGGACAAGCAGAATCATACCAATAAACTATATCTCGTTCAATTTCAACTGTGACTGCAATATTTTGAAAATCATAGTAAACACATCTGAAGGCATCTTTGGATGTGAATGCACGATGAACCTGTAAATATCTCAGTTCATAAGTATTTGGTTGAACCACATTATTTAACACCGCAGGTCTTCGGCCAGTTCGAGGGCAAACGGCAGGGGGAGGCTCATCATTGTTCATATATTCATAAGCAGCATATTCCCAGGGTAATGGGTGTACATAGTGTCTACAAAGGGAGTGACAGAAATTTCTTCCCGATCACTCAGTTGGTGTTCTGCCTCCTCATCCGTTTGACCCCTACAATGATGCTCTGTACCAATTGTTTCACTTCCGGCAGTATCTACTGTTTCACTACTACTTGAGTCACTCATTGTAATCACTGAAAACACAAATAATATTGTTCAACATTAGTTAAGTTGAAGTTATTGTTGTCATAGTATTGTCTCGTTTTCTCAAGTTCGCACCTGCTTCTCCAGTATCTACGTCATAGTTCACTGTCGGGTATAACTGAGGAGGAGACGAGGACGCTTGAGGTTGGACCTGTCTTACTTTTGTTTTTGAGTCTCTTGCATCTTTTACTAATTGTTTCATAATTGTCACTATTTCATCTGAAGGTGGTGTCATAGTTCGTAGAGTGTTTGTTGGTTATCTCATAGTTGTATACAAAGGATCATCATCATCATTAAATGCAACATTAGACATTCCACAAACATCAGCAGAAAAATTAGAATTTCACTTTCATTTATTCTTATAACGTAAGATAATGTTATGCAACTTAATATGGCCTTGTGCCCTGATACATCTTATTAATAAGTATATGCCCAAGATAAGAAACATACATCCCACAAAATAAGCCCACTTTGGTACTTCAAATGGTTCGATCGGGGTTAACTGTAATTTATCTAGTTCGCTTAATAGGTCATCCATTTTTAATTCATCTAAATGTTTAATAGATTTCGGAATCGCGAAATTCGTTATGTTCACTTTCTTGAACACAGGTTGCCAAACTTGTCGTTGAGTCAACGAGAAATTGGGCAAGACTGTCTTCGATACTAAACGATACGTGATATTATCGCAGCGATGAAAATAACTGTTTAGCAATAGTTGTCCACTCATGGCAATACATAACGGATTCAATTCTAAGATACCAATTGGCGGCATGATTCGACGCAGTTTGGGGTTCTAACATCTTGGACACGTAATTGAGAATCGCAATGGCACATCAGTAGTGATGTACCAAAGACCTTCCTCAATACGTGTCGCAAAAGGTAAATCCATATTTAATTTCACATCAGTCGTACATATTTTCTTTATCTCAGGTTTCATGTTTAGGAATAATGCCAACAAGCAACTGGAAGTGGTATGTATTGTTCTGACTGCACCTCGTAATGGACAGAACAATTTCTTATCATCTATACAATCATCATGACCTAATTCCGGTATATATCAGGTTCTTTGTTTGTCAACAAGTAATGTATCGGCTTCAAGTCAATAAATGGCTACCATTTTATTTGCATTATGGGATGCTTTTGCACTTACATTCATGAATGGGATGGGCAAGGCTTGTACTTTGAAAATTTCAAACTGAAAATTGGTGTCAATCAATGGCACTTTCACTAGAATGACTAATTTATCATCGACAAATACTGTCGCTGTTGTCAACAAATGATAATACTGTCATAATTCTTTCTGAAGTTTCAATGGAAGTTGGGTGTGTTCGTCAATACCAAAGTCAATAATGTAGGATTGATGACCCTGGGTGATAATTTTTCATCTGCAAGTATATCCATTTGTTCATGCAGATCATCCATATAATTTTCTGCGGTGGTTAACATTAATTCAATTTGTATCAATACTGTTTCCAATTGATGGAAAGACTGTACATAATGCTCTAAAAGAGTTAATCGATTTTCAAACCCTTGTAAGACCAATTCCACTTGGTCACGAAAAAGCGATACTACTCGCGATAAATTTACCATAAATTCTCTGTTCTCTTGTATGGCATGATACGTTATTTTTATTAAACTTAAACTTAGTTTCTGAACATGTTGTATCATCGCCTGATTTACTGTCAAACGTTTTACATTTTCTTTCATCCCCTTTAAATGAGATTCAGTGGCTGTGCCAATAAAGAAACTCATTCCTTCAACTATGAAATTTTCTAAACCTCGCTTATTTCGAGATGAGGGTGTATGCCCTTTCAACTTGCGATAATCATTCAGGTCCCCGTTTACCCGTTCGAAACGATTATTTATAAACCTGACCTCTTGGTACATATCCACAAATATCGAATGTAACGCAAGATTAAAAGTATTATTGTCAGTCACTTTTCTATTTTGTTCATAGATTTTTCTGAAATTGACATCGAGTTCCTGATAAAACTGATTCACAAAGCGTATGTTATTGTCTACTCTCTGCATGTAGTGGATAAATGGCGCCACCTCTGCCACAAACATGGTTGTCCATTCACAGTTAACCATATAAACTTTTACCTTTGTAAAGATGACGTTATTTCGGACTATGGTATTTCCGCTAACTGTTAACTGTTAATGTCAATGTCAGTAAACTTCCCATAAACCAAGTTGATAACATCTTGCTCCTACAACGAGAAGGAAGACATGGATTAGCATCATGAGTGATTCTCAAAACTGAGTTCCAATTTACTCTCTCATTTTATGACCGGTCAGTAAAACTCGAGAAATTTTTACCACACAGAGATCGCCAAACTGGTTGCGCAGGCCAGCAAACGACTTCACCATGTTACTTTCTTGTCAAAATATAAGTCAATATACTTTAGTCTCTCATGACGCATATCCTATCCTCCCTCATAGTCATATAGCATTTTTATTATATTTGTACTTTACTCCTGGGTGCTCCAGGGCTGATAATCTATTCTACGAATTTCTTGCCATCCACCTTCCCTAAGGGTGGAGCGAATATTATCAATCAAAGTACCAATTTGTGTCCCACTGGATGGTGGTACAGCAGGCTGTATCTCTGTCGCTGGAATTTTCTTTTTCTTTCTTTGAGTAATACTACAGTCAGAGAAACACACTCTGACTCAGAGCTAGAGTTTTCTACTTGGGGTTTTACATTTAGAATTTCTACTTCCATCGGCTTCTGTGTCGATGTAGAAGCATGTGGAACTTGAGCAGCTTTCTTCTGCTCACGGTATAGTTGTAATCGTTGACGTAATTCTTCCACGGGTACTCCTTCCTCTTCGGAGGATGAGTTTTGTCTTACTTGTCGTTTTTCTCGGATTAAAGGAGCCATATGTGTAGGCTCTTCCTCATCACTACTATCACTACTACTACTTTCTTTCTCCGCTTGAGTTGCGACATATCTTAAACGGCATTTTGCTTTCACCACCTCAGGCATTTCCCACTCTTGCGGAGCCAAACTGAGATTTTCCCCATGACATTTAATGAGTCTACCTGTCATTTGATCTCTGATCCTGTAACTTACAGGTCCAGTTTTTTCAATTACTCGAAATGGGTACTCCCATTTCTGTTCTAATTTTCCCTTTTGTCTACCATCCCTGTACATCATGGGGTCTCCCACATTGAATGTTATTTGTTTCACTTTTACATCTCCAAGACGTTTCTGTTTTTGAACTCGTTTTTGTTGTGTTTTCTGTTGTCTCACAAACACTTTGTGTTGTTCTTGTAAAGCTATTTTGTGGGCTTCTTCTCCCACATATTTTTGTCTGGGTTTTAAAACTGTGTCTAATGGAAGAACCACATCTCTGGCATATAAAAGACAATAGGGTGAGAAAACGGTGGACTTGCTTCCATTAAATCTGATAGCTGCCAAGGACTGGTTCAAGAATAAATCCCAGGTCTCCAATTCTTTATGAGACATTTTTGCTAAGACATCATTCAAGGTCCTATGGAAATGTTCGACCTTCCCATTGGATTGGAGGTGATAGTAAGATGTTTTCACATGATGAATTTTTAAATGTTCAGGCAAATATCTCATTATCTCATTACAGTTCTCTGATCCGTTATCAGTTAATAGTTGAAGTGGGCAGCCAAATCTTGGGAAAATTTGGTCGATTAACAAATTTGCAACTGTTTCTGCTCTTTTATCTGGTACTGAAAATGCTTCAGGCCAACCGGAGTACAAATCAATAAAAGTAACTATGTACTTATTTCTCGATAAAGTAGTTGGAAAAGGTCCACTCATATCCAAAGCAATCTTAGCAAAGGGATAAGGTGGTCGATCAGCTTCTTGCATAGGTAATGTAACCCTTTTTGTTTTTTTTGCCCTACACGTAAGGCATGTTTCAACGTACTGTTATATGTTTTTGTATAAATCAGGCCAATAATATTTCCTACTAATATTCCAGTACACTTTATCTATTCCCAAATGTCCTAAGTCGTCATGGTATTGTCTTAGTACATCACCTTGTAAGTGTTCAGGTATGTACAACCTCACCCTGGGGTTGTCGTCAGTAGCACTAATGTAGTATAATATTCCCCTTATCATCAAGTACCTACTACTTATGTTTGCTGGGGTATTATCACTTAAGTATTTCTTCTGTATTTCCATAAGTCGAGCATCTTTTTCTTGCTCCACTTTCATGTCTAAATCTTTATAATTTATTTCTTCAGGTTCCATAGGGGAACCTTGTTGTTCAACTGTCACATGTGCATATTGCTTCGGGTTAATTCTATCACTGTTTATTACTCCTACCTTTAGTGTTTTCTCGGACTCTACCTGATCCATCTGGTAATCTGGATCGGCATATGCTATTCTGTCAGGTAGCCTTGACAGCAAGTCAGCACAGGTGTTTTGTTTTCCAGGTAAATATTCAATCTTGCAATTATAACTCGCTATTTTTAACGCCCACCTTTGAACTTTCGCATTGTTTTGAGGTCGTTTCAACATGTATTGTAATGGAGCATGGTCTGTTTTTATAACAAACTGGGCTCCATGCAAATAATTTTCGAACTTGTTCAATGCATAAGAGATAGCAAAAGCTTCCTTTTCAAAGGTTGACCATTTCTGTTGTGTGTCACCTAACTTGTGTGACAAAAATACAATTGGTTCTCATCTGGTACACCTGGAATTTGACCATCCTCACCTTCACAAGGCTGAGCTCATACTGCTTCTACACACGAATGAGAGGCGTCTGTATATAAGATGTAAGGTTTTCGTGGGTTAGGATATGAAAGGTGTGCTACTTGTGTCAAGCTCTCCTTCAGGTATTCAAATGCTTTTTGATGGGTTTCTTTCCAATGAAATCTAGCATGCATTTTAGTCAGTCCTATCAATGGCTGTGCTATTTTGCTAAAATTGGGTATAAATCTTCAATAGTAAGAAACCATCCCCATGAAACTTCTAACCTCGGTCACAGTTTTTGGAGGTACTAATTTTCTCATGACCTCGACCTTTGTGGGTTCAGGTTTTCTGCCATCTTGACTTATGACAAAGCCAAGATGAGCTGTTTCACTCTCAAACAATGTACACTTTTTAGCTTTTAATTTTAACTTGTGTTGTCTCAGTCGATTAAATACTTGCCGAATATGTTCTATATGCGACTTTTCATCTTTACTAAAAATCAAAATGTCATCCAAATATGCAAGTGAAAAGTCCTCTAGTCCTTACAGGACTATGGTCATCAGCTGTTGAAATTTGCTTGGTGCATTGACCAATCCAAAAGCCATGACATTGAACTCATATAACCCTTTATGGCACGTGAATGCAGTCTTAGGTCTATCGGCTTCGCTCATCTTAACTTGCCAATAACAGGACTTCATGTCAAGTGTCGTAAAGTATTTACAACCATTAAGTAGGGTAAAAATGTCATTAATTAGAGGAAGCGGCCAACACGTGGTCCTCATAACTTGATTCAACTGGCGGAAATCCATGCAAAACCGTTTAGAGCCGTCTTTCTTGTCCACTAAGAGGCAAGGGAAGCTCCAAGCACTGTTTGAGAGTCGGATTATGCCAGTATCAAGCATCTCCTGGATTGCATCTTCCATAATTTTTCATTTTGTAAGTGGTACCCTATATGGTCGACTTTTAATTGGCTTGGCATCACCTGTATCAATCTTCATGGTGACTGTGTCTGTTTGGGTTAAGTCCTTATCACTTTGAGCAAATAAATCTAGATTCTCATTAATTAATTTTAGAGTTATGTCCCTTTTATCAACTGGCACATTGATATCTTTTTCATCAAGTGTCTTCTCTGTTTTCGGCCCATCTGAATTTAATTTTCTAAAAACTTTTTCCATTTCTACTACCTTTTTATCTTGTGCTATTGGTTCTATCTTTCCCAAAATACAGCCCCTCTTCAAAGTATAGTGTTTGTTAGTGCTATTCACTAACATCACAGGAATATGTTCATCATTGTTACTTACCACACTATTACTAACAAGTAAACCTGGTTGTTCAGCTATGTAACCTTGCTTTAAACCATGATGTTCTAAATAATCAAAAGTCAAAAGTTGAGCGGGCCCCTATGACCTTCGCTGTACAAATACAAGTGGTCTGAGGTTTAAGTTCAATTTGATTTACCAATCGAGTCAAACAACTAACATGTAAGTCTTTCACTATAGGTATAAGCTGTCCCTGTAATTTCAATTTTCTAAGTTCAAAATAAATGTTCACTCCATTATCAATGATCCAATCTAAACCAAGTAATACACTTCAGTTAAGTTCATCTAAGACTAAGAACTCATGTACCTGAGAAATTCCATTGATCGAAAAATAAAGTTTCACTAGACCCCTGGGTCTAACATCATTTCCAGTTACTCCCTCAATTCAAGGTAAAGTATTTCTATTCCCCAATAACCTTGGCCTATGCCTCAATTTTTTCCAAAATTTTGTGCTAATGCAACAAGTTTGAGCTCCTGAATCTAATAAAGCTCTCACTCGTTGTTTTCCTATGTTAATCATGACACTATCCAACGAAGCTGGTCCATAATTAACATTTACTGTTTGTGAAGTCTGTTTTGGGTGTTTAGCTTTACTTACTGTTGTAGTAGGAAGTTGTTTTGATTGACTTCCTGTTCCATTTTTAGAAGTTTCAGGTTGACTTCCTGTTCCATTTTTAGAAGTTTCAGAATTTTGCTGAAGTTTTGGTTTCACTTCCTGTTTACCATTAAATTGCCCATCTACCTTCGGTTTGGTAGTTTGCTGAACTTTACCCTGTTTTGGTTTCGGTTATAGTCTGATTGTTTACTTCCTGTTTCTGTTTCTGATTTCCAGGGGTATTCCCCCGAGATTTTATCTCAGTTACTGGTTTTTGATTTTCTAACAATTTCTGTTTTTGATTTTCCCTGTTCAATGGATGGTTTCTGGGATAACTTTCATAATAATAATTATTTTTCCTCATATTTGCTAGTTCTATAGGACTAAAATGTTTTTCTGGCAAAATTCGAGTACAATCTTTTGTAAAATGTGTGCCTTGCCCCCATTGTGGGCACCTGTCACACATTTTAATCCCCTCACAATACCGAATAAAATGGTTCTCACTTCCACATTTTTCACACTCATGAGGAAACCATGGGTTAATTTCAAGTGGTTCTTTTGTTACACTTGGAGTGGGGTCTCTCCTTGTTCTAGCAATTGGCTCAGCAATTGACTCTAGAACAGGGTTAACTGTTTTTGTTTTACTAGTTTTGGGGTTAACATTTACATTAGAGTTTGAGACTTTCTTTGTTTTACTGTTAGGTTTAGTTTCCTTCCTTCAAACTTGTTGTCTGTTAGTTAAAGGAATAGTTCTTAATTTCACTTTACAAGTGTTAATATGATGTCCCTCAGTATTACACCTTTTACGGTATACCAATTTTTCTTGTTTTACAGTAGGGGTTACTATTTGTTGAACATTGAGTCCCTGTTTCATGGGTTGTCTATTTCTAAGTCCTGAGTTTCTAACATGCCTCTTTCCATTAATTTCACTGTATTGGTTATTAGTATATATTAATTTTCCAGATTTTACACTTGGTGAACTTTTGATATGAGGTGAGTTATGCATTCGTCCCATTTTATTACTATTTCTACTATAAACTTTGTTATGTAACTCAGTACATGTAGTATTCTGTGCTAATTGTGTTTTATCCCAATTCTGTTTTTTAACTGCTTCACAGAACTGGATTTATCTGAATATGGATTATAAATAACACTGGGGTGAGTGTTTGAATACTGTCTCTTGCAATTAATTATGAACAGAATGATTTGAATCTGAATTTATTATCTCCTTACACTTTGACATTTCCTTAGGGTGACTGTATTGATCGAGACTAGACCCTTTACCCCACAAGGATCGAGTTTTACTCGTTTAAATTAACCTTGCAAGAGGTGGCATAGTGCCCTACCTGACCACAGCGAAAGCAAGCTCCTGGACTGAATCTAGTCTGTCCCGCGCCCTCGGTATGCGCTTGTTGTTGTTCGGGTGGGGCCTGCACCTCTAGTGTTCTCACTTGTCTCGCAATTTTCATCCTACAATCACGTTTGTAGTACCCTGGTCTCCCACAGAGATGGCAAATGGGTCTTGGGTATCTGGGGTATTGATTAACCCTTGGCTGAACAAACTTTTTGCTTTGATACTGTTGATTTTGATATCTCAGCTGACCTTGCCTATATTGTTGACCCTGCCTATATGGCTTTTGAATTTGATAATTTTGTCTCCCTGTAGTCACTAAATGCATGTGATTTTTCCGTCGCATCGCATCAACCACCATGGGGACACCTACGTTTCACGGGCTATCATCCCTTTTTGGATACTCATAATTTTGTAGGCCTCCTGCCTCTCCCCGGGTTTTATACTTGTGTTTCACTCCTGCTTCAAATATGGCCATTGACATGGCTTTGTCGAGCGTCGAAGGCTCCTTTCTAATTAATTTTAATTGCATGTCGGGCTGACATAACCCATCAGTAAAATAATCTGCCAACATTTTCTGTTCAGATTGGCAAGATCGAGTAATCGTTCGCCATAGGACAATATGGTTTCATTTTTCTCTTGCTTCATATGGCACAAATAACTTCTCGATATACTCTTGTCAATTATTTCAAAATATATCCACTTGAGTTCCTTCTGGAGCTCTTCCCACCGTATCTCGCGATTCCATTCAATTTGCCTCAAAATAAACCCACTGACTACATAGTCGCTAGTTTGGGCAGCAATAAATTTTCTCTGTGACGGCGGAATGTTATTAGTTGTCCAATACAAGTTCAAGCTTTTAATCCACGCACGATAATTTTTTGCGTTACCGTCAAATCTGTGGATATGGGTGTGGAGGGCCTGAGTTTGCGTCGTGTGAGCTATGGTAGCAGCATTTCTGCTACTAGCCAGAATGGTTTTGTGCATTTTCGTGATAGCCTGAGTGGCTGTGTCACTGTTTGCTTGGCTCAAATTGAGCTCAGTAATCTCGCGTTCACTGTCCTCCCGCATTTACATGTGTGCAAGTTGTATTTGTAATTCAACAATCTGGTGATTTAAGACTTGCGTTTGTTCTTGGAAAACTTTTGCTTGGTTCGCGTTTTGCTCAGTTAAATCACGTTCATGTTTTTGTATTTGTTCTTGCAAGGAAGCCCTTTCAGCATCCAACAGCCGCTGGTGTCGTGCAGTCACGTTGTCCAGCTGCTGCTGCATTTCCTGAAGTTGCTGGCTTGCAATTGCTTCAGCCCTTTGCCTAATTTGAATTTCATCTATGTTTATATCCATTTTTCTGCTGATTAAATATGGAAAATATCAAAATGTTACACTTACAGTTTTGTTGACTGTTCTGAATGTTGTTCCACCACGTTCCTCCTTCCAGGAATTTGCACTTTTTCACGAGTACTACACAATTCGTACTATCGCGCACTATTACTGTGACGCGTTTTTGTTTTCCACCACTGCGTGCATTGGTTTTACACTGTATTTGTTTCCACCACTGTGCACGTCTGTTACCTGTAGTGTTGTCGGTTTTGGTGAGCTCTGGGAGCTCGGTTGATTCACTGGCTACTGGTATGTCATTGCCCATGGGTACTTTACGGTTTATGGTCACTGATTTTTGCAAAATCTGCAGACAAGGCACCAATATAAATATTCGTCTGTTGCGGAATAGAAGGAAAAGTTGTATCGATCTAGGATCATTAAGTTTGATTTTTCCACGTTGTGTTTACTGGGGGTTCTGTGAGGATCCACCAGCCCATGGCATTTGAGTTTCCTTACCAGACGATATCAGACACAGGCTCCAGATTCTGGATTCAGCAACTTCACGAACTTGCCATGTATAATACAATGGAAGACCAGTTCCAAGTTATCTACTATTTTATTTAAGATAAAAGATAATTCATCGCAACTAAAAGTCGTTGTCTCTGGCATCAACAAACAATGTTACAAACAATCAAAGTTTATACCTTACACACTGTGGCGGCATCTAGATTTCTTCTGGTGGAGCAGTCAGTGTTCTTCAGGAGCCAGGAGACAACTTGTCTGAGCAGTCAGAAATTGGTGCTTATATTCACCAGATTTCTGATGCAATACTTGGGGTACGTGACGACCGTCAGCAGTTTCTCCCTAACATTAGGGAAACTGAGGGAAAGTCCCCTGACGTGGCAGTCGCCATTTTGTAGACTCTTATACTGCCATGCAGACTGTTGGTCAGTCTGCATGCAGTCCATGGAATCTTGACTCTAAAATAGTATTCCGCCGGGCGCCAGTTAACCGGTGGAATGTCCCGGTGACTGATGCAAAAATGCAAGTCAGTGTCCCCAGTTTAATGGGGAGTTTCACCAGGTACAAGTTATGATTTGTTAGACAGTTCGAACACCAACATCCCAGTAATACTGCCGAATGTTATTGTCCCTTCTGTCAACAAATCCTCAAATGTTACTGTTTTGTTGACAATACTGGCTCTCAAAGGTATGCCTGGTATTGTCATCAGAACATCTGGCGTGTACCCACAGAGTACGTCTGTACTCTGGTCGCCAGTTTATACAATTCCATGTAATTTCATTATTGTTTAAGGCTGTTCCAAAACTATGAAAATCAGCGTAAAAGTTAAATAAACTCGAGTCTAATGAATTCCCCTACAAAGACCTCAAGAGCTCGAGCTCTTACTCGAGCTGACAAGTGTAGTTAACCCCTGTGGGCTCACTTTGCAACAATCGCAAGAGACCACAAGTCGGAGTATCCGGATAGAGCCACCAAGCATCGACGAGCAACGTTAGCTCCTCAGCATTGTAACTCTGTTCAAGCTCTGCTCAAGAAGGGTTACAGTGGTTGAAGACATGTGCACCATCGATGTGCAGTACGCCTTAGTACACGGAGTCATGGGCAACCGGGATAAAGGGCCTTGCCCAAGGACACAACGCGGGTCGTTCCAGACGGGGATCGAACTCGGGACCTCTAGCATAGAAGTCCAACAGTCTACCACTGAGCCACCGTGCTCCCCAGAGAGGGAAGAGAAGAGAAGAGAAGAGAAGAGAAGAGAAGAGAAGAGAAGAGAAAAGGAGAGGAGAGGAGAGGAGAGGAGAGGAGAGGAGAGGGGAGAGGAGAGGAGAGGAGAGGAGAGGAGAGGAGAGGAGAGGAGAGGAGAGGAGAGGAAGAAGAGAAGAGAAGAGAAGAGAAGAGAAGAGAAGAGAAGAGAAGAGAAGAGAAGAAGTTGCTGGTTTGGGAACAGGCCCATCATATTATCCACGGGTAATTGGTATAAAAAAGGAAAAAGTCGGGGCCACCTATTCTCAGGAACAGGACATGGAACAGGAACGGGTACCTAATCCCCAGAGAGAGAAGAGAAGAGAAGAGATGAAAACAAGTCGCTGGTTTGGGAACAGGCCCAGCATATTATCCACGGGTAACGGGTATAAAAAAAGGAAAAAGTCGAGGCCACCTATTCTCAGGAACAGGACATGGAACAGGAACGGGTACCTAATCTCAGGAATGCAGGAACAGAGAAAAAGAGCATTAATCCACGCAAGTGAATAAACTTTATTAAAATGTATGCCCACCATAACGACACACTAATCATATGTTGTTAACCCCCTAGGCCTCTCGACTATATCATTTTTTGAATGTGTCTTTTTCTCACCTTTTTCAATTTTCATTGAATTCACAGGAACAGTTACCGCCGACGGAACAGTTCTCTTTGCAGTTCTCTTTGCAGCGGAAGTAAATTTCAACAGCCAAATATTTCTGCTCGACAGGTTGCCAATGATCCTAATTTTGAGTTTTTTTCTATCAACTGTGTGAGGAGTAAACTGGGCGGATTGGAGGGGGAGGGGACTATGTCTAACACGACACTTATTCGAGGAATATTTAACAAATAGATGAGACCATAATTCTAGAATTTTCATTTTCCAGTGTTTTTTTCTCTAAATTTGTTGTGTGGAAACGATTATTATTATTGATTTAAAAAAAATATTCTATTTTACCCAATTGAAATGGGGTTTGGCGAACCGACAGTACAACTGTTTTTTATCCCCGCATTTTTTCAAATATATTGGTTGTCTCCGTCCGTCCGTCCGTCCATCCGTCTGTACGTCTGTACGTCTGGGAATGGTTTCCGGCAAAAAACTCCTAGGGGTTTCAATTCAAAACATTGAAAGTGTGTTCATGTTCATTCATAGGGTCTGTAGATGTGCATAAAGGTTTTGGATTTTTTATTCGGCCCTCGGGGGCGTAAGTGGCACCACTTTTGTTGTTAGAGGAATGGTTTCCAGCGAAAAACTCCTAGGGGTTTCAATTCGAAACATTGAAAGTGTGTTCATGTTCATTCATAGGGTTTGTAGATGTGCATAAAGGTTTTGGATTTTTGATTCGGCCCTCGGGGGCGTAAGTGGCACCACTTTTATCGTTAGAGGAATGGTTTCCGGCTAAAAACTCCTAGGGGTTTCAGTTCAAAACATGAAAGTGTGTTCATGTTCATTCATAGGGTCTGTAGATGTGCATAAAGGTTTTGGATTTTTGATTTGGCCCTCGAGGGCGTAAGGGGCACCACTTTTGTCATTAGAGGAATGGTTTCCGGCGAAAAACTCCTAGGGGTTTCAATTCGAAACATTGAAAGTGTGTTCATGTTCATTCATAGGGTCTGTAGATGTGCATAAAGGTTTTGGATTTTTGATTTGGCCCTCGGGGGCGTAAGGGGCACCACTTTTGTTGTTAGAGGAATGGTTTCCGGCGAAAAACTCCTAGGGGTTTCAATTCGAAACATTGAAAGTGTGTTCATGTTCATTCATAGGGTCTGTAGATGTGCATAAAGGTTTTGGATTTTTGATTCGGCCCTTGGTGGCATTAGGGGCACCACTTTTGTCATTAGAGGAATGGTTTCCGGCGAAAAACTCCTAGGGGTTTTAATTCGAAACATTGAAAGTGTGTTCATGTTCATTCATAGGGTCTGTAGATGCGCATAAAGGTTTTGGATTTTTGATTCGGCCCTCGGGGGCATAAGGGGCACCACTTTTGTCGTTAGAGGAATGGTTTCTGGCAAAAAACTCCTAGGGGTTTCAATTCGAAACATTGAAAGTGTGTTCATGTTCGTTCATAGGGTCTGTAGATGTGCATAAAGGTTTTGGATTTTTGATTCGGCCCTCGGGGGCGTAAGGGGCACCACTTTTGTCGTTAGAGGAATGGTTTCCGGTGAAAAACTCCTAGGGGTTTCAATTCGAAACATTGAAAGTGTGTTCATGTTCATTCATAGGGTCTGTAGATGTGCATAAAGGTTTTGGATTTTTGATGCGGCCCTCGGGGGAGTAAGGGCACCACTTTTGTCATTAGAGGAATGGTTTCCGGCGAAAAACTCCTAGGGGTTTCAATTCGAAACATTGAAAGTGTGTTCATGTTCATTCATAGGGTCTGTAGATGTGCATAAAGGTTTTGGATTTTTGATTCGGCTCTCGGGGGCATAAGGGGCACCACTTTTGTCATTAGAGGAATGGTTTCCGGCAAAAAACTCCTAGGGGTTTCAATTCGAAACATTGAAAGTGTGTTCATGTTCATTCATAGGGTCTGTAGATGTGCATAAAGGTTTTGGATTTTTTATTCGGCCCTCGGGGGCGTAAGGGGCACCACTTTTGTCGTTAGAGGAATGGTTTCTGGCAAAAAACTCCTAGGGGTTTCAATCCAAAACATTGAAAGTGTGTTCATGTTCATTCATAGGGTCTGTAGATGTGCATAAAGGTTTTGGATTTTTGATTCGGCCCTCGGGGGCATAAGGGACACCACTTTTGTCGTTAGAGGAATGGTTTCCGGTGAAACACTCCTAGGGGTTTCAATTCGAAACATTGAAAGTGTGTTCATGTTCATTCATAGGGTCTGTAGATGTGCATAAAGGTTTTGCATTTTTGATTTGGCCCCGAGGGGTGCAAGGGGCACCATTTTTGTCGTTGGAGGAATGGTTTCCATCGGAAAACTGCCAGGAGTTTCAATTCATAACACTGAAAGTGTGTTCATGGTCATTAGTAGGGTCTGTAGATGTGCATAAAGGTTTTGGATTTTTGATTCGGCCCCAAGGGGCACCATTTTTGTCGTTAGAGGAATGGTTTCCGGAGAAAAACTCCTAGGGGTTTCAATTCGAAACATTGAAAGTGTGTTCATGTTCATTCATAGGGTCTGTAGATGTGCATAAAGGTTTTGGATTTTTGATGCGGCCCTCGGGGGAGTAAGGGGCACCACTTTTGTCGTTAGAGGAATGGTTTCCGGCGAAAAACTCCTAGGGGTTTCAATTCGAAACATTGAAAGTGTGTTCATGTTCATTCATAGGGTCTGTAAATGTGCATAAAGGTTTTGGATTTTTGATTTCGGCCCTCGGGGGGCGTAAGGGGCACCACTTTTGTCATTAGAGGAATGGTTTCCGGCAAAAAACTCCTAGGGTTTTCAATTCGAAACATTGAAAGTGTGTTCATGTTCATTCATAGGGTCTGTAGATGTGCATAAAGGTTTTGGATTTTTGATTCGGCCCTCGGGGGCGTAAGTGGCACCACTTTTGTCATTACAGGAATGGTTTCCGGCGAAAAACTCCTAGGGGTTTCAATTCAAAACATTGAAAGTGTGTTCATGTTCATTCATATGGTCTGTAGATGTGCATAAAGGTTTTGGATTTTTGATTCGGCCCTCGGGGGCGTAAGGGGCACTACTTTTGTCGTTAGAGGAATGGTTTCCGGTGAAACACTCCTAGGGGTTTCAATTCGAAACATTGAAAGTGTGTTCATGTTCATTCATAGGGTCTGTAGATGTGCATAAAGGTTTTGCATTTCTGATTCGGCCCTTGGGGGCGTAAGGGGCACCAGTTTTGTCGTTAGAGGAATGGTTTCCGGCGAAAAACTGCCAGGAGTTTCAATTCAAAACGCTGAAAGTGTGTTCATGTTCATTAGTAGGGTCTGTAGATGTGCATAAAGGTTTTGGATTTTTGATTCGGCCCCGAGGGGCGCAAGGGGCACCATTTTTGTCGTTAGAGGAATGGTTTCTGGAGAAAAACTCCTAGGGGTTTCAATTCGAAACACTAAAAGTGTGTTCATGTTAATCAATAGGGTCTGTAGATGTGCATAAAGGTTTTGGATTTTTGATTCGGCCCTCGGGGGCGTAAGGGGCACCACTTTTGTCGTTAGAGGAATGGTTTCCGGTGAAAAACTCCTAGGGGTTTCAATTCAAAACATTGAAAGTGTGTTCATGTTCATTAGTAGGGTCTGTAGATGTGCATAAAGGTTTGGGATTTTTGATTCGGACCTGAGGGGCACAAGGGGCATCGTTTTTGTCGTTAGAGGAATGGTTTCCGGCGAAAAACTGCTAGGAGTTTCAATTCAAAACACTGAAAGTGTGTTCATGTTCATTAGTAGGGTCTGTAGATGTGCATAAAGGTTTTGGATTTTTGATTCGGCCCCGAGGGGCACAAGGGGCACCATTTTTGTCATTAGAGGAATGGTTTCCGGAGAAAAACTCCTAGGGGTTTCAATTCGAAACATTGAAAGTGTGTTCATGTTCATTAGTAGGGTCTGTAGATGTGCATAAAGGTTTTGGATTTTTGATTCGGCCCTGAGGGGCGCAAGGGGCACCGTTTTTGTCGTTAGAGGAATGGTTTCCGGCGAAAAACTGCTAGGAGTTTCAATTCAAAACACTGAAAGTGTGTTCATGTTCATTAGTAGGGTCTGTAGATGTGCATAAAGGTTTTGGATTTTTGATTCGGCCCCGAGGGGCACAAGGGGCACCATTTTTGTCTTTAGAGGAATGGTTTCCGGAGAAAAACTCCTGGGGGTTTCAATTCGAAACACTAAAAGTGTGTTCATGTTAATAAATATGGTCTGTAGATGTGCATAAAGGTTTTGGATTTTTGATTTGGCCCCGAGGGGTGCAAGGGCACCACTTTTGTCGTTAGAGGAATGGTTTCCGGCGAAAAACTCCTAGGGGTTTCAATTCGAAACATTGAAAGTGTGCTCATGTTCATTCATAGGGTCTGTAGATGTGCATAAAGGTTTTGGATTTTTGATTCGGCCCCGACAATAATCACAAATGCGAATGCGGGGATATACTATAGTGTGCTTTGCACACAAATGACACCCCTCTAGTTTAATGTTTTTACGCCTCTCTCTCACACATTCACCAAAGCCCTTAAAAGGGTTGTTATATCTTTATTCGTAGTTTATTTATTTGAAATGCACACTGGTCCCAGTCAGGCAAGCTTGTTTCAATCCTTGCTTGGTATTTGATGGTTTCCAAAGTATGTTGGCAGGACGTTTATTCCAACCCCCCCCCCCCCCCCCCCCCCCCGTGCTTCCCTGTGAACTTAAAAAATTGCAAGTTTCATGGAGGTTTGTTGGCTTGGGTCAGTCTAATGCCTTCGATCAACGGTGGCCTTTCAAGGTGAGCGGAAATTATAAAGGATATGCACCAACAATGACAGCAGCTTTGCATTACATGTAGGTGTGATCATAGCAATGTACATATCCCGGTGTCGACACGAACCCAAAACTCGCAATGATGATTTTCGATGTGTTGATGTCAAAACAAACCTAAATCCACTTCAGTTCATACAACTGTGGGTGAGTGATGTAAACTGAGAATTACAATGTTTTGGAAATAATAGTATTTCAATATATTTTCCCTATTTTCAAAAATCATATTTTGAGACCAAAACAAATACAGTTGTCAAAATACAATTGTGGCCTTTACTACCCGTAATGGGCCATTCTGCAAATCAACCGATGGTGGATCAAATCGACAAACATGCGGCGCGGATCGTCCAAAGCTATAGTGCGAATCGACTTTTGAGATGGTGCGAATCGTCTTTTGAGATGGTGCGAATCGACTTTTGAGATGGCGCGAATTGACTTTTGATGTGGTGCGAATCGACTGGTGCGAATTGACGGTGGCGCGAATGACCGAGATTCGGTTTAAAAAGAATGTCAGTGACCCACCCTACGTTGACTTCATCATCAGAGCAACTTCGACCTGATTTGATGACTTCGACCCACTTGTAATTTCGACTCGAAGTGATTTGGACTTATAAACAGAGTTGGAAAATGTGTCAACAAAGCAGCAAGTTCAGACGAAATTCCCAATGCATTTTTAAAAAGAGGAGGAGATCCACTGTATATATACATCTTACAGAAGTATTTGACATGGCAAAAGTATGGAAGGGCGACAAGGTAACCTTTATTCATAATGAAACTGTCAATGACACGGTAGCTTAACTTGACTGAGTGTAGAGGTTGATGAAAAAGATAATGTTCAATGTTTATGAAAGGACTCTGAAATAAGACAAGAATTGTGATTATTGAAAATATGTTAATTTCTGTTCCATGTATGCTATGTTTTCAATAAGAATAATTTGAATTGTAGACTGTACTAAAGAACTGAGACCTGAGTTAAAGTGGCCCTCCTAGTTAATGTGTGTCAACCAAAGTTACTAAGTTACAGTAAAGTCATTCCAAAACAAGTCATCCTATAAAGTTACAATGAAACCCTTTCATAAAAATAACTCGTACACTTTGCTAAAGGAATCTAGATCACGTGACGGTTCTACAGTCACAGTTGACCAACCATCACCAAAACAGGAGTCTCATCTGGACATCATACCGAGTTATCCTTCCAAGTTACAATGAACTCGCTTAATAAAAACAGCCTGTAGACAGTGCCAAAGGAATATAGGTCACGTGACCACGCGGCGGTAACGGCTGGCCGATCGTGACCAAAATAGGGCAGTCTCATCTTGGGATCATACCGAGTTTTCCTTCCAAGTTACAATAAAATCGCTTTATAAATATGAATTATATACCGTGCTAAACAAATCTAGGTCACGTGCCTGTGCGGCCATCATGGTGGAACCGATCACGACCAAAATAGGACGTTCTCATCTAGACATTATACTGAGCCATCCTACCATGAAATTTGCAATGAAATCCCTTCATAAATGCAAGCTGTAGACTGTACTAAAGGAATCTAGGTAACGTGTCCCTGCGGCCGTCACGGTTGACGGAACACGACCAAAATAGGGCGATCTCATACAGACATTATACAGAGTCGACTTACGAAGTTACAAGAAAATCCCTTCATAAATACGACCTGTAGACTGTGCTAAAGGTTTTCGGGTTCGATTATCTGTCACGGTTGTACGATCGCGACCAAGCGGTGGCGTTCTCATCTAGACATTATACGGAATGATTCTACCAAGTTACAATGAAATCCCTTCATAAATAATACCTGTAGACTGTGCTAAAAGTTTTCGGGCTTCGGGCTCCCGCAGTCGACACAGTTGACCCGTCGCGACTGAAAGGGGACGTTCTCATCTAGACCTCATGCGGAGTCATTCTACCAAGTTACAATGAAATCCCTTCATAAATACGACCTGTAGATTGTGCTAAAGGTTTTCGGGTTTCGGGTCTGCGCAGCCGTCACAGTTGGCCCATCGCAAGCAAAAGGGGGCGTTCTCATCTGGAACGCATACGAAGTAATCCTAGCAAGTTACAATGAAATCCCTCCATAAATACGACCTGTAGACTGTGCTAAAAGTTATCGGGTTTCGGGCTCGCATTCCCGTCATGATAGACCGATCGCGACCAAAAGGGGACGTTCTGATCTAGGCATGACCTCGAACCTGCATATGAAATTTCGTGATGATCGGATAAGAACTACGGGGTGTAGCCTGTGCTAAAGAAAATGTGAACAGACTCACAGACGTCCGCACGCGTGATGGCAATAGCTTATCTGGACTTTCTCAAGTTAAGCAAATGAAAGTGTCATTGACACTGTAGCTTAACGTGACGGTGTGTTGTGTTTGATGAAAAGGATAAAGTTCAATGTTTATGAAAGGATTATGAAATACGACAAGAATTGTGATAATTGAGAATATGTTAATTTCCGTTCCGTCTGCTATGTTCTCAATAAAAATAACTTGAGGTGCACACTGTACTAAAGAATTGAGGGGTGTTTTAATATGCCCCCACAGTTAATGTATGTCAACCAAAGTTACCAAGTTACAGTGAAATTATTCCAAAACGAGTCATCCTATCAAGTTACAATGAAATCCCTACATAAATACGGCCTGTAGATGGTGCTAAAGGTTTTCGGGCTTCAGGCCTGTGTAGCCATCACGGTTGATCCATCGCAACTAAAAGGGGACATCCTCATCTAGACATTATACTGAGCCATCCTAACAGGTTACAAAGAAAACCCTTCATAAATACGACCTGTAGTCTGTGCTAAATCTTTTCGGGTTTTGGGCTCGGGCAGCCGCCACGGTTGTACAATCGAGATCAAAAGGGGACGTTCTCATCAAGACATTATCTGGAGTCATCCTAACAAGTTATAATGAAATTCCTTCATGAATACGATCTGTAGACTGTGCTAAAAGGTTTTGTGTTTCGTGCTTGGGCATACATCACGTTTGACAGATCGTGACCAAAAGGGGACGTTCTCATCTAGACATTATACAGAGTTATCCTACCAAGTTACAATGAAATCCCCCCATCAATACGACCTGTAGACTGTGCTAAAGGTTTTCGGGTTTTGGACTCGGGTAGCCATCAGGGTTGACCGATCGGGACCAAAATGGGACGTTCGCATCTAGACATGACCTCAAACTTGCATATGAAATTTTGTAACCATCTGACAAGAATTACAGGGTGTAGCCTGTACTGAAGGAAAATGTGAACAGACACACAGACCAACAGACTAACATACTTCCGCACGCGTGATGGCAATAGCTTATCTTGACTTTGTCAAGTTAAGCTAAAATGGAGATAAGGAAGTTTTAGATAAGTACAGAAGGATATCAGTTAGCAGCAATATTGGAATGTTATTCTGCAAGGACCTCTATCGGAGGTTTGTGGTAACTGTCGAAGAAAAGGAATCCAGAACGGGTTTCGGAAAGCAGAAGTCACCGAGAGATCCTGACCACTTACTTACCCTTTCCCAAAGTATACAGTAAAAAGTAAACAAGGAAAAGATGTTTATGGCGTTCCTGAAACATTCGACAGAATGTGTGGGGGTGGGGGGGGGGGGGAGGGTAAATGTGGCAGAAACTCGGAGGCCTCGGATTTGGAGGTAGCTTTGTCGGAATAGTGAAAACACTGCACAGGGATGTGCAGAGTGAACTCAAGCTAAGAAACATCACTTCAAAATGGGTCGCTGTGAAGATCCTATAGACTCCAAGCAGGGTTGCATTTTGTCACCGATTCCGTTTGCATTGCATATCAAAGATTTAGGAGAGGTCGATAGTAAGCGCATATATTGGTAGAATTCCACATCCAGGGAGAGAGTAACTAATAACAAATTATTTTTATGCCCATGACATGTTAATACAGCCAGATGGTCGGACACCTCTACCTAGTCGGTGTGTAATTGACAACACTCTCATAAAACCTTTAATAAATTCCCTGCCATATAGTATTTTATCAATGGAATGTATATTTGTATAAGTCTTTGATAAAACCAGTTAATATAAGTTCCAAATAGTTGGACGATATGATCGAGCCATCGAGCACCGACATCCTACACCACCCCGCCCCCCCCCCCCCCAAAAAAAAAACCAAACAAAAAAATAGTTACGGCTCTGGCCATTGTAGGAAACCATGGGGATAAATGGCGACTAGAGTCTCTAGAGTCTAGAATGTGGAGGGTGGGCGAGTTTTCTTTCAGTGACTGGGAGAAAAAAGAAAGCACGTAACAATGAAGAAATGAGAGAATATGAATACTTACAGAGGGGGCGCGGTGGCTCAGTCGGTAGAGGAGGAGGCTGAGGCTGCAAGCCGAGAGATCCTCGGTTCGCATCCCGCCTGCGGCAACCGCGTTGTATTTTTGGACACGCCCCCCCCCCCCCCCCCACTGCCTACGTGGGGGCACGGTGGCGTGGTGTACTAAGGTGTGCTGCACATCGATAGTGCATGTGTCTTCAACCAATGCTAACTCTGCTTGTGTGGAGTTAGTATGTTGGGGAGCACACAGTTGCTCGCCGTTGCTCGGTGGTTCTCTCCGGGTACGCCGGCTCCCCCCACTCGTAAACTGTCGCGGTCATGATTAGCCTTTGTGCAGAGATATGTGACCCTAAAAAACAATAAATAAAAAAATAAATACAGGTGAACTTATGCGTTACAGGTTAAGGCATATATACACAGACACCACAACAATAAGGTTAGTACAAAGGGGAAAAGAATACTCAACCAGTTGAAACTTACAAGAAGGAGTAGCTTTAACAAGGTGTTCGCTGGGAAAAAAAAGTATTTGGGAGCCGGATGTGGGGGGGGGGGGGGCTGGGCCATTGCCAGTCTGAAGACAGCGCGTGTCCTTTTTAGCAAAAGTGCACTAGTGGACATGGTCAACTTTTCTCGTCCTCCACATCGACTTACGAAAAGGTTATCTCCCCTGATTGCTAAGAATTGGCTGGCAAACATTAACACCAATTGAATGGGGAATTTTTATATTTCTCAAAATTATATAAAACCTATGAAAGTTATATTCGCTGTGCGCATCAATCGTTTAAGAACAATATTTTTACTCTCAGTTGGTGATATTATCGAACGATTTAATTCGACCAATTTTTTTCCCACGTTGATTTAAAATGCTACTGTTATTTCCTGTATAATTCCATGTAAAATGATAGAAAACTGCATTTTCACCAGCTTTTAGAGGTTAATATTTTTTTGCTTCATTTTAGCAATGCTGTGCACATACCGGCATATAATATAGATACTGTGCTATCAAACCGTATAAAAATATACAAGCTGACATTTGCCCATTTTTCCCTTTGATGTTAAAACCAAGAAAAAAGTTATTGTTGTAAAAACAGTTAAAACTGCAGTTCACAATATCAGATAGGTTTCCGCGTGAGTACAAATGAAAAGGTGCGATAACCCCTAAGCGTCTTAATTAATTTCTGGTCAAACAGCAAAAAAAATCCTCGTACAACTAAAAATTCAGTTTTTGGCTTCTAAAACATAACTTATGTTTTGGAAGCAAAAAATGAAAACTTATGTTTTCGAAGCAAAAAATAACAAGAGACCCCAAGGGGCCTGAGGGCGCTCACCTGACATGGTAGCCTAAATTTATATCAACCCAGAGAATTGATTTCAACAAGTTGCATCTGCTCCTCCTAAGAAAAGCTTATACAAAATATCCAAAGATTCTGACCAGTGGATCTAAAAAAAAAGAAGATTTTTAAAGAATATTCCTCATATTGAACTAAGTTATAATTCAGGCTCCCAGAGGGAGCCCATATATGAACCCAGGGACTTGGCTTTAACAAACTTGAATCTCACCCCCCTAAGGATGCTGCACACCAAATATCAAAACATTCCGACTGCTGGATCTGAAGAAGAAGATTTTTAAAGAAAAGTCCTCATTTTGAACTAAGTTACAATTCGAGCTCCCACAGTGAGTCCAAATATGGACCTAGGGACATGGCTGAAGAAGAAGATTTTTAAAGATAAGTCCTCATTTTGAACTAAGTTACAATTCGAGCTCCCACAGTGAGTCCAAATATGGACCTAGGGACATTGCTTGAACAAACTTGAATCTCACCCCCTAAGGATGCTGCATACCAAATATCAAAACATTCCGACTGCTGTATCTGAAGAAGATTTTTAAAGAAAATTCCTCATTTTGAACTAAGTTATAATTCGGGCTACCACAGTGAGCCCAAATATGAACCCAGGGACTTGGTTTGAACAAACTTGAATCTCACCCCCACTAAGCATGGTGCATACCCAATATCAGAAGATTCTGCCTGCTGGATCTTGAGAAGAAGATTTTTCAAAGAAATTTGCCTGAAATGCACTAAGTTCAAATTTGGGCTCCTATTCTCAGCCCAAATATACACCCAGGGGGCCGATTTGAACAAACTTGAATCAGATCCACCCCACAATGTTGCATACCAAATATCAAAAGATTCTGCCTGCTGGATCTGGAGAAGAAGATTTTTTAAGAAATATGCCTGAAATGCACTAAGTTAAAATTTGGGCTTCTATACGTAGCCCAAATATAAACCCAGGGGGCCGATTTGAACAAACTTGAATCAGATCCACCCCACAATGTTGCTTACCAAATATGAAAAGATTCTGAAGCTGGATCTGGAGAAGAAGATTTTTTAAGAAATTTGCCTGAAATGCACTAAGTTCGAATTCGGGCTTTTATAGTGAGCCCAAATTTGAATCTAGGAAGCCGATTTGAAGAAACTTGAATCAGATCAACCCCACAATGTTGCATACCAAATATCAAAAGATTCTGCCTGCTGGATCTGGAGAAGAAGATTTTTTAATAAATTTGCCCGAAATGCACTAAGTCCGAATTCGGGCTTCTATATTAAGCCCAAATATGAATCCAGGGGGCCGATTTGAACAAACTTGAATCAGATCCACCCCGCAATGTTGCATACCAAATATCAAAAGATTCTGCCTGCTGGATCTGGAGAAGATGATTTTTTAAGAAATTTGCCTGAAATGCACTAAGTTCGAATTCGAGCTTCTATAGTAAGCCCAAATATGAATCTAGGGAGCCGATTTGAACAAATTTGCATCAGATCCATCCCACAATGTTGCATACCAAATATCAAATGATTCTGCCTGCTGGATCTGGAGAAGAAAATTTTTTAAGAAATTTGCCTGAAATGCACAAAGTTCGAATTCGAGCTTCTATAGTGAGCCCAAATATGAATATAGGAAGCCGATTTGAACAAACTTGAATCAGATCCACCCCACAATGTTGCATACCAAATATCAAAAGATTCTGCCTGCTGGATCTGGAGAAGAAGATTTTTTAATAAATTTGCTTGAAATGCACTAAGTTCAAATTTGGGCTCCTATACTGAGCCCAAATATAAACCCAGGGGGCCAATTTGAACAAACTTGAATCAGATCCACCCCACAATGTTGCTTACCAAATTTGAAAAGATTCTGCCTGCTGGATCTGGAGAAGAAGATTTTTTAAGAAATTTGCATGAAATGCACTAAGTTCAAATTCGAGCTTCTATAGTGAGCCCAAATATGAATCTAGGAAGCCGATTTGAACAAACTTGAATCAGATCCACCCCACAATGTTGCATACCAAATATCAAAAGATTCTGCCTGCTGGATCTGGAGAAGAAGATTTTTTAAGAAATTTGCCTAAATGCACTAAGTTCGAAATCGGGCTCCTATACTGAGCCCAAACATGAACACAGGGGGCCGATTTGAACAAACTTGAATCAGATCCACCCTACAATGTTGCATACCAAATATCAAAAGATTCTGCCTGCTGGATCTGGAGAAGAAGATTTTTTAAGAAATTTGCCTGAAATGCACTAAGTTCGAAATCGGGCTCCTATACTGAGCCAAAATATTAACCCAGGGGGCCGATTTGAACAATCTTGAATCAGATCCACCCCACAATGTTGCTTACCAAATATGAAAAGATTCTGCCTGCTGGATCTGGAGAAGAAGATTTTTAAAGAAATTTGCCTGAAATGCACTCAGTTCGAATTCGGGCTTCTATAGTAAGCCCAAATATGAATCCAGAGGGCCAATTTGAACAAACTTGAATCAGATCTACCCCGCAACGTTGCATACCAAATATCAAAAGATTCTGCCTGCTGGATCTGGAGAAGAAGATTTTTGAAGACATTTGCCTGAAATGCACTAAATTCGAATTTGAGCTCCTATAGTGAGCCCAAATATGAATCTAGGGAGCCGATTTGAACAAACTTGAATCAGATCCACCCTACAATGCTGCATACCAAATATCAAAAGGTTCTGCCTGCTGGATCTGGAGAAGAAGATTTTCAAAGAAATTTGCCTGAAATGCAGTAAGTTCAAATTTGGGCTCCTATACTGAGCCCAAATATAAACCCAGGGGGCCGATTTGAACAAACTTGAATCAGATCCACCCCACAATGTTGCATACCAAAAAATCAAAAGATTCTGCCTGCTGGATCTGGAGAAGAAGATTTTTTTAAGAAATTTGCCTGAAATGCACTAAGTTCGAAATCGGGCTCCTATACTGAGCCCAAATATGAACCCAGGGGGCCGATTTGAACAAACTTGAATCAGATCCACCCTACAATGTTGCATACCAAATATCAAAAGATTCTGCCTGCTGGATCTGGAGAAGAAGATTTTTTAATGTTTTTCCCATTGCCTACAGTGTTAAAAAGTGCTGACTCGGCACTTTTTCAAAGTCCCGAAACTGTACCCTATGATAAAACCGATGGCAATTTTTTTTTACCATTCCTTTCTGTTGGTCCTAAGGAAGCTGCACACCAAATAAAAATTCTCAGTGCCGTGCAGTTTTGGAGATATGGGCATTTTAAATTTTTTCTATTTTTAGCTCCTGCGGTTCCCACGGGGCTGCGGGAAAATGTTTGTTTGCATAAATCAAGTACTCATGACCCAATAAGCCCTCACATAAAATTTGGTTCAAATCAGCCTCTCGGTTTGGAAAATAGAAATTTTGGGCGGGGCAAAAAATTTTGCCCCTCCCATAACGACGCCAAGTATAGCCCCACAAACTTCTCTTGAACAAATCTGAGACTACACCTCAAAAGGAAGCTGCACACCAAATATCAAGTCTCTGGCCGGTTCATTCTCAGCTGATTTCTCCACTTTCGACAAGTATTCCCTGGCGATCAAGGTTTCATTCACACCTTTCCGAGGTTCAATGTCAGTTGGATTACAGCTAGACTCCAGTATTTAAAAGGGGAGATAACTTTCCCAAGAGTCAATATCTTTGACGATAAAAGTTGGGGATGAAAGGACTTTCCTTTCCGAGACGCGTAACTGAGAAATTCTCGACTATTCGTTTTTAACATATTTACATATGCCAATGCTGGGGATGGGGAAAAATAAAGCTCAAGCAACACAGAAAAAACCCAATTCTGACCAAGCTTTCGGTATACCGAAGATCTTCTTCAGGGCACAGACCCAGTAATAAATAATACATACAAACCATGAAAGAAACGAAATCACTGTGTATGGACGGAAATGTTCTCAAAAGGTTCAATGTATGCTCGCTCGAGTTGGCCAATAGCGGTAATTTGCTTAATTCTGTGGTTCTTAAAATTGGCCATTTTCATCGGTAATCTACTGATATCATCGGCTATTCCGACTGCTTTAGGAGGCAGTATTAATATTTTGTTTATTGACACAGTATCGAAAAGTTAAATGCCATATTTTCGACGAAACGGGCATGTTTCTGGTAAGTTTTACGTGGGGGCGCAGTAGCGTTGCGATAACCGGTTCTCGTCAGATCACCGAAGTTAAGCAACGTCGGGCCCGGTTAGTCCTCGGATGGGTGACCGTCTGAGCGATCGATTCGGACTCCCGCGTTGTGCCCTTGGGCAAGGAACTTAACCCCGACTGTCCACATAGGGGCAGGATGACGTCATGTACTAAGGCGTACTGCACGTCGATGGTGCGCATGTTTTCAACCAGTCTAATCCTGCCTGTGCTGCAGTGTGGAGCTACGATGTTGGGGAGCTGGCAGCTGCTCGTCGTTGCTCGTTGGTTCTCTCCGGGTACTCCGGCTTCCTCCACCCGTAAAACTGTCACGGTCATGATTAGCCATTGTGCATAAATATGTGACCTTGAACACCTCTAAATAAATAAATAATTTACAGTTTTACTTCCCAAACATCAAAATCTATGTGCTTATTTCGTCAATTCCCCGTGTCACTTTTAGACAAACCGGAACGAAGTTATATTTTTGTTGAAATATCATATATTTGACACTTTAGTAGTGAGGTAGCTAACACACAGTCACACAGTCGTCATTTGTATCAAACAAACAGTCGCACAAGAGGCAAACGAAAGCCATGGCCCTGTTTAAATTTTGCACGGGTTCAACAAAATTTGTTTTTGCGGGTGCAGCTTAAAAAGTGTTTTTGTCTACGGGCTATCGAAGCACGCACGAGCTTTTATTAACGTTTTCATGTACGCTATTCTGACAATCATAGGAGATTTGTGTTACACATCGAGACCTCTGGACGTCAATTAACATAATGCTAGTCAGTTATATTTTAATAAATTGAAATAACCACGCGACAATAGTTTACTGATGAAAATGGCCAATTCTAAGAACCAAGAAAATAAGCAACTTACAGTTACACGTTGAACCTTTTTCAGTACATTTCCGTCCATACACAGTGGAAATGTGGAGATAACAACTCTCGTAAGGCTCTGACTTAACAGATGTGGTATACCGCCCGAAAAGAAAATGACTGATCGGGTAAGGGCTGCGGCCGGTAGGGTGTGCTAAAGGAATTTGGTCAGTTTATATCCAAATCGAAGATGGCGACTGGCGGCCAAGTTTTTCAACGAAATTCGAAAAAAGTCGATAACTCCCATCTAAACAGTGCCATAACGCCACGTATGGAATTTGGAACTGATCGGGGGAGAGCTGCGGCCTGTAGGGTGTGCAAAAGGAATTTGGACGGACAGGCATACGGACGTACAACCGGATTTACGTACGGACTACGGATCACAACCCATCCCAACAGCTCATACTTGACGTTGTCAAGTTGAGCTAAAAACCGTTGCACAAATTGAAAGCAATGGGTAAAAAATACTACACAGGACAAACTTCGAAAACGATTCTTATAACCCCTTACTCCCAGGATTACGGTATGATAATACAACCATGATAAAGAAGAAAACGAAATAGTAAAATCAAGACGAGAAACCGAAGGGTCGCCTGTTGGGTTTGGATATTTAGCAGCTGAAGGGGGCCTGAGGGGAATGATGGAATATGTACGACACTCAGATCTAATGTTACAGAACTGGAAAATAGGAGGTTTCATGTTGCATTAATGGAAGATTTCAATGGACACATTGGGAAGGGAGGGAAGGGTATAAGGGTTGCGGGGGGGGGGGGGGGGGCAAGAAAATCAATCAACGTTATTGCATGGGAGGAAACTCTTAGAGTTTACAAATGAACTGGATTTGAATAGGGATGCAAAGTGTAAGGGTAAAATGACGTGGGAAAGGTACGACAGAAAGACCATAATCTACTGTTCACTCACTTACTCAGAGCTACGAAGAGAGGACCCAGACATGGAAGTTAAGGACGAAGGAAATTCGGAGTTGAACAGAAATCACAACCTCATAACAAGGGCAACGCAAACGCAAAGCGTGGGCCACTGCCCTTGACCCGCAGGCATGTTCGAAGTAGCCTTAAAGGTATTGTAGGACATAAAAAGTTTTCCAAGTCAAAAGAGTAAAAAAGGGCAATAACTCTGGGAAACATATTGACTGAAGCCGTTCCTTGTGTATATCCGTTCCCCCATACAGGTCTATCGGCATACGAAAGGAGGTCCAAATCCGACCGATGGCTTTTAAGTTACAATGCAAAACGTTTATATGGACAGTCGGAAAAAGTGCGATAACTCGGGGGAAAATTATTGGATGGATCCCGTTCCGTGTGCGCATACGTTCCCCCATGCAGTTCTATCATCATACCAAAGGAGATCCAAATCCGATCGATGGCTTTGAAGTTACAATGCAAAACGTTTGTACGGACAGACGAACAGAAAGGGAAAAGGGGCCATAACTCTGGGGAAAATTATTGGATGAATCCCGTTCCTTGTGCATATTCGTTCCCCATGCACGTCTATCATCATACCAAAGGAGATCCAAATCCGACAGATGGCTTTGAAGTTACCATGCAAAACGTATGTACGGACAGAATGGAAAAAGGTCCATAACTCTGGGAAAATTATTGGACGGAACCCGTTCCTTGTGCAGGTCTATCATCATACTAAAGGTGATACAAATTCAACCGATGGATTTGAAATTACAATGCAAAACTTTGTACGGACAGAATGGAAAAAGGGCCATAACTCACTGAGCTCTGTCAAACAAGATATATTTGGTTGAATATCAAACTGCATTATGGGAAATATTTGCTGCCAAAAACTTTGCCATTTTGACATCAAAGTGGAGGGATTAAAGCACTTCCACCCCAGGCGTTGATTACCGGGACCTATTTTATCAGTAAAGCAAAATTTGTTTACTATAAGCAAACAAACACTGCTGCAGTTTCCGGGGTGAAAAGGGTTACATATAACTAGAGTCTAAAATGTACAGGCCTAAATATACAGTTCACTTACTACCAGTTTCATTGACGTTTTTTCAACAAAATTAATTCAAAGTAATAAATGAGACACAATTTTAAACACATTTGTGAAAGGACACAGATACTCTGGTACGCATTTGGAATAGAAAACACTAAGAAGTTTTTGTCAGAATTATTTGGTTGTTTTCGATAATTATATTAGGCGAACAGTGGTTTCAGAAGCAATCTCCACCACTGATAGCGCATTCAAATATGAAAGTGTCAATAACACGGCAGCTCAACTTGTCCAAGAAGGGGCTGAACTGAATAGAAAGCTCCAATAATGCCAAGTCATTCAATCAAGTTTCTACAGAAAAGATATCAAACCAAAGCTACATATGAAATCCGAAACAATTCGGGTGAGGGATGTGACCTGTAGGGTGTACTAACAGAACTGTTGACAATTTATATGCCAAATCCAAGATGACCGATGGCGGCCATGTTTTTCAATGAAATTCAGAAAAATTTGTCAGCTCCCATATTGACATCACACCAAAGTTACACACGAAATTTGGAGATGTGGCCTGTAGGGTTTGCCAATGGAATTGTTGACAATTTATATGCCAAATCTAAGATGGCAGCTGGCGGCAATGTTTTTCAACTAAATTCGGAAAAATTCGATAGTTCCCATCTAGACATTGCCCCAAAGCCACATATGAAATTTGGAACTGATCGGGCGAGAGCTGTGGCCTGTAGGGTGTGCTAAAGGAATTGTGGACGGATAGAGGAACGTACGAACATGCGGACGGACGGATGGCAACCCATCGCAATAGCTCATACTTGACGTTGTCAACTTGAGCTAAAAAAAAACTGCGGCACCATGGGGTTGGTAAATATCTGAAAGTAACACAGTCCAAAATAACCGGGAATAAATAGTTTATTAAAACCAAAAAAAAAAAAAAACAATTGAATAGTAGTGAAACATAAATTTTCACCGGAAATATTTCATGTAATTTTATTCAATATTAACAAGTTTAACATCCATTTTTGATGTGCTGGAGTGTGTCATCTCAACTTGACGCTGTTCATATGGGCGGTTCCAAGACAGATGTTTCCCATATAAACGGGTGGCGAGTAGACGCTTTCCAAATGTACAGATCCCAGAGACACTTTCTGTATATACACTTCTGTTAGGCAGTATATAATATAGATACTACAAGGCTCGGTCAAAAAAGATCTAAGTCTGACCACACAAGAGTCAGCGTACCACGTGTCATCTAATAGCTTATTGTATGGCTATTGTTATATTATCCCAAAACAACCCCAGTAGTGATGATGTTTCAAGCAGAAGCGGTAGGACTTGCAAAGGGTCAAAATGGATGCAGAGAAATAGAAAATTGACTATAGAACAGGCCTGAAAATAAGCAAACTGTCATCTGCAGAATGAGGTCCCCAGAGAGTGAATTTGGTGATGCTACCCTACAGAGCAGGGTAATACCACTAAATTTACCCTCTGTGAACCTCAATCTGAATCAAGGTTTCAAGTCTAAACAGCAAGAGGTGCCAGAGGATAAATTGGCACACTGTATGGGATAGCATCAGCAAATTCACCCTCTAGGGACCTCATTCTGCAAATGACATTGCTTATTTTCAGGCTTGATATAGTCATGATTAAGTTTTTGACTTTTGAGGGAACTCCCAGTCCGGCAATCCATGAACGCATGCCAAATGTTTATGGAAATGATGCACAATGCTATACAATGCTACGTAACTGTAAAACGTTAGGCAGCTCTTTACAAGTGTGACAAGAACAGTCTTGATCAGGACTCCAGATCAGGACGCCCCTCAATGATTATCCGAAAAAAACTGAGGAACTTTTCCTTTCTGAAAGGCATGCAACGTTTGCTGAAGTTGGGAATGAACGGGAGTAAGCTGTGAGTATATTGTCACTGCAATTCATTACAATTTACATATGACCAGGGTATCTGCACGTTGGGGGCCAAAGTCTTCGATCTGAAGCGAAAAAGAGCAGAAATTTCATGAGAGAATTTGCAGCTATTTTATGAGGATTTTTGTCGTTTCAAACACAGATTAGTAACTGGTGATGAGACATGAGTTTATCATTATGATTCTGAACCAAAATATCAATCACAATCTGAGTGGCACCAACCATACAACTTCTTCACCAAAGAAATGAAAGTCAAGATCAGTAAAATGGATACTCTCCACAGTGTTCTGGGGAGCAACAGGTTTGATTCGTATTGACAACCTGGATGATCAGAAGACCATCACCGGAGCTCAAAACGCTGCTTTACTTCAAGGATTGAGTGTTTCCACCAAGGAGAAGCGCCAATGAATGTTCACAGTTAGGGTTCTGTTTTTGCATGACCATGCTTCATCATACACCTCAAGTCTAAAATGTCGTCTGTGCAACAGTGTGGTTTTGAGGAGCTTCCTCATCCCCAGATTTGGTTCCATGCGACTTCCGTCTCTTTCCAAAGCTGAAGGAACACTGGCAAACACTCCGCAGATGACAATGACCGACAGCTGCTGTGAACGAGTATTTCGGGGTAATGTCAGAATCAAGAAACTCCGTGGGCGATATGAATAGTATTTTGAGAAGGGTGCTTATGATGAAAATATAAATTGCACAAATCGTTATCATTGTTTGTTGTCCATGTTTGGCTTTGAAGCTTTAGATAAACCCTCGTAGATCAACGTGTTTTAAAAGGATTTTCACTCTTTTTTTAATTTCTTTGTTTTATAATTGCTTAATGAAATTTTACCCAGATTTATAATGAAATAGCCAAAAAAAAAAAAAAAAAAAAAGAAAAAAAAAAAAAAAGAGCTGGTATTAAATGTAGGTTTCCATTCCGTATTTTTCAAATAGACTTTTTTGTTTTGCTTTCGATGATCTGCTTTATGGGTGTTTACCTGGAAAGAGTCGATCTGAAGAGGTGTCTTTCTGGGAAGCGTCTAAATTGATCCAGACTGGCAAGTGACTACCCGGGAGCCACCCAAGCGTCTATTTGGGAAGCGTCAACATGAAAAACGTCCACCTGGGATGTCATGTAGTGTGCACACTCAAGCAATATCTCCGGTTTAATTTTTTCACCAAATTGCCCACTTTCTTTTGCAATCCAACGTGCAGACGGGTCTAGCTTTTATAATGTTAAATGAAACTCAATAAATTTGTAGAGGGAACCAATCTGCATTCTCCTCCTGAAGCCACATGTTAGAGTATAACAACAAAAACTTTCACCCCACTACAACTGACAGTCTGACCCTGGCACGGTAGGCACTATGCCGCAGTACATAGCCCTGTATCCACTTTGCGGGTCTCCTGAAGAATTCTACTCACAACTTGACATGTTATTTAAATAAGCATTAAAATAATGTAATGTATATAAATATTTATTATGCCAGTAATTGTTATTGACCAATCACCTTCAATATCTAGTGACCGTATATGAGACTGTGTATCATCGAGCTGACCGTATATAGAGCTTATATACGGTCAGTTCCGACATTTTGTTTTTGACATCCAACGCTCGCTTCGATGTTTTTCCTAATTTCGCGTGTTCAACGAACAACAAATAATTTCGCGTGTGTGTCTGTTGAGCAACGTACAACTATAATACGTTTCTTCCAGTCTTTGAGAAATTTTAATAAACAAATGTAAATAAATAATCCACTAAAACGAAATGTATAGAAGCCAACTGGCATTGTCCGAGACGAACCCAAACGAGAACCCTTACCCGAATAATCTGCCCTTCTCAGTTCATGCAAATATTTTCGAGTTACTCCCCCTGGACTGTAAATGTTATCGTCTGTTTTGTTTTGATTTGAATGATTGAACTTGAAGGTTGATCGATATCGAACATAAATTACACTTATGGTTGTGTCTCTTTCAAAGGACTGGCATAATAGATACGTTATGGGGCTTTCAGGGGGCGGATATGGTGTGATATAAGGCTCAGCGAGATCAATATTAGGCGAGGCCTTCGGCCCCAAAACTTATAATATATAGTATACTTAGAAGAGTGTATATATGGATAAATACCCATGTACATGTATCGCTACGGTGCAAAGTGCGTTTAACCGTTGGAGCCCCAAGGAGCTGGTAACAATGCCTCAGGCAAAAAAAAAAAAAACTCAAAAAAACTGGCGGGCCCTCTGTCCCTGTGGGCCCCTAGGCTTCAGCCTAGTCAGGCGAAGTCAGCCTTATGAATAATACGGCCCTGAAGCTTGAGTACGGCAGTTTTCGAGTATATTGGTCCGTATCCTGAAAAAGGCAATATGCACGGCAACGCTAAGCAGTCAGAATCCAATTACCAGAGGCTTACGTCTTCCCAAACTCAAATTATAAAGAAAGGTATCCGCAATGGCAAAGAGCCACGTGAGATCAAAAAGACTGTATCCAAGGAATGTCCCGATGACAAAACTGATATTAAACAAATAAAAAAACATGGCGTATAAGGAAAGAAAACAACGATCGATAGACGTACATAGACAGAACATAGCAGATGATGTAATAGCAGTGTTAAGTAAAGCGACAAATTCATACAAGAGGTACTTACAACAAACCAGAAAAAAACACCTTCAGTAATATGTTACACTGAGGACCAAATACATCTTTTGAAATCTGCAATTCAAAGTGGTTCATTTATTGGAACTGGCAGAACTTTTAATCTGGCGGCATGTTATGTAACTGCTGTTGTCTTTAATGAAAGTGTCAATGACACTGTAGCTCAACTTGACAAACATAAGTTATAAGTGAAATGGCAAAATTCAAGATCACTGGTTCCATTGTTATCGGGTGAAACTTCAATATAACAGCATTGTGCGTGCACAACGTCAGAGCAATCCGTACATTTTTAAATCTAAACTGTAAAGCTGGTTAAAGGAAGAACGTTGATACACAAATGCAGTAAGTTTAAAGGTCAAGGTAAACGAAAACTTTTTTTCACAGAAATGAATGCAAATCAAAGCTCTTATCTAGAGGTATCTCCTAATGGGCACACCAAGTTCAATTTATTTATTTATTGGTGTTTAAGGTCACATGCTTATGCACAATGGCTAATCATGACCGTGACAGTTTACGGGTGGAGGAAGCTGGAGTACCCGGAGGGAACCACCGAGCAGCTGCCGGCTCCCAACATCGTAACTCCGCACTGCAGCACAGGCAGAGTTAGATTGGTTTGAAGACATGCGCACCATCGACGTGCAGTACGCCTTAGTGCACAGAGTCATCGTGCCCCCATGTGGACAATGGGGGTTAAGTGCCTTGCCCAAGGACACAACGCGGGAGTCCGAATCGATCGCTCAGACAGTCAACCATCCGAGGACTAACCGGGCTCGTCGTTGCTTAACTTCGGTGATCAGACGAGAACCGGTTACCGCAACGCCAGCGTGCCCCCACCAAGTTAAAAAACAATCCAATAATAAATGTGCGCTGTGGGAAAAATGTTGACACGCAAATGCAATAACTTCAAAAGTTATTGCTAACAGCAACAGTTTTTGATGGAAATGAAAAGAAAATCGATAGCTCCCACCCTGTATACCCTGAATAAGCATATCAAGTTTCCAAACAACCCGATAATTAATGCACCCTCTGAGGCGTGAGAAAAACTTTGTTTTCTATTTTTTATGGAAATTCATAAATGTGCCGTGTACAGAATGCACTAAGTTCAAAGGCTGGCACTAACGACAATTTTTATAAGGAAATGAAAGAAAATCAATTCATTGATGCATAACTGCACTAAATTCATCAAAGGTCGTTGCCAACGGCAACTCTTTTTGACGGAAATGGAAGAAAATCGATAGCTCCCAACTAGAGGTCACCCCAAACAAGCATACAAAGTTTCAAAGCGATCCGATCATAAATGGTCTCTGTAGGGTGTGCCAAAGAGAAATGATGATGCCTAACCAAACAAAGTTCAAAGGTCGTTGCCAACGGCAACATTTTTCGATGGAAATGGAAGAAAATCGCTAGCTCCATCTTGAGACCACTCCAAACAAGCACACAAAGTTTCAAAGCGATCTGATCATAAAGGTGCCATGCAGGGTGTGCCAAGGGAATATACTGATGCCTGACTAAACTAAGTTCAAAGGCCATTGCCAGCGGAAACATTTTTTGACGAAAATGGAAGGAAATCGATAGCTCCCATCTAGAGGTCACCTCAAACAAGCATACCAGGATTTAGCAATACGATCATAAATGTGCTCTGTAGGACGTGCCAAAGGGACATATTGAGGCCTGACTAAACTAAGTTCAAAAGTCGTCGCCAGCGGCAACATTTTTTGACGGAAATGTATGATGAAGGCGTCAATGACACTGTAGCTAAACTTGACAAACTTGAACTAGGTAAGTTATAAGTGAAAAGGCAAAATTGAAGATCATTGGTACCAATGTTATTTGGTGAAATTTCAACATAACAACATTGTGTGTGCACAACGTCAGAGAAATCCATGCATTTTTAAATGTAAACTGTAAGACTGGCTAAAGGAAAAATGCTGATACACAAATGGAGTAAGTTCAGAGGTTATTGTAAATGGCAACTTTCTTCACAGAAACGAATAGCTCTTATCTAAAGGTCTCGCCAAATGAGCACACAAAGTTAAAAAACTGTCCTATGATAAATGTGGCTTGTACACCATGTCAAAGAAGAATGTTGATGCACAAATGCAATAAATTCAAAGATTGTTGCTAACAGCAACAGTTTTTGATGGAAATGAAAAGAAATTTGATAGCTCCTATCTTTGTCACCCTGCATAAGTATACAACGTTTCAAAACAACCTGATAATGAATGCGCCCTCTGAGGCATGCCAAAGGAAGATGTTAATGAACAAATGCACTAAGTTTGAAGGTCATTGCTTGTGGCAATGTTTTTTTTCTCTCTTTTTTATGGAACTTCATAAATATACTCTGTAGAGAGTGCAAAAGGGAGAAGTTGCTGCACAAATGCTGTAAGTTCAAAGGCTGGTGATAACGACAATAATTTTTTATGGAAATGAAAAAAAATCAATAGCTCACATCTAGAGATCACCCCGAACACACATACCAAGTTTCAAAGTGATTCGATAATAAATGTACCCTGAAGGGTGTGCCAAAGGGAAATATTGAAGCCTGACTAAAAAGGTCGCTACCAGCGGCAACATTTTTTTTACAGAAATGGAAGAAAATCGATAACTCCTATATAGATATCAATACACACAAGCACACCAGGTTTCCAAATGATCCAATCATAAATGTGCCCTGCAGGGTGTGTCAAAGGGAAATAATGATGCATAACTACACTAAGTTTTTATTAAGTTCATCTTGCCAACGGCAACTATTTTTGACAGAAAGGGAAGAAAATCAATAGTTCCCATCTAGAGGTCACCCCAAACAAGCACACCAAGCTTCAAAGCGATCCGGTCAAAAATGTGCACTGCAGTCTGTGCCAAAGGGAAATATTGATGCATAACTGCACGAAGTTCATGGAAGGTCGCTGCCAGCGGCAACATTTTTTTTTGCAGAAATTGAAGAAAATCGATAGCTCCCATCTACAGGTAACCCCACACAAACGTACCAAGTTTCAAACCATTCTGATCATAAATGTGCCCTGCAGGGTGTGCCAAAGGAATATATTGATGCCTGACTAAACTAAGTTCAAAGGTCGTTGCCGGCGGCAACATGTTTTGACGGAAATAGAGGAAAATCGATAGCTTCCATCTAGAGCTCACCCCAAACAAGCATACCACGTTTCAAAGCGATCCGATAATAAATGTGCCCTGTAGGGTGTGTGTGCCAAAGGGAAGTGGAATTTTGATGCATAACTGCACTAAGTTCATCAAAGGTCGTTGCCAGCGGCAACATTTCTTGGCGGATATCGAAGAAAATCGATAGCTCCCATCTAGAGGTAACCCCAAACAAGCATACCAAGTTTCAAAACAGTTCGATCATAAAAGTGTCCTGTAGGGTGTGCCAAAGGGAAATATTGAGGTCTGACTAAACAAAGTTCTAAGAACGTTGCCAGCGGCAACATTTTTTGACGAAAATCGATAGCTCCCATCCAGAGGTCACCCCAAATATTCATACCAAGTTTCAAAGCGATCTGATCATAAATGCGACCTGTGAGGTGTGCCAAAGGAAATTCTGGACGTACGTACGCCTACAGACGAGAAGTGATGACAATAGCTCAGCTTGACAGGGTGTGCCAAAGGGAAATATTGAGGTCTGACTAAACAAAGTTCTAAGAACGTTGCCAGCGGCAACATTTTTTGACGAAAATCGATAGCTCCCATCCAGAGGTCACCCCAAATATTCATACCAAGTTTCAAAGCAATCTGATCATAAATGCGACCTGCGAGGTGTGCCAAAGGAAATTCTGGACGTACGTACGCCTACAGACGAGAAGTGATGACAATAGCTCAGCTTGACTTTGTCAAGTTGAGCTAAAAATCGATAGCTCCCATCGAGAGGTCACCCCAAACAAGCATACCAAGTTTCAAACGAATCCGATCATGAATGTGCCCGGTAGGGTGTGCCAAAGGGAAATATTGATTCCTGATTAAACTAACTTCAAAGGTCGTCGCCAATGGTAAAATTTTTTTGGAAAAGGAAGAAATCGAAAGCTCCCATCTAGAGGTCATCCCCAAACAAGCATTTCAAAGCGATCCGATCATAAATGTGCCTTGCAAGGTGTTCCAAAGGGAAATATTGATACACAACTGCGCTAACTTCATCGAAGGTTGTTGCCAGCGCGATTTTTTTATGGAAATGGAAGAAAATCGATAGCACCCATCTAGAGATCACCCCAAACAAGCATACAAAGTTTCAAAGCGACCCTATCATAAATGCGCCCTGTAGGTAGTGCCAAATGAATATATTGACGACCGTCTAAACTGAGTTCAAGGGCCGCTGGCAGTGGCAACATTTTTTGACAAAAATAGAAGAAATGAAAGTGTCAATGACACTATAGCTCAACTTGTTAAGACATGTACATGTATAGTATGTGACACAGAAATGACAAACATCTAGGTAATGACCTGATAACAAAGGTACATATAAAGTAATGTAACGGTCTGTACATAAATACTGACCATAGCCTGTAACAAATGTATAGGTAAAGTATAAAGGTGGGTGACAGTCAGATGCTAAACTAGAAAAGAAATCTCTGAGTCCCAGAGTGGGTCTGACTGAACCCCTAAATATTTGTTCTCATAGCACAGTGATAACAAACGCACCCCAAAACACACTCGTTCCTATCCCAAGGTGATAACAAAGGTACCCAAGAAGTTTCGTGAAGATCAGTTCATAAATACGAGCCATATAGAAGTTGTGACAAAACAATGATTGGACCTATGGCAGCCATCTTGAATTTTGGACTGCACCCAGAAACACTCGTTCTCGTCCCAAGGTGATAACAAAGGTACCCAAGAAGTTTCGTGAAGATCGGTTCATAAATACAGGCTCTATTTGTACACATGTGCACTTACTGTGTACAAATAGCACTGAATAAATCAAAGTTCTTCTAATTTGCATAATTTCTGCATGAGAAAAAAACCTGTACTATATTTGATGTATTCCATGTTACTAAACATTCATACAAAAATTTATTCAAATCAGAACTTTCATACAGAAGTTCTGTACAAAAAACTGATTGCACTAATTTGGTACAAAATGGCTGCTGGTGGCCATCTTGAATTTCGGACCACACCCCAAAAAACTCGTTCTCATCCCACGGTGATAACAAAGGTACCCAAGAAGTTTCGTAAAGATCGGTTCATAAATACGGCCTCTAGCCTGAGCCATATAGAAGTTGTGTACAAAAAACTGATTAAACCTAATTTCGGTACAAAATGTCCACTGGCAGCCATCTTGAATTTTGGACCGCACCCAGACACACTCGTTCTCGTCTCAAGGTGATAACGGTACCCAAGCTGTTTTGTGAAGATCGGTTCATAAATTCAGACTCTAGCCTGAGGTGTATTGACATGTGTACTTACTCTGTGTAAGTAGCACTGAAATGAAAGTGTCAATGACACTGTAGCTCAACTTGTTTAAGACATGTACATGTATAGTATGTGACACAACAATGACAAACATCTAGGTAATGACCTGATAACAAAAGTACATTGTAACAGTCTGTACATAAATGCTGACCGTAGCCTGTAACAAATATACAGGTAAAGTATTGAAAAAGTGGGGTGACGGTTAGACGCTAAACTAGAAAAGAAATCTTTGAGTCCCAGAGTGGGTCTAACTGAACCCAAAAATATTTGTTCTCATAGCATAGTGATAACAAAGCCACCCCAAAACACTAAGAAGTTTTGTGAAGATCAGTTCATAAATACAGACTCTAGCCAGAGCCGTATTGACATGTGCACTTACTGTGTATAAGTAGTACTGAACAAATCAAAGTTCATCTAATTTGCATAATTTCTGCACGAGAAAAAAACCCGAATTTTTTGTGATGTATTCCATGTTACTAAACATTCTTACAAAAATTTATTCAAATCAGAACTTTCATACAGAAGTTCTGTACAAAAAACTGATTTCACTAATTTTGGTACAAAAAGGCTGTTGGCAGCTATCTTGAATTTTGGACCACACCCAAAAACACTCGTTCTCATCCCACAGTGATAACAAAGGTACCCAAGAAGTTTCGTAAAGATCGGTTCATTAATACAGCCTCTAGCCTGAGCCGTATAGAAGTTGTGTACAAACTAGAGGCTCTACAGTGCCTGTAATCGCTCACCTGGAAATACATATAAACTAGAGTGATGTCACGCATGCAGCCTGACTTTCCCAGGAATGGCAATGCTTAGACGCAAAATAGTCGGAGCCATTTTTTGTTGTTTACCTAACGATTCTGCCATATCTACACTCGTGATATACAAAATTTGCTATTCAAATTTTATTTTTTCATTTCTCTACTTCAACACGTACCTCATGACCTATTAATGGAACAAACTTGATGAGCTTGTTCCAATAAGGACTAATAAGCCATGGTTAGAAGTAAAAAATGAAAAAATCAGATGTTTCAGAAAAATAATTTGTACTGTTGGCTTCAACTTGTGTCAGGTAAAGGATTAAAGATGCAGTACATAAAGCAATGTTGGGCTATATGAGTCAATTTTCTTTTTTGCATGTAATAACTCCCAATCCTTCAAAATGTATTTTGGGAATAATTGTCTAAGTGACACGTTTGTGTGTGTGTGTGTGTGTGTGTATATGTGTGTGTGGTGGGGGGGGGGGGGGGGGGGGAGTTGTGGAACTTATATTCAAACCTGTTGTATTACTAGCTGGAAAATACACATATCAACATTGGTTGAATACAAATAATCCAAACTGGAGTTATCAGTCGGAAACCAATTGTTTACAGATGGATGGACCGACAGATGGATGGACGAAAGTCATGACTATAGACCTGACTATAAACAGTCAGGCTAAAAATGCATTTTGTACCAAAGAAAAAATATTGCATGAATGGCCCTGGGTGAGAAGGTGGGGTGGGGGGGGGGTGGTGAGGGGTGGGGGAGAGGGGGGGGGGTGTCAGGGGGAGTCCATTTTTTTTCCATGTGGTCAGTCTAAATGCTTAAGAATGCATTTTGAGCAGAGAAAAAAAATTACCTAACTGGCACAATAGGGGTGGGGGTTTATTTGTCTGGGTTTTTAGCCACAAACTTTAACCAAAACTGTAAAAAAGCAGGGGGGGGGGGGGGGGGTTACATGAGTTTAAAAAAAAGATCTGCATGTAGTAACTGTAAATAGTTCAAAATGCATATTCAAGGAAAGAAAAAAAATGCCGCTCAGGATCACCGATCCAATGTCGAGTTGTGACAACATTTCCTCGCACCAAGGCCAACACACCTATGAAGTTTCATGACTCTAGGTTGAACCACTATCAAGTTCTCATCCGGAAACCAATTGTTGCGATATACTATGTTCAAGGTCACTGTGACCTTGACCTTTGACCTGGTGAGTCCAACATCAATAGGGTTCTTCCTCGCACCAAGGCCAACACGCCTGTAAAGTTTCATGACTCTAGGTTGAACCACTATCAAGTTATCATCCAGAAACCAATTATTGCGATATACTATGTTCAAGGTCACTGTGACCTTGACCTTGTGAGTCCAAGATCAATAGGGTTCTTCCTCGCACCAAGGCCAACACACCTATGAAGTTTCATGACTCTAGGTTGAACCACTATCAAGTTATCATCCGGAAACCAATTGTTGCGATATACTATGTTAAAGGTCACTGTGACCTTGACCTTTGATCTGGTGAGTCCAAGATCAATAGAGTTCTTCCTCGCACCAAGGCCAACCCACCTATGAAGTTTCATGAATGTAGGTTGAACTACTATCAAGTTATCATCCGGAAAGGAATTGTTGCGATTTACTATGTTCACGGTCACGTTGACCTTGACCTTTGATGTAGCGAGTCCAAAATCAATAGGTTTCTTCCCCTCACCAAGGCCAATCTACCTATGAAGTTTCATGAATGTGAGTTGAACCATTATCAAGTTATCATCCGGAAACCAATTGTTTAAGATTTACTACGTTCAAGGTCACTGTGACCTTGACCTTCGACGTAGCATGTCCAAAATCAATAGGGTTCTTCCTCCCACCAAGACCAACCTACGTATGAAGTTTAATGAATGTGAGTTCAACCACTATCAAATTATCATCCGGAAACCAATTGTTTACGCCCGAAGGCCCACCCACCCGCCCGCCCGCCCGCCATTCACCAAACTATAAGTCGAGTTTGACTTCGTCACAACTCGACTAAAAATGCCTAATTGGGGGGGGGGGGGGGTAGTAGGGGGAGGGGGGAGTGGATAATTTCTGTCTGGATTTTTAACCACAATCTTTAACCAAAGCTGTAAAAAAAAGCATTTTTAACAAAAGGAAAAAAAGGTTGTGCATGTAGTGACTGTAAATAGTTCAAAATGCATATTGGGGGAAAGAAAAAAAAAACTTACTAATTTGGGGAAGGGGGGGGGGGGGGGGGGGAGCGGTGGTGTTTGTCTGGGTTTTTAACCAAAACTGTAAACCAGCATTTTTGACAAAACAAAAAAAAAGTGCCTAACTGGCCCCCTGGGTGGGGGGTAGGGTATGTAAGTTTAAAAAAAGGTTCCACATGTAGTGACTGTAAATAGTTCAAAATGCATATTGTAGAAAAAAGGGAAAAAAAAGCCTAATTGGGGCTGGGGATGGGGGGGGGGGGACTAGAGGGTTGGGGGAGGGGGTAGGGGGTGGTGGTGTTTGTCTGGGTTTTTAACCACAAACTTGGAGTCATCCTACCAAGTTAAAATGAAATCCCTTTATAATTTTGGCCTGTGGAATATTCTAAAGGTTTTCGGGCTTCGGGCCTCTGTTGCCATCACAGTTCCCCAAAAGGGGACGTTCTCATCTAGACATTATATGAAGTCAACCTATCAAGTTACAATGAAATCCCTCCATAAATATGACCTATACACTGTGCTAAAGGTTTTCGGGCCCCTGTTGCCGTCACAGTTGCCCAAAAGGGGATGTTCTCATCTTGACATTATATGAAGTCAACCTATCAAATTACAATGAAATCCCTTCATAAATATGACGTGTAGACTGTGCTAAAGGTTTTCGGGCTTCGGGCTCGGCCAGCCATCATGGTTGAATGATCGCAACCAAAAGGGGGCATTCTCATCTGGGCATCATGTGGATTGATCCTATAAAGTTACAATAAAATCCCTTCATGAATATGACCTGTAGACTGAGCTGAAGTTTTTCGGGCTTCGGGCACCTGTAGCCGTCACAGTTGCCCAATCACGTCCAAAAGGGGACTTTCTAATGTAGAAATTATATGAAGTCAACCTATCAAGTTACAATGAAATCCCTCCATAAATATGACCTGTAGACTGTGCTAAAGGTTTTCGGGTTTGGGCTTGGGCAGCCGTCACGGTTGATAGATCACGCCCAAAGAGGGAAATTCTCATGTAGACATCATACGGAGTCATCGTATCAAGTTACAATGAAATCCGTCCATATTAAACATGACATGCAGACTGTGGTAAAATTTTTTGGGTTTCGGGCTTGGGCAGCCATCACGGTTGACAGATCATGCCCAAATGGAGATGTTCTCATCTAGGCATTATACAGAGGCATTCTATGAAGTTGCAATGAAATTCCTTCATAAATACGACCTGTAGACTGTGCTAATGGTTTTCGGGTTTTGGGCTCGGGCAGCCATACCGGTTGACCGGTCACGACCAAAAGGGGACGTTCTCATGTAGACATGACCTAAAACCTGCATATGAAATTTTGTGACGATCAGACAAGAACTACCAGGTGTAGCCTGTACTTGAAGGTTGAATAAAAAACTTTAACCACAAACTTTAACCAAAACTCCAAATGTCAACTAAACAGGAAAAGAAAAAAAAAAAAAAAAAAAAACCCACTTGAACCTTCAGTAAAAAACTTTAATCACAAACTTTAACCAAAACTCTAAAAGTTAACAGACGGACAGATGGACGGACGGACGGACAAAAGTCATTACTATAGCCCTCACAGTAAACAGTCGGGCTAAAAATGTGATTTCCCATAGGCTTTTCATGGTAACTATGAGCTGCAATTGTGGCCATGTTTTGCAAGATTACATCAACATTACATGAGGATCATTGGTCTTCAATCACGTGAAGATTCAAAACATTTGAATCCGTCAAACAGAATCATAGAATGTCTCTGGTGGCCATATTTTCCAGCCAAGGGGAACAAAAAGAGGATCATTTGTAGAGGGCCTCCTATAGACCATTCTTGCCAAGTTTTTGGTTCATGTCAGCTCAATAGTTCCAGAGAGAAGATGAAAATGTGATTTCCTATAGTTTTTTTTTCTATAGTAACTATAAACCGCAATTGTGGCCATGTTTGCAATATGATCAACATTAAAATGAGGAATGTTGGTGGAGGTTGTCACAGTTATCAACCATGCAAAGTTTCAAAACATTTGGCCCTGTGGTTTCAGAGAAGAAGAGTTTTCAAAATTGACCAATCAGAATCAAAGAATGCTTCTGGCTGCCACGTACTTTCACCCAACAGAAATAAAATGAGTAACAGTTGTAGAGAACCTCTCATAGACAATGCCTGCCAAGTCTGGTTCACATTGGCTCAGAACTTTCAGAGAAGATGATGAAAATGTTATTTCCTATTGGGTTTCTACAGTAACTATAAGCCACAATTGCAGCCATAATTGCAACCCAATGAAGATTAAAATGAGGATCATTCATAGAGGGGGGTTACAGTCATCAGTCACACTAAGTTTTCAAACCATTTGGCCTTGTTGTTACAAAGAAGATTTTCTTGAAAATGCACACATTTATGAATTCTGTTTTCAACAAAATGAAAGTGTCAATGACACTGTAGCTCAACTTGTAAAGACAAAGACATGCACATGTATAGTATGTGACACAGCAATGACAAACATCTAGGTAATGACCTGATAACAAAGGTACATATAAAGTATTGTAACGGTCTGTACATAAATACTGACCGTTGCCTGTAACAAATGTATAGGTAAAGTATTGTAAAGGTGGGTGACAGTCAGATGCTAAACTAGAAAAGAAATTTGAGTCCCAGAGTGGGTCTGACTGAACCCCAAAATATTTGTTCTCATAGCACAGTGATAACAAAGGCACCCCAAAACACACTCGTTCCTGTCCCAAGGTGAAAACAAAGGTACCCAAGAAGTTTTGTGAAGATCAGTTTATAAATACGAGCTGTATAGAACTTGTGACAAAAAACTGATTGGACCTAATTTTGGTACAAAATGGCCACTGGCAGCCATCTTGAATTTTAGACTGTACCCAGAAACACTCATTCTCGTCCCAAGGCGATAACAAAGGTACCCAAGAAGTTTTGTGAAGATCGCTTCATAAATACAGCCTCTACCCTGAGCCGTATTGACATGTGTGCTCACATTGTGTAAGTAGCACTGAATAAATCAAAGTTCATCTAATTTACATAATTTCTGCACAAAAAAAAGCCCTTACAATATGTGATGTATTCCATGTTACTAAACATTCATACAAAAATTTATTCAAATCAGAACTTTCATACAGAAGTTCTGTACAAAAGACTGATTGCACTAATTTGGGTACAAAATGGCTGCTGGTGGCCATCTTGAATTTCGGACCACACCCCAAAACACTCGCTCTCATCCCACTGTGATAACAAAGGTACCCAAGAAGTTTCATAAAGATTGGTTCATAAATATGGCCTCTAGTCTGAGCTGTATAAAAGTTGTGTACAAAAAACTGATTAGATCTAATTTCGGTACAAAATGGCCACTGGCAGCCATTTTGAATTTTAGACTGCACCCAGAAATACTTGTTCTCGTCCCAAGGTGATAACAAAGGTACCCAAGACATTTCGAGAAGATCAGTTCATAAATACAGACTCTAGTCTGAGCCGTATTGACATGTGTACTTACAGTGTGTAAGTCGCACTGAAAAAATCAAAGTTCATCTAATTTGCATAATTTCTGCACGAGAAAAAAACCCGTATTATATGTGATGTATCCCATGGTACTAAACATTCACGCAAAAAAATTATTCAAATCAGCGCTTTCATATGGAAGTTCTGTGCAAAAATCTGATTGCACCTAATTTTTGTACAAAATGGCTGCCATCGGCCATCTTGAATTTCGGACCGGACCCAAAAACACTTGTTCTCGTCCCACGGTGATACCAAAGGTACCCAAGAAGTTTCGTAAAGATCGGTTCATAAATACGGCCTCTAGCCCGAGCCGTATTGGCATTTGCACTTACGGTGCTGAAAGTACCACCAAAAAACATCAAAATTAGTCTAATTTGCACAATTTACGCACGAGAAAAAAACCCGTATTATATGTGATGTATCCCATGGTACTAAACATTCATACAAAAAATTATTCAAATCAGAGCTTTCATATGGAAGTTCTGTACAATAAACAGATTTCTGCATCATCGGTACAAAATGGCGGCTGGCAGCCATCTTGAATTTTGGACCGCACCCCAAAACACTCGTTCTCGTCCCACGGTCATAACAAAGGTACCCAAGAAGTTTCATAAAGATCGGTTCATAAATACGGCCTCTAGCCCGAGCCGTATCCAATTGTTGACGTACGGACAGACGGACGAGGGGCCATGACAAAAGCTCAAATTTGGCTTTGCCAAAGTTGAGCTAAAAATCAGTAAAAGAAGGTTAAATATTTTTGAAAAAATTACAACTTTTTTCAGACAGTATTCTCTTTTCAAAATAGCTTTGGATAGGTAAAAGGGTTACAGAAAACACATTACTCCAATTTTTGTCAAATCTTAAAAAGATGAACAATAATTACTGTCATCTAAGCTGACATGATTGCAAGAATGTTAGCAAAATCTTCTGTTTTCTCCAAACACCTGTCAACAACCAAGATTATCTGATAAGAACATGAGTAATGAGCATGTCAGTATCCATGTACAGTTCCAATAGTTTACAGTTAAGTCAAAATAAGTTGTAGGATAATCCTATAAACTGTGTATCTTTTTCTCTTCCTACACTGATAAGACCAGAAGCTGACATCATTTTCTGGAAAGCTCTCACTGATAGCTTTCCAGAAAATGTCAGATTCTGATCTTGTCAGGGCAGGAGCAGCAGTTTACTTAGTTTATTGGTTATGCTACAGCTTATTTTGACTTGTACTCTGTACACAATATTTTGGGGGGGGGGGGGGGTTCCCAGTTCTCAGTGGAGAAAACTGGAACCAACCCTTACCAGATTCTCAAAAAAACAAGTATTTTTGCTGACAGTACCGATCTTTTGTGCAGACAGGAGAGGCATTGGGTTAAGCATTAGAATATAGTCTCTGGTGGCCACATATTTCCATCCTCTCATAGGCCATTCCTGCGAAGTGTGGTTCACATCGGCTCAGTAGTTTCAGAGAAGAAGATGAAAATGTGATTTCCCAAAGGAAAACTTGGGAGATTCAGGGTAATTTCTCGACAGGTTACTAGATTTGTTATTCAATTAACAGGAGTTTACTCTGTAGCCTATATTCAATTAACAGGTCAAATTTGTACTGGGGATATAGTAAATGGTTTTGTGTTGGGAAATTATATTCAATTAACAGGGTTATTCAGTTAAGAGATACCCAAATAAGTGGGCTCCACTGTAATTGTAATCATATTCAATAACTGTAATCATAATAGTCAAAATTGAAAGTAATTGTAATTGTGATAGTTACATTTTTAAAGTAATCAACACAACCTTGCAACCAGACCTGTTAACCTCTGAATATGACTATCGGTGAGATTTTGGTGAGCTGTCAGGGAGATATAAATGCATGAAAATAACAATTCACATAATAGAGATAATGAAAGTGTCAATGACACTGTACCTCAACTTGTCAAGACAAAGACATGTAAATGTATAGTATGTGACACAGCAATGACAAACATCTAGGTAATGACCTGATAACAAAGGTACATATAAAGTATTGTAAAGGTCTGTACATAAATACTGACTGTAGCCTGTAACAAATGTATAGGTAAAGTATTGTAAAGGTGGGTGACAGTCAGATGCTAAACTAGAAAAGAAATCTTTGAGTCCCAGAGTGGGTCTTACTGAATCCCAAAATATTTGTTCTCACAGCACAGTGATAACAAAGGCACCCCAAAACACACTCATTCCTGTCCCGAGGTGAAAACAAAGGTACCCAAGAAGTTTCGTGAAGATCAGTTCACAAATATGAGCTGTGTAGACGTTGTGACAAAAAACTGATTGGACCTAATTTTGGTACAAAATGGCCACTGGCAGCCATCTTGAATTTTGGACCACACCCAGAAACACTCGTTCTCGTCCCAAGGTGATAACAAAGGTACCCAAGACGTTTTGTGAAGATCGGTTCATAAATACAGCCTCTAGCCTGAGCCGTATTGACATATGCACTTACAGTGTATAAGTAACACTGAATAAATCAAAGTTCATCTAATTTGCATAATTTCTGCACGAGAAAAAAACCTGTACTATATGTGATGTATTCCATGTTACTAAAGATTCATACAAAAATTTATTCAAATCAGAACTTTCATACAGAAGTTCTGTACAAAAGACTGACTGCACTAATTTTGGTACAAAATGGCTGCTGGTGGCCATCTTGAATTTCGGACCACACCCCAAAACACTCGTTCTCATCCCACGGTGATAACAAAGGTACCCAAGAAGTTTCGTAAAGATCGGTTCATAAATACGGCCTCTAGCCTGAGCCGTATAGAAGTTGTGTACAAAAAACTGATTAGACCTAATTTCGGTACAAAATGGCCACTGGCAGCCATCTTGAATTTTGGACCGCACACAGAAACACTGGTTCTCGTCCCAAGGTGATAACAAAGGTACCCAAGACGTTTCGTGAAGATCGGTTCATAAATACAGACTCTAGCCCAAGCCGTATTGACATGTGTACTTACTGTGTGTAAGTAGCACTGAAAAAATCAAAGTTCATCTAATTTGCATAATTTCTGCACGAGAAAAAACCCCGTATTATATGTCATGTATCCCATGGTACTAAACATTCACACAAAAAATTATTCAAATCAGCGCTTTCATATGGAAGTTTTGTGCAAAAATCTGATTGCACCAAATTTTGTACAAAATGGCTGCCATCGGCCATGTTGAATTTCGGACCGCACCCAAAAACACTCGTTCTCGTCCCACGGTGATAACAAAGGTACCCAAGGAGTTTCGTAAAGATCGGTTCATAAATACGGCCTCTAGCCCGAGCCGTATTGGCATTTGCACTTACAGTGCTGAAAGTAACACCAAAAAACATCAAAGTTACTCTAATTTGCATAATTTACGCACAAGAAAAAAACCCATATTATATGTGATGTATCCCATGGTACTAAACATTCATACAAAAAATTATTCAAATCAGAGCTTTCATATGGAAGTTCTGTACAAAAAACAGATTTCTGCATCGTCGGTACAAAATGGCGGATGGCAGCCATCTTGAATTTCGGACTGCACCCAAAAACACCCGTTCTCGTCCCACAGTCATAACAAAGGTACCCAAGAAGTTTCGTAAAGATCGGTTCATAAATACGGCCTCTAGCCCGAGCCGTATCCAATTGTTGACGGACAGACAGACGACAGGCCATGGCATAAGCTCAAATTTGGCTTCGCCAAATTTGAGCTAAAAATGATTTGTTCGCTTGATGTTGCCACTCTCCAATTTTTTTTTAATGAACCCTGAAAACTGGCCTGAAGCTAAGATCTCAAAATGTTTGGACACAATGGGACAAGAGTTAGAATTTTTTAAGTGTTCCCGGGTCATTGACCTGGTAGAACAAACTTGGAACCTAACTCAATATACTTCTTTAAAACAATTAAAAACAAAACAGGTCCAAAATGTTTAAGGCCTACAAAAGTTAATGAAAGTTTCAATGACACTGTAGCTCAACTTGTCAAGACATGTGCATGTATAGTATGTGATACAGCAATGACAAACATCTAGGTAATGACCTGATAACAAAGGTACATATAAAGTATAGTAATGGTCTGTACATAAATACTGACCGTAGCCTGTAACAAATGTATAGGTAAAGTATTGTAAAGGTGGGTGACAGTCAGATGCTAAACTAGAAAAGAAATCTTTGAGTCCCAGAGTGGGTCTGACTGAACCCCCAAAATATTTGTTCTCATAGCACAGTGATAACAAAGGCACCCCAAAACACATTCCTGTCCCAAGGTGAAAACAAAGGTAGCCAAGAAGTTTCGTGAAGATCAGTTCATAAATACAAGCTGTATAGAAGTTGTGACAAAAAACTGATTGGACCTAAGTTCGGTACAAAATGGCCACTGGCAGCCATCTTGAATTTTGGACTGCACTCAGAAACACTCGTTCTCATCCCAAGGTGATAACAAAGGTACCCAAGAAGTTTCGTGAAGATCGGTTGATAAATACAGCCTCTAGCCCAAGCCGTATTGACATGTGCACTTACAGTGTATAAGTAGCACTAAATAAATCAAAATTCATCTAATTTGCATAATTTCTGCACAAGAAAAAAACCCGTACTGTGTGTGATGTATTCCATTTTACTAAACATTCATACAAAAATTTATTCAAATCAGAACTTTCATACAGAAGTTCTGTACAAAAGACTGTTTGCGCTAATTTTGGTACAAAATGGCTGCTGGTGGCCATCTTGAATTTCGGACCACACCCAAAAACACTCGTTCTCATCCCACGGTGATAACAAAGGTACCCAAGAAGTTTCGTAAAGATCGGTTCATAAATACGGGCTCTAGCCTGAGCCGTACAGAAGTTGTGTACAAAAAACTGATGAGACCTAATTTTGGAACAAAATGGCCACTGGCAGCCATCTTGAATCTTGGACCGCACTCAGAAACACTTGTTCTCGACCCAAGGTGATAACATAGGTACCCAAGAAGTTTTGTGAAGATCGGTTGATAAATACAGCCTCTAGCCCAAGCCGTATTGACATGTATGCTTACTGTGTGTTAGCTGCACTGAAAAAATCAAAGTTCATCTAATTTGCATAATTTCTGCAGAGAAAAAAACCTGTATTATATGTGATGTATCCCATGGTACTAAACATTCACACAAAAAATTATTCAAATCAGCGCTTTCATGTGGAAGTTCTGCGCAAAAATCTGATTGCACCTAATTTTGAACAAAATGGCTGCCATCGGCCATTTTGAATTTCGGACCGGACCCAAAAACAGTTGTTCTCGTCCCATGGTGATACCAAAGGTACCCAAGAACTTTCATAACGATCAGTTCATAAATACGGCCTCTAGCCCGAGCCGTATTGGCATTTGCACTTACAGTGCTAAAAGCAACACTAAATACATCAAAGTTAGTCCAATTTGCTTAATTTATGCACGAGAAAAAAACCCGTATTATATGTGATTTATCCCATGGTATTAAACATTCATACAAAAAAAATTTCAAATCAGAGCTTTCATATGGAAGTTCTGCGCAAAAATCTGATTGCACCTAATTTTGTACAAAATGGCTGCCAGCGGCCAACTTGAATTTCGGACCGGACCCCAAAACACTTGTTCTCATCCCACGGGATAACAAAGGTACCCAAGAAGATTCGTAAAGATCGGTTCATAAATACGGCCTATAGCCCGAGCCGTATTGAATTGCTGACGGACGATCGCTCCTTGCCATAAGCTCAAATTTGACTAACGTCAAAGTTGAGCTAAAAATTGTCATTCAATTCTATTTTTGTCTCAAAAACATAGCTTATGACACCTCATTGGAACAAGCTCATTGGGACTGTTTCCAATGAGGGGTCATAAGTCATGTTTTTGATGCCAAAAAATGAGAAAAAAAAATTGTGTTTGCAAATGTCGTCTGCCTTTCGTGTTAGGTAAAGGGTTAAATATGATGACAAGAAATAGGGAATGATGAATGGATGGATGGCTGGAAAGACAGTATGGGAAGATGGATGAATGGAAGGATGGATGTAAAGCAGGGTTGGCTTTTTCCCAGGAAAAACCTGTTTTTCCCGGAAAGGGTAAAAATCTGCTAAAAACCAGGAAAAACTCGCTATTTACCACCCAAAACCTGTTATCGTCGTATACCACCATATCATCACTTTATGCAGGGTTAAATGGGAATGTGTTTAGAAAGCCTAATGCTGCTTAGCAGTCAGCAATTTAATCTGTTCCCATAAGTCAAATGGAAAAGTTTTTCAGTACTGTAAACCGGGGTGTATAGGGACACTTTTGAACATTTATATATTTTTAAACTATGTTAGGATACAAAATTTGGGGTTTTCCTAATACTGAACTATGACCCCGATGTGATACTTGAGATCCATCAATAGTTTTAGTTTCTGTTGATTATTTAAGTATATATTTTTTTTAATAAACAGCTGTCCCTATTCACCCCTCGTTGTGGGATGAATAGGGACAGTCTGCCAATCATATAGCTGTCTCTTTTCTACCCTTGCTTGGAGATAATAGGGACTTTTTACAGGTTTTTAAAAAACAAATTGAACAATGATAAGGCAAAATGAACTGATATTTTGGCAGACTAGATTCACAATAAGTCAACATTGAGCAAGGAGGGGGGCTTGGATTGGTACATCCTTTAGTGTTTCAGACAGATTGTCAAAATAGTCATTAACTGTCTCTGTTGAAACCCCGGCCCTTGACAGTTTTATGTTCTGGCACATTCTTTGTGCTATTTCATCTTTATTCCTTTTCAGGAATGAACGCACCCAATCCCAACTCCGCATATTGTTTTTAAATTTTTTGATGTTATGCCACGCCGATCCAGATAGCCTTTCACAATTATTCTGACGTCATACTGATCCATAGGATAGCCCCACTCTGCTGAAGTCTTCAACCTCTTAAGTAAGTGATCTTCAGTAGATTTATCCAGTTCAGTCTGCCCACCCTTTTTTCGAGTCTCTGGACATTTTTTATGTCTGTATAGAACAGTTTTGGGGATACTAAACTTTTTCTCGGCCTTTCGAAATGACATACCCCCCTTCACAACAGCTAATGCAGCATTCAAAGCATCTTTGTCGTGCTTACGATAGCTTTTTCCACCCAGCTTTGGTTTATAGTTTCGCAGCATGTCTGTCCCTATTCACCCCTCGAAAACTTTAACAAACACTTGAAAAATAGAAAAAACTCATATTAGAACAACGTAATGCACGAATTCATTGATATCGGAAATTTACCTTTGTGACACCTGGGGTTGAGGTATCAAATGTTGCAGGAGCCCATATATGCTATACTTAACTCTGGACATACAAAGTTTTAGCCCCTTCCAAAATTTTTCAGAAATTACATCCCTTGTTCTTGGCTCTATCACTACACTTGATATGTGTCAAAACTATTATTCTATCTTGATGAGTTTTCTTTAGTCATAGACCCATCCGTAAATAATACATAAAGAATAAAAAATATATATTTAGGCATGTTTACAAAACATGAAACAACTTTTCAGTTTACTGTCCCTATTCACACCGCAGTCCCTATATACCCCGGTTTACGGTAGTTCTGCTTAATATCTTAATCAGTAGTTACAGTACAGTAGGATGGTGTTATGGTCATGATGTGGGCCAACATTACACCGTATCACTCTAGCACAGGAATGGGGCTTCTCAAAGCTTAAAGCAAAGTTTCAAAATATAAGAAAAAACTGGCTTATTATTTCTCATCCAAGACAGATCAACATACCTATACGGTAAAATGCTTCCTCTTCTTTCTGAGTTTTATTGGTAAGAATGATTTCTCTTTCTCATGTAAAGTCTTAGCAGAAACTGTAAACAACTTCAACCACATTGCATTAGCGTACTAACCTGCCATCCTGGTACCCCCTCAACTTTCTTCTGAACAGCTGAATGAAGCTCCGGAGTTTGTGAGGAATGAGAGAGTACTAATCTTGTGCCAGAATTGTTGAAACTTTTGGCTGGAGAGTTGCCTATTCCTAGTGCCTTGGACGTAGATACAGTAAGAATGAATACTAAACCAAATGTGTGGTGGAAGTGGTTGGAAAGATTGCAAAAAGTTTATCCTGGTCTGTGCAAACTAGCACAAAAGCTTGTGTCTTTGCCTTCTAGCAGTGCATCCATCGGGCGAGTGTTTTCAAATTTCAGTTTAATTCAAAGAAAACTACATAACTACATAACAGACTTGGTATGGCAAAAGCAGCCAAGTTAGTTATGTGTTACAGGTTCCTTAGGGGGAAAGAAGAGCTTGACTGGTAGACTTAGCTATATCAGCACTGAATAGTATCATGTAAAAATTTTTTTTCACTAACAAAGGATCTTCTCATGATGAACAAAGGTTTCAATCTGCACTCAAGAAGGCAAACTTGACACTTTTTTTATTTCATTTGATTAAGTAATGGTAATTCTTACTGTACCTAGAAAATGGATAATATTTTCGCTTGCGTTACACATATTCATGTACGAAATGAAGTAAAACTATGTTTCAAGGATAACTGTTATCATTTTTGCTATTTTTACCCTTTCTGGCATTGTTTCTGGAGATGCTTTCCTGAATTCAGATAATTGTTATTCGTTTGAGTTAACCTTTTTGACAAAAAAGTTTTTCCCAGTTTTGACCAGAATGAAGCAGGAAAAACTCCCGGTTTTACCAGTATTTTCCAGGCGGTAAAAACCACCCGTATTTACCGACCAACCCTGATGTAAAGACAGACAGAAGGATGAGAAGATGGATAGATTGAAGTAAGGATAGATGGATGAAAGGATGGACTTCATGTGATGGGATAATAATGAATTCCCCAAAGGCACTCAAGTCAGGTATCAAATGTTAGGTGGCAGGAAGAGAAATAGAATTGGTAAGTTATTGTGAAATAGACATCGGTATTGTAGGGCTGGCCCCTGCGAACATTCGAATATGACTGAATCGAACACCAAATCGAATACAGCACAGTATTTGCAAATTGAATCGAATACAAAAATATCGTTATTGGGAGTATTTCGACGAAGAAAAATTACATTATAAATCAAGTGCATAGCGTTTAGTTAACCTGACACAAATGACATATCCTTAAATTGTCTTTTCCGTGTAGACAGACCACAATTAGATAATAGGAATTCCCCAGTGAGCAGAATCACGCAAACATTCTACTGTTGATGCCATATTAACTAAAAAAAAAAATAACCACATTTTTCATGCATCTCAATAAGTCTAGGTTCATTAAAAATATGGAACTTCCCGATCCCAAAGGGTGTTCCAATTCTGAGGAAATTCGAGGAACTTCCAGTTATGTCACTGAATAACTGGTTTATTCCTAGAAACAGTCATCAGAAATGGGCTGTTTTTTTATGCTGTACATTGCATATTTGCTATGACTCAATGATCCAATTGACTGCTGAGGATATGAGACTGTAGAAACTTCCAGCATCATTATTTCTATAAGTTGGTTATTGTAACACTGTTATTGGATCATTCATAAAATACTTTGAATGGTTTTCTGTTAAGCCTTTACTCATTGTACCAGCTAAAAATGGTCAGTGCTATTCACAAAAATTGTCATTCAATTTTCATTATTTTTCATTTTGTGTCTCAAAAACATAGCTTATGACCCCTCACTGGAACAAGCTCATTGAGCTCATTCCAATGAGGGATTATAAGCTATGTTTTTGATGCAAAAAAACGAGAAAAATTTTTAGTTATTCAAGAATTTTGTTTGCAAATGTCATCTGCCAGAACATTTTTCTTGACCAGTTGTTGCTACCAGAACATTCCTGTAAGTTGGTTATTGTGACACATGTTTTGATGTTGTGATTTGCAATCTGCTTTAAAACGTTTGTGGATTATTTAAACATAGATTTATCTAATTTGCATTGATATCCATTGCATTATGACAACAAAAACATTGAAGAAAATAGTGAAGTTATTCGATAGATATTTGGTGCTAATTGTCAAATCAAATTCGATTTGAATATTGTGGTCAAATTGAATATTATTTCAAATACCAAATAGTCGCAGGAACCTGTTATAAGGTATATGCTTTGATAAAAATTATCTTCTAATTTGAACTTTAACCCTTTACCTAACATGAAAAGCAGATGACACTTGCAAAAAAAAATTCTTGAATAACTAATTTTTTTCATTTTTTGTCTCAAAAACATAGGTTATGACCCCTCATTGGAACAAACTCGACGAGCTCATTCCAATGAGGGGTCATAACCTATGTTTTTGCGACAAAAAATGAAAAAATAATGAAATTAATTGGTGATTTTTGAGAATAGCACTGGCTGGTATCGGCCGTTACGTCGGGTGACGGGTTAACTTGATTGTTTCATAATTTCAAGTCTCATTTGTTATCAAGCACCAATGATTAGATTGATGAAACATTCTAGTCTGGCATCAAAACCCTTTACCTTATGAACCCAATACATCTGCCCGCATAATTTACAAATTGTGTCATTAAACAAAAATTATTTTCAAAAAATCTCCAACAAAATCATATCATTCACCTGAACAGGCAGATGGCCTGCGAGTTATGCAATGATATGGACATAAAAAATTTATTTTTAGGTTCAATAAATTCAATATTATTTTCCAGACCTAAATTAAGCTGCCAAGTTTAGTTCAAGTGATAGCTCCAGAAATGTTTGAACAAGAAAACATGGAGGACAGATGTTTATGTGTTTATTGGGGTTTAACCCTTTACCAAAAACATAGGATATCAACATTTATTAACTAGAACTATCACTGAACTTGATTAATATTCCCATTTCTGGCTTACTAGAATGCTTCTCTGAATGCAGAGCTTAAAAAACCAATAATAAATCCATTTTCATGGGAGATAATGTGGTTAAAATTGTGCAAAACAAAAACTTTGGAATATGCGTATCCCCACTTGTTAGTGATAATGTTTGACAAGTTTGATTAAAATTGGTTCATTAATGAAGGAGGTGTTCCACACACAAAAATCTCATGTACAAATATCTATATTAAAGCTTCTAAATTGAATGAGAGGTAACCTTGTAAAAATCACCACAGATGGAAAATATGGAAATATGTGCATGTTCACTCATTAGTGGCCATTTTAAGAAGTTTCACAAAATCGTTTCAATAATGTACAAAAAGTTGCGCACACAGGAATCACATTTGAAAATCCATAATAAATCTAAGTTCATGGGAGATAACTGGTTAAAACTGTCGCAGATGAAAAGTTTTAGAATATGTGCATTTGTTACTCATAATGTTTGAGACATTTGATCAAAATTGGTTAAGTAATGAAAGAAGATTTGCACACATAAAAATGACATACAAATCAATATTAAATCTTCTGAGTTGAAGGTCAGATAACCTGGTAAAAATCATCACAGATGGGACATTTGGAAATATGTGCATGTTCACTCAACAGTAATCATGTTTAAGAAACTTTATCAAAATCAGTTCAATAATGTTGGAGAAGTTGCACACAACTTCTCCAACATTATTAAATATAATAAATATAAGTTCAGGGGAGATAATCTGGTTAATATTGTCACAGATGAAAATTTTATAACATGTGCATGTCATAATGTTTCAGATGTTTCATCAAAATTGGTAAAAAAAATGTAGGAGTAGTTGCATGAACAAAAATCCCATATACAAATCTATATTAAATCTTCTAAGTTGAAGGGGAAATAACCTGGTGAAAATTATCACAGATAGGACATTTGGAAATATATGCGTGTTCACTCATTAGTGGCCATTTTTAAGAAGTTTCATTGAAATTGGTTCAATAATGTAGGAGGAGTTGCACACACAAGAATCTCATTTGAAAATCCATAATAAATCTAAGTTCAGGGGTGATAACCTGGTTAAAATTGTCACTGAAGAAAAATTTTAGCATATGTGCATGTTCACTTGCTCGGCATAATGTTTGAGTAATTTTATCGAAATCGATTCTGTAATGTAGGAGGAGTTGCGAACACAAAAATTTCATTTGAAAATCCATAATAAATCTACGTTGTAGGGAGATATCCCAGTTAAAATTGTCACAGATGAAATTTTTTTAGAATATTCACATGTTCATTTGCAAGTCATAATGTTTGAGCAGTTTCATCAAAAGTTCTGACGGATGTACGGATGGTCGTACAGGGCATCAATAATATAGCACCCACTTCTGTGAAGTGGGGGTATAAATATTGTTTTCCAAAATTCTGGGGTCACATGTTATGGTTTTGTTGAAACTTTTTGAAAAATATATTTTTTTCAACTGCTAAATTTGAAAATTTCGTGGCTGGATACGGCCGATTCATTAGGTAAAGGATTAAGGTCAATCTCAGCATCTGAGGCTATATCATGACTATAACACAAGAATAAAGACAAGTTTAACTTCTTATCTGTTGAGCTGGCCACAGCATCTGCTTGTGTAATTCACAAACTGTGCAGTTGAAAAAAAAAACTATTCTTCAAAAATTTCAACAAAACTATATCATGTGATATGGTTTTGTTGAAATCTTTTGACAAATTTGAGAAAAAAAATTGACATTATGAAAAGTGGGTAAAGTGTTGGCCATTCAATATATAATTATACTGCCCACTTTAAAGCAATGTCATCCCAGGTGCTGGTTATAAAGTTCTATTTTACAAGTACAGCAGAAATTCTCTTCCACAGTAAACATGTACTGCTGCATTTCCAGAGATCCATGGGGAATGAGTGAGGACAGATGAAAGAATGCATAGAAGGATGGTCAGACTGATCAACTCACAATGTCTGGTAAATATATGCACACTTTTTATGAAGCAACTTTAGAAAAGATTCTAGAAATCCTGATCGGAAATAAACCAAATCAACATTATGTTACAACAATGAAGAATATCACAATTTTCCTCTTTAATAATATCCAGTTACAATATACAAAATATTTTTTTAAAATGACAAAATAATGATTGTAAAGAAATAAATGCAAACATGCATGAAAACAAATTAATTTCAAGCAAGAGCTATCTGTGGATGAAAAAAAGAAAGTGAATCCCAAACAAATAATTAACCAACAATTCACGCTGATAGCTGAGCATTAAGATAGAAAAAAAAAATTTAATTCAACAAATATATAATTCACCCAATTTCTTTTTAAGTAGAATACAAAAATATAAAACATCAGGAAAGTTACATCATAAGTTTTTTACCCAATAAAATTCCAAATGATAAATCTAAAAATTGCTCAATAAAGCAACAGACAGAAGATACAGTGGAACCCTGTTAACTGAATAGTCGCTTTGCCAATGAGAATTATTCAATTAACAGGAGTATTCAATTAACAGAGATTGTCACTTTCCTGTATTCTAATGATAAACTTTGTATTTATTCTATTATATCTTGATTGACAGCGCTCCATGGGCTCTGTCAAACAAGTTATAATGGATTAAATGCCTGCATTGGATACTAAGGCCAAATAAGTCAAAAAACAAAGGAAAACTGGTGACAGTCAGGATAATTTCTCGACAGGTTACAAGATTTTTTATTCAGTTAACAGTTTAATCTATAACCTATATTCAATTAACAGATCAAATTTGAATTAGAGGTATGGTAAATAGTTTTGTGCTGGGAAATTATATTCAATTAACAGGGTTATTCAGTTAAGAGATACCCAATTAAGTGGGCTCTACTGTATTTGTTTTTCAGGTCCCTCTCATTTAAAAAATACTACCAAATGATCATTTTTTTATACCTTGCAGTCAATACAAATTGACCGCTTTGACACTTTTACCCCCAAAAGTGTTTTATTTATCGTTTTTTCTAATTTTTTTAGGAGGTGGGGTGAGGGCCTTCATCATCCTAACTTGCTATTTCAGTACAAACTTGGAAGCCTCAACAGTAACATTTTCAGTTTGTAGATCACTTGGTACTTTTACCCAACCCAGTGGTCTGTAAACTGTGAATTTGCTTGTTTGGAACCCCGATATTTCTGGTCTAGCAAATGCAGCACTGTGATTACAAAAGCAGACAGAATCTTTATTTGTAAAGAAAAAGTTTTCTCAGCAGACCTTAGACAGTATTTGGCCAAGTGGTCCCTCAAACCATACATCTCAGGATTGGTGCTTGGTCAGGAAAGACTCCCATGTGTCCAAGCACTCACTGGCAGTATTAATTGCAGGAATGGTGCCGAGAGCATGCTGTACCACACTACCACCGGGTGAGAATAAACAGCAAGGCTTATGATTCATGCAAGAATCAGAATTGATTCTTGCAAAATGATCATCGGAAGGGCAACCAAATGATAAGAATCACCTTTGATAATCACAAAATGTTTATTTGATTCTTGTCATAGATTCTGTAAGTGTCCTTAACTCTTAAGGGCCTGCACAATTGTCCTGAACTCACACCTGACCACAGCCTGTACTTCTAATCAAGTCTTGGCTGCCTTAACTGGCAGCTTAGACTTGACTAGAAACCACTGCCTATGTAATTTGTTTATTGTCAGCAGGACCTACTCATGATGGCATTTTAAGGGTACCTGTTCTTAGGTCGTAAAAGTTGGAAATAGGCCTTTAAGGGTTAAAGGGCTAGAGAATTCTACTTATTTTTTGCTATTTCAAAGGGTAACACTTTGACTTCACTGGAAACCATTGCCAATGTACTTTAAGTTTCATTAGCAAGATTACCAAAAGCATGTATGTTGGAACATCTGTTCAACATGTGCACGCAAGACAAGAAACTCACCAAAATTGGCGCTAGGCCCTGAAGGGTTTAACTGTAGTAAATATATAAATACAAGGTTTCTTTTATTCACTACAGAATATGTACAGGTTGTACTTATAAGAGTACATTTATAATAGTAGTCTCAAATTCAAAATTATTTAATAACAGAAAATGAATTGTCGTAGGTGGGGTTTGTGATAATCAAAATCGATTCTCGTGAATCAGGACAAATTTCAAGGCCTTTACATTGGCTGAACTCTGAATGGAGGAGACACATCAATTCATACAGACTACATTCCATATGTAGTTGTGAAAAGTGGGGCCACCACAAGCGACATCCCTAAATTTTGTATGTAAAGGCCAATGGAAAGTGTCAATAAAGTTGTGTAATACACTTGCCTATAATGTGCAAAATAATAAGCTCCTCTGGGAAGAGTTAGAGTGCAGTGGCTCATTAGACTTCAAACCGAAGTTTCACAATTCGATCCCCACCAAGGGCAAATGTGTTGTGTCCTTGGGCAAGGCACTTAAATCTGATTGCCCATATGGGAGCATGGTGGTGCTGTGCACTCAGGCAAAATGCACGTTGATGGTGGACTTGTCCTCAACCAATGCTAACCCTGCTTGTATGGAGTGGGTACGTTGGGGAGTCTGACAGTTGCTCACTGTTGCTCAGCGGTTCTCTCTGGCTTCCTCCACCCATAAAACTGTCTGACACAAAGTGATCCTGACTGCCAAAAGCATCATTAAATCCCACTAAATAAATAAAAAAAATCAGGGAAGAACACTGATCAACTCTCAGAACATCATGCAGTGAGTCTGCAGTAATATATAGAGGAGCAACAACACTGCATGGCTGTATAGTAACTGTATTACATGAAAAGCAATTATAACCATAGAGATTCAAAGGCAACAGATATCCCGAGAGATTCCACAAAATTTCCTTAAAACTTCCAAAACCGATCTAAATTTCTTTTGTTGTTTACAATGATTTGAATGCCCATGTATTATGATGTTATTTTCCTGAGTAAATAGAACAAGTTTTCATGTATTTACATTATTTGTTCTGAGTAATAAAAATAAATATGATGAACAAAGAATGATTTTGCACTCATGTAAAAATTCACTTTACCACAGCAGAATATTATTTTACAGCCTTATGGTACTTGGTGACATTTGGAAAACCATTATCAATTCTGTGAATGGTTATAAATGATACACCACAGTTGATTTATGCACTGATGGTCACAGTTTGTTGAAAACTGTTGTGATCAAAAGCATGGTCCATAATTAACCAAAATGCAGTTATTTCATTCTACAATAATGTGCATGGTTGATGTAAAACAGGGCATCAATTAATAGAGGCCTTAACTTTTTGAAATATAGCTTATATTATCTCAAAAGAAAAATGCACTTACTGAGTACATTCCATTGACAGGTTAGTGAGCAATGTTTTGGAACAAAATCTATAACATGGTTCTTTATTCACAACCTTAGAACAATATTCTTGATTTATTAAGGGAAATGTAAACAGAAATATGGGGAAAATTACCAGATAGCACACAGAGCAAAAAGGGTTATTAATTTCAGTTTGTGATTTATTTTTAAATTATTTTCAATATATGCAATAAATAACATATCTCAAGAACTATATAGTTTTGATTTTAACAATTTAAATATTTAATAAATTCACTTTAAAAGAACATCTTTTCTAGACTCTCATTCTCATCATGGTGGTTTATTCCTTACAATGCGAATCCCAACAGGATGAATGTCAAAAATGGTCATCCCAACAAGACAGATTCAAAAAGATAAATTTAATTAAAATGACTATTTAACCCATTTATTTGGGGATTTGGGACAAAAATTTATATGAGAAGTGTATTTTAACTCTTTCAACACGAGAGGCCGCTTTTCCAGTTAAGGAACACGATATGTCATAATTTCCTTAAGCAGGATGGCTACTAAGTGAATGTGGGTGGCAGAACAATTAATATTTTCAACGTGCAGCCTGAAGGCTGTACATTGAAAATATTAATTGCTCTACCCCCAAATAATAGATATAGACTCTTCCAATTTCTGCCATTTAACTGGCATGGAAGATACCAACAGTGTTCAAAGGGTTAAAGTAGAATTTTATTTTCTAAGAAATAAAAACATGTATTTGCAATATTTCATTTATAAACAAGCTTGAAAAAATCAATAAAAGCACACTTTTGTAACAAAAAATAAGAGTTTATATCTTGTACCATACAGGCCTGGCATTCTGAAAAATGCAGGAGGGCAAAAAAATCGCTCTCCTCAATTAGCTTAGGAGAGCAATTAGCTTTACACAGCATTTTAAGTATGCAGTTGAACGAACTCATTGAAACTGAAACCAACATGCAGACAACATCAGTGATTTTATTAACTTTACTAAGGTAAAGCAAAATGTCTTAGACATCTAGATGTCTCACTCAACAACCGAACACACACTTGACAAGACCTGTGTGTGTACCCCGACCTGTTGTCCAAGAAAGTCATACGCCTACCACTACCACCTTCAACCCCCCAAGGGTCATACGCCTACCACTACCACCTTCAACCCCCCAAGGGGGGTTGAAGGTGGTAGTGGTAGGCGTATGACTTTCTTGGACAACAGGTCTGCTTGAATCTACAGTCACATCCTGGTGCAAGTGCTTCAAGTGACAGGATAGTAGTAATGGTAGTATATTATAGTGTCAATATTCCTTGAATAATTACCCCTCAAACTGTGATGTCAGTTGTTGAACTTGAAACTGACAGAAAAAAAAATATTGCTGTGACCCATTTTGCTTCAAATGATTGCAACTGTGTTGGGGTATGTTTGCAGCTATTACCTTTTACCACTAAACAACTTTCAAAATAAAATTACGTGATGTTATGTGACATCGAAGTTAAATTACATTTTTGCTTTACAACAAAAATTTAATGTGAGCATAATACATGTAATCTCAATCATCCCAGACCAAAATATTTAGGAGGGCAATTTTTCGCTCTCCTTAATTCTTTCAGGAGGGCAGTAAGGAGAGCTAAAAAATCACTCTCCTGAAATTGCCAAGCCTGACCATATAATAATTTTTAAACATTTTTTCATTTGCATGTTATTGATGCTTAATAAAATTGAGAGGAAAATTTTCAGTTCATCAACAATAGAGGATGGGAAGGCTTGATGTTGAACTGTGAATTATCCTCTCAATTTTATAAAGCATAAATTACATGCGGAAGGGAATTATGACAAGGAATATACAAGAAGGCTTATATTTTACAAGAAATAATTTTAACTTTTGGGGCATGTATCAGAATTTATATAAAAATGAAAATGTCAATGACACTGCAGCTCAACTTGTCCCAGAAGGGACTGAACTAAATAGACAGCTTCAGTAATGATAAGTCACTCAATCAAGATTGTACAAAAAAAACCCATCACACCAAAGCTAAATTATTATTATTATTATTTATTGGTGTTTAAGGTCACATACTTATGCACAATGGCTAATCGTGACCGTGACAGTTTTACGGGTGGAGGAAGCCGGAGTACCCGGAGAGAACCACCGAGCAACGACGAGCAGCTGTCAGCTCCCCAACATCGTAACTCCGCACTGCAGCACAGGCAGGGTTAGATTGGTTGAAGACATGCATACCATCGACGTACAGTACGCCTTAGTACACGGCGTCATCGTGCCCCCACAAGGGCAATGGGGATTAAGTGTCTTGCCCAAGGACACAATGCGGTTGCCGCAGGTGGGATTCGAACCGAGGACCTCTCGGCTTGCAGCCAGCACCTCTACCAACTGAGCCACTGCGCCCCACCAAAGCTAAATATGAAATCTGAAAAAGATTGGGTTAGAGATGCGACCTGTAGGGAGTACTAATGGAATTGTTGACAATTTATATGCCAAATCCAAGATAGCTGATGGTGGCCATGTCTTTCAACAAAATTCAGAAAAGTTTGATAACTCCCATGTAGACATCACACCAAAGCCTCATATGAAATTTGAAAAAAATTGGGTGAGGGATGTGTGGCCTGTAGGGTGTGCTAATGGCAAATCCAAGATGGCTGCTGGTGGCCATATTTTTCAACAAAATTCAGAAACATTCAATAGCTCCCATCTAGGCATGTCTTAAAGACACATATGAAATCTGGAACTAATCGGCTGACAGGCATATTTTTCAATAAAATTCGAAAAAAATCGACAGCTCTCATCTAGACATTGCCCCAAAGCCATGTATAAAATTTGGAATTGATCGCGTGAGAGCTGCGGTCTGTAGGGTGTGCTAAATGCATTGTGGGCAGACATACGTACGGGCAGACAGACAGACAACGGATCACTAAAAATCACTTTTATTGAACATGTTTTTTTCAACTTTGCTGGCAATATCTTTTTTTTTAAATTTGCCTTTTGTGTCACAAGAGAGTCTTCTCACAAAGATAGCCAACTGACTGTTTGCACTGCATTTTTAGTGAACATAAATTGTTGCCAAGACAAGACAGACAAATGTTATTCTTTGTTATTGCAGCATAAACTGCAAACACAGCTTACTGTTATACAGAGATTTGAATTAATAAAGGTGCCATGCATTGTTATGGGATGATATTTGCTAAATGTTTTGTACCTTTTTTATCAATCAAACTTTAAAAAACACACAAAAAAGGGGAAAAAACCCCATAAAGATATAACTATTGAAATTACTGCAAAAATAAACTCTTGCTAGAGCTAAACAGCGATTGTTGGCAACTGAGAGAAGAAAAAGAAAAAAAATTAATAACTGCTCAGTAATTGCTCAAAAAAGGTAAAAATCACCTCAAAATACCTCAAATAGTGTAAATATAGACATTTTATTTCTTTTTCTTTTTTAATTCCCCCTATAATTATCGACAACTATCGAACCTCTCTTTTCTGTCTAAATTGTTGGAAAGGGTTGTTGCTTTACAACTCAAAAATGAAAGTGTCAATGACACTGTAGCTCAACTTGTCAAGACATGTACATGTGTAGTATGTGACACAGCAATGACAAACATCTAGGTAATGACCTGATAACAAAGGTACATATAAAGTATTGCAACGGCCTGTACATAAATACTGACCGTAGCCTGTAACAAATGTATAGGTAAAGTATTGTAAAGGTGGGTGACAGTCAGATGCTAAACTAGAAAAGAAATCTCTGAGTCCCAGAGTGGGTCTGATTGAACCCCAAAATATTTGTTCTCATAGCACAGTGATAACAAAGGCACCCAAAAACACACTCATTCCTGTCCCAAGGTGAAAACAAAGGTACCCAAGAAGTTTCGTAAAGATCAGTTCATAAATACGAGCTATGTAGAAGTTGTGACAAAAAACTGATTGGACCTAATTTCGGTACAAAATGGCCACTGGCAGCCATCTTGAATTTTGGACCGCACTCAGAAACACTCGTTCTCGTCCCAAGCTGATAACAAAGGTACCCAAGAAGTTTCGTGAAGATCGGTTGATAAATACAGCCTCTAACCCAAGCCGTATTGATGTGTGCACTTACAGTGTATAAGTAGCACTAAATAAATCAAAATTCATCTAATTTGCATAATTTCTGCACGAGAAAAAAATCCGTACTGTATGCGATGTATTCCATTTTACTAAACATTTATACAAAAAATTATTCAAATCAGAACTTTCATACAGCTCTGTACAAAAGACTGACTGGACTAATTTTGGTACAAAATCGCTGCTGGTGGCCATGTTGAATTTCGGACCACACCCAAAAACAACCGTTCTTATCCCACGGTTATAACAAAGGTACCCAAGACGTTCCGTAAAGATCAGTTCATAAATACGACCTCTAGCCTGAGCCATATAGAAGTCGTGTACAAAAACTCATTAGACCTAATTTCGGTACAAAATGGCCACTGACAGCCATCTTGAATTTCGGACTGCACTCAGAAACACCCGTTCTCGTCCCAAGATGATAGCAGTGGTACCCAAGATGTTTTGTGAAGATTGGTTGATAAATACAGCCTCTAGCCCGAGCCGTATTGACATGTATACTTACTGTAAGTAGCACTGAAAAAAGAAAAAAAAAAGCCCGTATTATATGTGATGTATCCCATGGTACTAAACATTCACGCGAAAAAATTATTCAAATCAGAGCTTTCATGTGGAAGTTCTGCGCAAAAATCTGATTGCCTCTAATTTTGAACAAAATGGCTGCCAGTGGCCATCTTGAATTTCGGACCGCACCCAAAAACACTCGTTTTCATCCCACGGTGATACCAAAGGTACCCAAGAAGTTTTGTAAAGATCAGTTCATAAATACGGTCTCTAGCCCGAGCCGTATTGGCATTTGCACTTACAGTGCTGAAAGTAACACTAAATACATCAAAGTTAGTCTAATTTGCATAATTTACATACGAGAAAAAACCCTGTACTATATGTGATGTATCCCATGGTACTAAACATTCATACAAACAAGAGGCCCCAGGGGGCCTGAGGGCGCTCACCTGACATGGTAGCCTAAATATCAACCCAGAGAATTGATTTCCACAAGTTGCATCCGCTCCTCTTAAGAAAAGCTGAAACCAAATATCCAAATATTCTGACCAGTGGATCTAAAAAAAGATTTTTAAAGAATATTCCTCATATTGAACTAAGTCATAATTCGGGCTCCCACAGGGAGCCCATATATGAACCCAGGGACTTGGCTTTAACAAACCTGAATCTCACACCCCTAAGGATTCTGCACACCAAATATCAAAACATTCCGACTGCCGGATCTGAAGAAGAAGATTTTTAAAGAAAATTCCTCATTTTGAACCAAGTTACAATTCGAGCTCCCACAATCAGCCCAAATGTGGACCTAGGGACATGGCTTGAACAAACTTGAATCTTACCCCCCTAAGGATGCTGCATAAAAAAATATCAAATGCATTCATCTGCTGGATCTGAAGATTTTTAAAGAAAATTCCTCATTTTGAACTTAGTTGTCATTCAGGCTCCCATAGTGAGCCCAAATATGAACCAAGGGACTTAGCTTGAACAAACTTGACTCTGAGCCCCCTAGGGTTGCTCCATGCCAAATATCAAAACATTCCAACTGCTGAATCTGAAGAAGAAGATTTTTAAAGAAAAATTCCTCATATTGACTAAGTTATAATTTGGGCTCCCACAGGGAGCCCATATATGAACCCAGGGACTTGGCTTTAACAAACCTGAATCTCACACCCCTAAGGATTCTGCACACCAAATATCAAAACATTCCGACTGCCAGATCTGAAGAAGAAGATTTTTAAAGAAAATTCCTCATTTTGAACCAAGTTACAATTCGAGCTCCCACAATCAGCCCAAATATGGACCCATGGACTTGGCTTTAACACACTTGAATCCCCCCTCCCTCCCCCCCCCCCCCCCCCAAGGATGCTACTCACCACATATCAAACCATTCCGACTGCTGGATCTGAAGAAGAAGATTTTTAAAGAAAATTCCTCATTTCGAACAAAGTTACAATTCAAGCTCCCACAGTGAGCCCAAATATGGACCTAGGGACATGGCTTGAACAAACTTGAATCTCACCCCACTAAGGATGCTGCATACCCAATATCAAAGATTCTGCCTTCTGGATCTTGAGAAGAAGATTTTCAAAGAAATTTGCCTGAAATGCACTAAGTTCGAATTTGGGCTTCTATAGTGAGCCCAAATATGAATCCAGGTGGCCGATTTGAACAAACTGGAATCAGATCCATCCCACAATGTTGCATACCAAATATCAAAAGATTCTGCCTGCAGGATCTGGAGAAGAAGATTTTTGAAGAAATTTGCCTGAAAAGCACTAAGTTCGAATTTGAGCTTCTATAGTGAGCCCAAATATGAATCTAGGGAGCCGATTTGAACAAAATAGAATCAGATCCACCCCACAATGTTGCATACCCAATATCAAAAGATTCTGCCTGCTGGATCTTGAGAAGAAGATTTTCAAAGAAATTTGCCTGAAATGCACTAAGTTCAAATTTGGGCTCCTATACTGAGCCCAAATATAAACCCAAGGGGCCGATTTGAGCAAACTTGAATCAGATCCACCCCACAATGTTGCATACCCAATATCAAAAGATTCTGCGTGCTGGATCTGGAGAAGAAGATTTTCAAAGAAATTTGCCTGAAATGCAGTAAGTTCAAATTTGAGCTCCTATACTGAGCCTAAATATGAACCCAGGGGGCCGATTTGAACAAACTTGAATCAGATCCACCCCACAATGTTGCATACCAAATATCAAAAGATTCTGCCTGCTGGATCTGGAGAAGAAAATTTTTTAAGAAATTTGCCTGAAATGCACTAAGTTCGAAATCGGGCTCCTATACTGAGCCCAAATATGAACCCAGGGGGCCGATTTGAACAAACTTGAATCAGATCCACCCTACAATGTTGCATACCAAATATCAAAAGATTCTGCCTGCTGGATCTGGAGAAGAAGATTTTTTAATGTTTTTCCCATTGCCTACAGTGTTAAAAAGTGCTGACTCAGCACTTTTTCAAAGTCCCGAAACTGTACCCTATGATAAAACCGATGGCAATTTTTTTTTACCAATTCTTTCTGTTGGTCCTAAGGAAGCTTCACACCAAATAAAAATTCTCGGTGCCGTGCAGTTTTGGAGATATGGGCGTTTTAATTTTTTTCTATTTTTAGCTCCTGTGGTTCCCATGGGGCTACGGGAAAAAAAAAATCAGCATAAATTAGGTACTTATGACCCAATAAGCCCTCACATAAAATTTGGTTCAAATCAGCCTCTCGGTTTGGAAAATAGAAATTTGGGGCGGGGCCAAAAATTTTGCCCCTCCCATAACGACGCCAAGTATAGCCCCACAAACTTCTCTTGAACAAATCTGAGTCTACACCTCAAAAGGAAGCTGCACACCAAATATCAAGTCTCTGCTACTGCTGGTTCATGAGAAGAAGATTTTTTAAGATTTCAGCACACTTTTTGGGTGTGGCCCTACCCATGGGCAAGACAACTTGATTTGAACAAAATCAAATTGCGATGTCATAACAAACTATTATCTCAAATATCAATTAAATTGGTTCAGCGGTTTGGGAGGAGAAGATGCAAACACCATGTTCACGGACGGCGGACGTCGGACGGTGAGTGATCACTATAGCTCTCCTGACTGAAAGTCAGGTGAGCTAAAAATTATTCAAATCAGCGCTTTCATATGGAAGTTCTGTGCAAAAAACAGATTTCTGCATCGTCGGTACAAAATGGTGGCTGGCTGCCATCTTGAATTTCGGACCGAACCCAAAAACACTCGTTCTCGTCCCACGGTCATAACAAAGGTACTCAAGGAGTTTCATAAAAATCGGTTCATAAACACGGCTTCTAGCCCGAGCCGTATTGAATTGTTGATGGATAGACGGCCGACTGGCCATGACATAAGCTCAAATTTGGCTTCGCCAAAGTTGAGCTAATCATCTGCATGAAAATGATCTTTTAGAGCCCTTCCAGTCTGCAAATAAAGCCAACCACAGTGCAGAAACAGCCTTATTGCGAGTCAACAATGACATTGTTAAATCAGTGTCTGAGGGTAAGGCTGTACTGCTTGTTCTCTTGGATTTGTCAGCAGCATTTGACACAGTCGACTATGGAATTTTCATGCAGACATTGACACAGCATGGCATATGTGGAACTGTCTTGTCGTGGTATGCATCATATCTAGAAGGTCGCAGTCAACAAATATATATCAATAAGATCGGTTCAGAAAGCAGGACGTTAAAGTGTGGTGTTCTTCAGGGCGCAGTTCTTGGACCACTCTTGTTTACTCTGTACACTTCTTCTCTGGGTCGCCTTCTTAAAAAGCATGGCATATCATATCATCTGTATGCAGACGACACCCAACTGTACATCACAATCACATTCAACCCATCTGTTGCAAGTGACTCATTCACCGCAGTCAATAACATGGAAACTTGCATAAATCTTGTGTGGGAATGGATGATAGAATTTAAACTGAAAATGAATGACTCTAAAACTGAATTCTCAGTGATATCCGAGGTTCGCATGCCTACACCACCTGTTACATCAATTCTGGTTGGAAACAACATCACTGTGAAAAGTGAATCGGCCAGGAATATTCGACTGAATATGGACTCAAATTTAAAACTAGACATCCATATCAATAAAATATGTCAAAAATGCTACTGGCAGCTTTGTAATGTTGAAAGACTGCGACCTTATCTTAACCTGTCAGCACTTGAAAAACTTGTGCACTCCTTCATCACCTCACAACTAGACTATTGTAATTCAGTGTTAGTGGGGCTGTCCCAGTGCCTGATTCAGAAGCTTCAAAAAGTTCAGAATATTGCTGCTAAGAAAATTACTGGTACCAAATGCTCTGAACACATAACACCTGTTTTAAGACAACTACATTGGCTTCCAGTTAAACAGAGAATTGATTTCAAAATATTGATCTTAGTATTCAAATGTATCCACAAACTGGCTCCAGTTTACCTGCAAGAGCTCCTCGCTGTATATAAACCATCACACAGTCTCAGATCTAAAAACCAAATTCAACTAGTTGTACCTTTTAGCAGATCTAATCAGGCTCATGACCGTGTGTTCTCCATCGTGGGTCTCAGATTGTGGAATTCCCTGCCAATTAGTGTCAGAATTTCAGAAACTCTCGATGTCTTCAAAAGAAATCTTAAAACTTTCCTATTCACTGAAGCATTCTCCTGAACCTCTTCAAGAGGCAACCAAAACAGATGTGATTCTTTATTTCAGAAAAGTGTATTTATTTCTATCAAGCGTTTTAGAGCACTATTTGTGGTTTTACGCTCTAGAAAATAAATTATTATTAAAAATAAATTATAATTAATTAATAGAAAAAAGGTTTTCATCTTCTTGGGATTTGTCTTGTTGTGATTGTCTTGCTGGGATATTTTACCAATCCATTGTTGTGATTTGTCTTGTTGGGATGAAGCTGGCATAAACAAAACAAAACCTGCCATGTTTAAGTTTTTGTCTATAAAGTATGGTGGGTCATTTCAGTCAATAATGCTTTCTATGACAGTATTTAGCTCAGTATAAGTACCATTATGTAGAAAACGAATCATTCCTATGGAACACTCAGATATGACCTCGGAAATGTGATCTGAAAGAAGTTTATTTTTATGTAGTATAGTTTAGGTGTACACATAAATACCATTTAAGAGTATCAGTTGCTTTGAAGGAGAAATGTTACTTAATATTTTTAAAATTTCCAGTGTATCAGAGTCAAACAACATGTACTATTAATTTATTGGTGTTTAAGGACACATACTTATGCACAATGGCTAATCATGACCGTGACAGTTTTACGGGTGGAGGAAGCCACAGTACCCATAGAGGACCACTGAGCATCGACGAGCAACTATCAGCTCCTCAACATTTCTAACTTTGTTCAAGCTCTGCTCTAGCAGGGTTACAGCGGTTGAAGACATGTGCACCGTTGACGTGTAGAGACCCAACCATGCATGAAAATATAGTGTCTCTGTAGTGGTTTTCTCAGGGTATCAGGGCCAAACACATTCTGAATAACATCATTGAGGGTAGATATAAACATTACAGGAAGAGGCATCTACCGGAACCACACAAATAAATTGATTCTGAAGGGGAAGCGAATCCTTAACCAAATGAAACTTATAGGGAGAAACAGTTTCAATAAGGTTTTCGTGGGGAAAACCATTTGGGAAATGGTGGGGCTGCCAAGTATAACATACGGTACGGAAGTGGTACCCCTAAACCAGACGGCCGTAAAGAGCTTGGAAATCCTGCAGAACGATGCAGGCCGAAGGATAATGGGGTCGAGTAATGCCGCAGCGCTAGAAGCAATCAGGGGTGAGCTTGAGTGGATGAGGATCAAGGACAGGATAGACCTGTTGAAGCTCGGTTATCTTAATTATTTGGTAAATCTCCCCGACAGCCGATGGTGTAAAATAATGTTCCTGAGAATTTTCAACTCAAATATCAATATCAAAACGGGGTGGATGGTCCAAGTGAGGGAGCTAGTAGAGAACTACTCATTGGAGATCTTGGACCTGGACGTTGGGGCAAACCAGGGTAAAAAAATCGTCAGAGAAAGGGTCATGGAGGATTGTAACCGTAATTGGCGAGAGGGGGTCAAATCAAAGAGGTCTTTGGGTGGCCTGCATGATAAAGAGAAGCCAGGTTTTGAAGAGTACCTTGATGGCACCTTTGGAGGGTCACTGTTGTTCAAGCTGAGGTCGCGATCCCTGGAGTTGAGGGGAAAAATTGGGAAAGACGGTGAAAGGGAGTGCCAGATGTGTAACTTGGACACGGTGGAGACCCTGGAACACTTTCTTCTAGAATGCTCAAAGTATCAGTCTAAAAGAATGAGATCCACTGGGAGTATAATGGGGAAGTGGGATGGGAGAATGAAGGACATGTGGTTAGGGGGAGACTCAAAGGAGAGGGTTAATATGCTAATCGGAGAGATTGGGAAGAATGGGTCAAGGGATATCATCAAGCAGTTCGTCTCCGAGTGTTGGGAGGAGAGGAGAATCATGGGAATAGGGAGGCAGTTGGGAGTACAGGGGTAACCATGGCCTTCTCGTCCGAGAACCGCGACAAATCAGCGGCTGGCCAAAGTGTTATTATATTATTATTACTGTTATTGTTGATCATAGTTTTTGCAAAAGCCCTTCATCTCAGCATGCAGCAAGATAGCAGTTTTCTGTTTACACCAGCTTGATTAACATATTTACAAAACTTTCACTATAATTTCTTTTATGACACAATATATCAAAATTCTAGTGCTTAGCTCATCTATACCACAAAAAAGAGAATTGTTCACATTACTTTTGTAGAGGTTGTACCCTCCAACAATGAGATTAAATGCCTGGAAAAATAGTCTTTAAAAGTGAGTTTATTGAATATTTACATTTTAACCCTTTACCCAAACGAATCAGCTACATCCGCCCACGTAATATGCAAATTCAGCAGTTGAAAAAATACTATTTTTTCAAAGCATTTCAACAAAACCATATCATGTGACCTCTCCTTGGAACGAGCTTGTCGAACTCGTTCCAATTAGGGTTCACATGATATATTTTTGTTGAAATTTTTTGAAAAATTTTAAAAAAATGATATTTATAATAATAAATTTTGATGTCGATGCATTGGGTAAAGGGTTAAAGAATATCTTATTTATGATAAAGAATGTAAGTGTACTAAGAGTGTATCATAAAATATGAATTTTGTCCATAACAATTTTTGCCAAATTGTTACTGCTTACATTCCTCTTAACTACTAACAATTTAAGGCCTGAACAATTTTAACTCTCTGCACACTGATGTGAAAATAATGAAATTTCATGTAGCAATTTTTGCATGTAATCCAACTACGATTTTAACCAACTCAGTCTTGTTTGACAGAGCTCAGTGAGATCTGTCAAGACTGGATTGGTTAAACTGCTGGATGCATTATGGGAAATATAAACGACTTGACATTTTGTGATTTCGGCATCAGTGTGCAGAGGGTTAAACAATACTAGCTGCTCAATGATAAGCAAAGTTAAAGTTATGAGCTGCAAATAGGCACTAAAACTTCACCGGAAAGCACTGCTCAGTACCTTTAATATCATCTGCAAGTGTCAACCTGAATTATGCTTGTTTAGGCACCTGTTCTTCGGTAGAAGAATTTTGAAAAGTGACAAGTCCCAAAGTGCAACTAGGAATTTAGCCAATTCAGGTTTGTTTAATAGATCTCAGGAAACTCTGCCAAAATGGTTAACTTGGTTAAATTTCTAGTTATATTATGGGAAACATTTGCAGTTTGAAATTTCTGTATTTTGTCACCAGTGTGCAGCGAGTTAATTATTATAGGAGACAGTCCAGAAAATTTCATTGCCCGTCTATAATGTGCACTTTAATAAAGTGAAGCCAATTCTCTATATCTCCTGCTCAGGAGAATGAATCTTACAGCTGTAATATTTTTTTTAGGATAATTTATTGTTTGGTGTAGAATATAAACAAGAGGCCCCAGGGGGCCTTAGGCGCTCACCGAATGTTCCATACTGTTAAGACACAAATTTTATCAAAAGCTATTCTTAAGGTTCTACAGAGTAAATTTATACTCTCTGTGGATCTAAAACATCAACAGGACTGAATGGGGATTTTTAAAGAATTTTTCCTGAATTGCACAAAGTAAACATTCACGCCCCCATAGTGAGCCCCAATATTGATCAAAAGACTCAATTTGAACAAATGTGAATCCAACCCATATCAAGATGCTGCATACCAAATATCTAAAGATTCTGCCCACTGTTTCTGGTGATGAAGATTGTGAAAGATTTCTTAAGTTGCACTAAGTAAAAATTCACACCCCAATAGTGATCCCCAATATTGAACGGGGGATTCAATTTGAACAAACTTGAATCAGACCCATACGAAGATGCTGTATACCAAATATCAAAAGATTCTGCCCATCGGTTCCAGAAAATAAGATTTTTAAAGAAATTTTCTTAAATTGCACTAAGTAAAAATTCACACCCCTTTAGTGAGCCCCAATATTGATCGAGGGACTCAATTTGAACAAACTTGAATCAGACCCATACCAAGATGCTGTATACCAAATATCAAAAGATCCTGCCCATTGGTTCTGGAGAAGAAGATTTTTAAATTTTTTTTCTTAAATTGCACTAAGTAAAAATTCAGGTCCCCATAGTGAGCCCCAAAATTGATCAAGGGACTCCATTTGAACAAACTTGAATCAGACCCATACCAAAATGCTGTATACCAAATATCAAAAGATTCTGCTCACTGTTTCCGGAGAAGAAGATTTTCCCTTAAATTGCACTAAGGAAAAATTCATGCCCCAATAGGGAGCCCCAATATTGATCAAGGGACTCGATTTGAACAAACTTGAATCAGACCCATACCAAGATGCTGCATACCAAATATCAAAAGATTCTGCCCATTGGTTCTGGAGAAGAAGATTTTAAAATAATTTTTCTTAAATTGCACTAAGTAAAAATTCACGCCCCATAGTGAGCCCCAATATTGGTTGAGGGACTCGATTTTAACAAACTTGAATCAGAACCATACCAAGATGCTGCATACCAAGTATCAAAAGATTCTGTCCACTGGTTCTGGAGAAGAAGATTTTTTAATAATTTTTCTATAATTCATACGGTGCTATCAGAGTTATGCCCCATACAGAGCCCCCAAGGGTCGTGGCCATTTCAATTGAACAAACATGAATTGCCATGTAGTAATGAACATCCACATGAAGTTTCGTGAATATCGGACCAGTGGTTTCAGAGGAAAAGTCATTTGAAAAATGTTCATGACGACGGACGACAAGTGGTAAGTTGAGCTCCTTGGGTGAGCTAAAAATTCCTCATATTGACTAAGTTATAATTCGGGCTCCCACAGGGAGCCCAAATATGGACCCAGGGACTTGGCTTTAATAAACTTGAATCTCTCCCCACTAAGGATGCTACACACCACATATCAAAACATTCCGACTGCTGGATCTGAAGAAGAAGATTTTTTAAGAAAATTCCTCATTTCGAACTAAGTTACAATTCAAGCTCCCACAGTGAGCCCAAATATGGACCCAGGAACATGGCTTGAACAAACTTGAATCTCACCCCCCTAAGGATGCTGCATACCAAATATCAAACATTCCGACTGCTAGATCTGAAGAAGATTTTTAAAGAAAATTCCTCATTTCGAACTAAGTTATCATTCAGGCTCCCACAGTGAGCCCAAATATGGACCTTGAGACATGGCTTGAACAAACTTGAATCTCACCCCCCTAAGGATGCTGCATACCAAATATAAAAACATTCCGACTGCTGGATCTGAAGAAGCAGCTTTTTAAAGAAAATTCCTCATTTGAACTAAGTTATCATTCAGGCTCCCACAGTGAGCCCAAATATGGACCTAGGGACATGGCTTGAACAAACTGGAATCTCACCCCCCTAAGGATGTTGCATACCAAATATCAAAACATTCCGACTGCTGGATCTGAAGAAGAAGATTTTTAAAGAAAATTCCTCATTTTGAACTAAGTTATAATTCGGGCTACCACAGTGAGCCCAAATATGAACCCAGGGACTTGGCTTGAACAAACTTGAATCTCACCCCCCTAAGCATGCTGCATACCCAATATGAAAAGATTCTGCCTGCTGGGTCTTGAAAAGAAGATTTTTAAAGAAATTTGCCTGAAATGCACTGAGTTCAAATTGGGCTCCTATACTGAGCCCAAATATGAATCCAGGGGGCCGATTTGAACAAACTTGAATCAGATCTACCCAACAATGTAATGAACATCCACATGAAGTTTTGTGAAAATCGGACCAGTGGTTTCAGAGGAGAAGTCGTTGAAAAATGTTCACGATGACGGACGGCAAGTGATACGTTGAACTCCCTTTGGTAAGCTAAAAAAAACCCTCATTCTTGGAAATGCTTCCAAAAAGATAGAATGATAATGTATACAGTTTTGTGATACACCAATCAAACAGCCTGCTGGGCTCTTTCCAATGCTCACTTTCATAAAAGCATTCATTTCCAAAGTTAACCCCTTACCTAACATGCAGGGACCAGCCTAGGGGGAATTTTAGGGAGACTTCAAGTCTCCCTCCAGAAAAAATAGGGAGACTGCAGAGTCATGTAGGGAGACTTCATAGGCAAGTGGGGAAAATTAAGAATATTCATGTACCACCCCCACCGCCCCTTCATATTTTCAATTTGTGGTCCTCCATTAACGTACAAATAATCCAGGTCCAGTTGTCTATGATGCATCTGTGCCAGGTTAAAAAATCACAATGTAATTATTGACTGAAAATCCCCCACTGCTACCTTCTCCTTCATGACCCCTCACCTCTTCTCCATGCCAATCCCCCATCACCCTCCTGTGGTTGCCTTTCAACAAAGTCTACTAAGCTAATAATTTCCTTAGTCTGAAAGTGTGAACAGGACCAGATGTAAGAAGGTTGCTTGGGAGGTACTTTGTTAGTTAATAAACAAAATACATTCTGGGGTCGAGTATTTTGTAAAAGAAATGTCATTCCGCATCATTTTTATGGCATTCCGGTGTCATTCCGCGTCATTTCATGTCATTCCGATGTTTAGGAGGACCCTTTTTCAAGATCGTCCACATGCACACTTGTTTCCTGTACAAAGCTTTTCTTGACATCACTAAAAAAACCTTTTTTTCATGTGTTTCAGTTTTTTTCATGTGTTTCAGTTCCATTTGTGTTTTTCTGGGAATAGGCAGCCCAAAAGTTAACAGTCGTCAGCAAATCGAAATGAAAATAATGTGTTATAAAATACGTCCGTTGTGTATACATTTTCGGCATCCTAAGCGACGTAACCTACTTTCATACTGGGGTGTTTTGTTGAGTCGCGTAAGTCACCTATTTTCGTTTCGACACTTGAAGCTCCGACTGGAACGCAACAAAATAGAAATAAAAAAATCCGCCAAAAGCGACAATGGACAATTGATTGTCGTGTGATTTCAAATAAATGGACGTTTATTTGACGAATTAAAATGCCCATTTATTACACTCGAGCACATTCGATTTTTGAAAATACTCGTTTTCATGTAAACCTCGCATCACTCAGTTCAGCCTTTCCTCATTTTGGCCAATTTTTAGAGGGTGACTTGTAATCGCCCCGACTATTTTTCTAGGCGACTTTGGGCTTAAAAGGGCGACATAATCGCCCTAGTCGCCCTCACGGCTGGTCCCTGCTAACATTACTTCCCAACGATATTTCCCCCCCACCCCTAAAATTTCATTTTTTGCACCATACACAATGAGCTTGTTCCAAAAGAAGCCATAAGCCATGTTTTGAGACAAAAACCAAAACCAGAATTTTGACTAGTTTTAGAAAATAGCATTTATACCAATTTTGCCCATTTCAGAGGACTTTCACCGCTAGCATTGGTGACTGGGTATTATTTTACCTGTAAAACATAGCTTGTGTACCGCAGTAAACAAACATTGCTTCACTTCTCAGGGTTCCGAATGTGTATTATTACTTTAAAAACAGATCATGGTGCTAAACAAATACAATACTAATTTAGAGACATTAAAATTTGACAAAAGTAAGAATTTCACTTTTGAAGATAAAAAAATTGGTTTTGGCTGCTATTAATTGTTCACAGATTTATGACAAGACATGAAAAATTCAAGTCAGTGAGAAAAAAGAATAATGTTCAACTGAGCCCTTTGGAAATTGAAAATCTGAAAACCTGAAAAAAGGTTGCATAAAAAAGTAACCTGCTTTTTTATATAGTTATGTGTAATGATATTTGATGAAGCTGAACACCACCAATGTCTGCTTCTGCAGCAAGTACATTTAGACTCAAAAGAAAACTCTGTCGTAAAGCAGAGAACAGACTATGGAATGGTGGGATTTCGTACTCTTCAACTGGTAGATGGTTATCCACATATATGATTCCAACAACAGAAGAAACTTGAGGACTCAACAAGGATAGTTTCTTTTAACCCTTCACCTAACATGAAAAGCAGACGACACTTGCAAAAAAATTATTGAATAACTTTATTTTTTTTCATTTTTTGTCTCAAAAACATAGGTTATGACCCCTCGTTGGAACAAGCTCATTCCAATGAGGGATTATAAGCTATGTTTTTGATGCAAAAAAATGAAAAAAAAAAATTAGTTATTCAAGAATTTTGTTTGCACATGTCGTCTGCCAGAACATTTTTCTTGACTCATTGTTGCTACCAGAACATTTCTGTAAGTTGGTTACTGTGACACTGCAGGCTATATGTTACATATGTTTTGATTTGCAATCTGCTTTAAAACATTTGTGGATTATTTAAACATAGATTTATCTCATTTGCACCGATATCCATTGCATTATGATGACAACAACATTGAAGAAAATATTGATGATATGCAATAGATATTTGGTGCTAACCGTCAAATCAAATTCGATTTGAATATTGTGGTCAAATTGAATATTATTTCAAATACCAAATAATCACAGGAACCTGTTGTAAGGTGTATGCTTTGATAACTTCGATGTGAGTCTTCCATGGAAGACGTGTGCCGCCTGGCGTTTCAGACAGAATTCTAAGTGGAAAAGGGGCATAACTCTGGAAAAAATACAGCGGATCAACAAATAAAATAGGAGGTGCACAATGCCATTATGTGATAAAGAATCACTGGAAGTTTCATCAAAATCCATTCATAGGTTAATGAGGAGTGGCGGATAAGAGAAAGTGTGATGCAGACGACGACGCGGACGACGCAAGACGACAAATGTAATCCCTATATGTCGCTCCCCACTTCGTGGGGCGGCGACACAAAAATTATCTTCTAATTTGATCTTTAACCCTTTACCTAACATGAAAAGCAGATGATACTTGCAAAAAAATTCTTGAATAACTAATTTTTTAAGAAGAGGGGTCATAACCAATGTTTTTGAGACAAAAAATGAAAAATTGATGAAAATTAATTGGCGATTTTTGTGAATAGCGCTGGCCGGTTTTGGCCGTTACGTTGGGTAAAGGGTTAAATGGACCACCTATCTAGAAATTTACTTGTTGCAGGGATGTGCCCATGCGGCACAACACTGCCTGGACTAAAAATTGACTGCATAGGACTCACCCAGCCAAAATCTTTGGTGATTGTGGTATCCAGACTGCATAAAATCCTCTGTGTTGAAGAAATGTTCCTCAAGAATTTGTAGCCTGCCTGATAATGCCACCCTACTGTCCTCTGGAGCATGTCAGGTTTCTGTTCTGTGTAATATTATATGTATGTGTATTTTCTCATTAAGGATTACATTCACTGCTACTAGAGCTGCTTGTAGAACCCATTTTATTTGATTACTTTGTGATACATATCCAGGTCAGTACAACATAACTTTTTAAAGTTTTTTCTTTGTATTTCACAATAAGTCCGAGAAGCCAACAAACTACGTTTTTGGGGAGGGGGGGGGGGGGATCTAAATTTTTCATGCACATGCCAAATCTTGCAATTTTTGTCTATCACTCATTTTGAAACAGGCATATCTCCACTGTTAGGATCATAAGTTCCAACTGAATTTACAAGAAAGGCCATGTATGGATGCCAACCTACTGGCTGACCAAATACTGAATCACCAAGCGTGTACTAAGATTTGGTTTTAGCACATATTTTCTTGATTGCAAAACAATAATTTCAATTCAAGCTGAATGATATACCATACATACCATGTGGTATTATTATCAATGTAATACCAATTTAACTTACTGAGGGAATCTCAAAATGTCAATAGGGAAAAATAATTCTGCTCAGGGATCAGACGAGAGGGCAACTAGGGCGATTATGTCGCCCTTCTGAGCCCAAAGTTGCCAAGAAAAATAGTCAGGGCAATTACAAGTCGCCCTCTAAAAATTGGCCCAAATGAGGAAAGGCTGAACTGAGTGATCCGAGGTTTACATAAAACGATTATTTTCAAGAATCGAATGTGCTTGAGTGTGATAAATGGGCATTTTCATTCGTCAAATAAGCGACCATTTATTTGAAATCACACGACAATCAATTGTCCATTGTCGCATTTTGCAGATTTTTTATTTCTATTTTGTTCCGTTTCAGTCGGAGCTTCAAGTGTCAAAACGAAAATAGGTGACTTACGCGACTCAACAAAATAACCCAGTTTGAAAGTAGGTTACCTCGCTTAGGATGCCAAAAATGTATACACAACAGACAAATTTTCTAATACTGTATTTTTATTTCGTTTTGCTGACGACTGTTAACTGTTGGGCTGTCTATTCACAGAAAAACACGAATGGAATTGAAACACATGAAAAAAAGCTTTAGTGATAAGAACAGTTTTGTACAGAGCACAAGTGTGCATATGAAGGATCTTGAAAAAGGGGTCCTCCTAAACACCGGAATAACATGGAATAACACCGGAATGCCTTAAAAATAATGAGGAATGACATTTATTTTACAAAATACTCGATCCCAGAATGTATTTTGTTTATTAACTGACAAAGTACTTCCAAGCAACCTTCTTACATTTGGTGCTGTTCACATTTTCAGACTTAGGAAATTATTAGCTTAGTAGACTTTGGTGAAAGGCAACCACAGGGGGGTGCTGGGGGGATTGGCACGAAGAAGAGAGGAGGGCTCATGAAGGAGAGGGTAGCAGTGGGGGATTTTCAGTCAATAATTACTTCTGTGATTTTTTAACCTGGCATAGATGCATCATAGACAACTGGACCTGGATTAATCAGACATTAATGAAGGACCACAAGCTGAAAATATGAAGGGGCGGCACATAAATATTCTTAATTTTCCCCAATTACCTATGAAGTCTCCCTACTTGACTTTGCAGTCTCCCTATTTTTTCTGGATGGAGACATGAAGTCTCCCTAAAATTCCCCCCTAGGCTGGTCCCTGATTCTGCTGTTATACAAAACTTGCTCAGACACCCTAGCATTAATTCAAAATGACTGTCAAGAGGAGCATATGCACTACTCATTTCCACAGGCACTCATCACCGGTCATTTGATTTAATAAACAAGAGGAGAGAAATACCCTGGGAGAAGAGAAAATACCAAAGGTGGTATTTTCTCTCATCATTTTTATTACATCAAAAGATTGGTGGTGAATATCTGTGTTATTTCCAATGTTTTGGCATAGAGTACATTCAGTATTTGTTAAATGTGCCATGCCTTATCATCATTAGGGACGCAAAATTTTAAACTGACTACAGGCATCGGTATTCAAAAAAATACTGCAGTATACCGGTATATCGAGAGACATACCATAATCAGATCTTGAATGAGCACAGTAGAAAGAATTAGCAAGCCTTGATGATACAGTTCGAATAACCCTTTACCCAATGCAGAAAATTCATTATTTTAAATATTAGTTTATCAAAATTTTCAATAAATTTCAACAAAACAATATCATGTGACCCTTCATTCAAACGAGTTCCATGAGTTCATTCCAATGAGGGGTCACAAGATATAGTTTCGTTGAACTTCTTTCGACTGCTGAATTTGTATATTACGCAGGCGAATACGGCCAGTTCATTGGGTAAAGGGATAATATTCATTCAGGACCATAGTTAAAACTCAAGACAACTTGAAACTTAAATTGTGGGCAAATAAATATTGATGATAAATCGATATTTTTGTAATTACACTGGTATTCAATCGATACCGGTTTGAATACCGTTATGTATCGGTTTATCGATATACTGTGCAGCCCTAATCATCATCATGAATTGATAGTTGAATGGGAGCATTCTGAGTCACAGCACCATAGACTTTCAGTTAGGAAATGTACCGAAAGTAAAAAAAAATTTATAGTAATTTATATATTTTTTATACTTACCAATGACTCAGACATAGCTGGTGCTAACTCTTAAAACAAGAGGCCCCAAGGGGCCTGAGGGCGCTCACCTGACATGGTAGCCTAAATATCAACTCAGAGAATTGATTTCAACAAGTTGCATCTGATCCTCCTAAGAAAAGCTTATACCAAATATCCAAAGATTCTGACCAGTGGATCTAAAAAAAAAATAGAAGATTTTTAAAGAAGATTCCTCATATTGAACTAAGTTATAATTCGGGCTCCCACAGTGAGTCCAAATATGGACCTAGGGACTTGGCTTGAACAAAGTTGAATCTCACTCCCTAAGCATGGTGCATACCAAATATCAAAAGATTCTGCCTGCTGGATCTTGAGAAGATTTTTAAAGAAAATTCCTCATTTTGAACTAAGTTACAATTCAAGCTCCCACAGTGAGCCCAGATATGGACCAAGGGACTTGGCTTGAACAAACTTGAATCTCACCCCCTAAGCATGGTGCATACCAAATATCAAAAGATTCTGCCTGCTGGATCTTGAAAAGAAGATTTTCAAAGAAATTTGCCTGAAATGCATTAACTTCGAATTCGGGCTTCTATAGTGAGCCCAAATATGAATCCAGGGGGCCAATTTGAACAAACTTGAATCAGATCCACCCCACAATGTTGCATAACAAATAACAAAAGATTCTGCCTGCTGGATCTGGAGAAGAAGATTTTTAAAGAAATTTGCCTGAAATGCACTAAGTTCGAATTTGGGCTTCTATAGTGAGCCCAAATATGAATCCAGGGGGCCGATTTGAACAAACTTGAATCAGATCCACCCCACAATGTTGCATACCAAATATCAAAAGATTCTGCCTGCTGGATCTGGAGAAGAAGATTTTTTAAGAAATTTGCCTGAAATGCACTAAGTTCGAATTCGAGCTTCTATACTGAGCCCAAATATAAACCCAGGTGGCCGATTTGAACAAACTTGAATCAGATCCACCCCACAATGTTGCATGCCAAATATCAAAAGATTCTGCCTGCTCGATCTGAAGAAGATTTTTTAAGAAATTTGCCTGAAATGCACTAAGATCGAATTCGGGCTTTTATAGTGAGCCCAAATATGAATCCAGGGAGCCGATTTGAGCAAACTTGAATCAGATCCACCCCACAATGTTGCATACCAAATATCAAAAGATTCTGCCTGCTGGATCTGGAGAAGAAGATTTTTTAAGAAATTTGCCTGAAATGCACTAAGTTCGAAATCGGGCTCCTATACTGAGCCCAAATATGAACCCAGGGGGCCGATTTGAACAAACTTGAATCAGATCCACCCTACAATGTTGCATACCAAATATCAAAAGATTCTGCCTGCTGGATCTGGAGAAGAAGATTTTTTAATGTTTTTCCCATTGCCTACAGTGTTAAAAAGTGCTGACTCAGCACTTTTTCAAAGTCCCGAAACTGTACCCTATGATAAAACCGATGGCAATTTTTTTTTACCAATCCTTTCTGTTGGTCCCAAGGAAGCTGCACACCAAATAAAAATTCTCAGTGCCGTGCAGTTTTTGAGATATAGGCGTTTTAATTTTTTTCTATTTTTAGCTCCTGTGGTTCCCACGGGGCTACAGGAAAAAAAATTTCTGCATAAATTAGGTACTTATGACCCAATAAGCCCTCACATAAAATTTGGTTCAAATTGGCCTCTCGGTTTAAAAAATAGAAATTTGGGGTGGGGGCCAAAATTTTTGCTCCTCCCATAACATCGCCAAGTATAGACCTACAAACTTCTCTTGAACAAACTTGAGTCTACACCTCAAAAGGAAGCTGCATACCAAATATCAAGTCTCTGCTATTGCTGGTTCTTGAGAAGAAGATTTTTTAAGAATTGGAGCATTTTTGCCCCACCCCTCTGCTCAATATGAGCCGAAACCTAATTTGCCCAAAAATCAAAATGCCGCTATATAACCCCTACTCACATGAAATTTCATTAACATGCGGCCAGTGGTTTGGAAGAAAAAGACCCAAACACCACCTTCACGCCGGACGACAGACGACGGACGGCGGACGACGGACGACGGACGAAAAGTGATCAGAAAAGCTCACCCTGACTTTCAGTCAGGTGAGCTAAAAATATAGGGCCAAACACAAATTTTGCCCCCCAATCCCCAAAATTTGCATCTAAAACCAAAGAAAACATGTCCTGAATGGCCCTCCATACTTCACCTCTACTGCGCATGCGCAGTGTCAAGGACGTCCCGAAATTGGCGCCATTAATCATTCTTATAACCAGTGCCTGGTAAGCGCTATGTACTCAGCGGGGAGGTATGAGTTCCCAACTCCTGGGAGGGCCATCCCCGTCTGGGTAATTGGTAAGTATAAAAAATATATAAATTACTATAAATTTTTTAACATTTTTATACTGTACCAATGACCCAGACATAGCTGAATAGTAAAAAGACTGGAGGGCCTAGGACATAGAGGAAATTCCAATAAGCTCAATTATATAAAATAGAGTCATCCCCTCGAGGGGAAAAGGAGTATTAGGCCTTACATGTATCTTTCTTATTTATGATAAATTAGAAAGACACAACACCTTCCATAATTGAGCATCATAACATCCATGTACTCTATTAATATCCAGTATAATCCTTATACTAATAATTTTTAAAGTAAGCCAATAAATAAAGTTAGTCAAAAGAATAGAGACTCTTTATACTCCTAAAAAGTGTCTGAGGATTGTATAATAACGCCCGTTGACACGTGATATATTCAAAAGCTATACTTTAAAAACTATGACCTGAATGAATTTTTAAAACATAAACTTATCACTTAAAAACCATCCCAGTAACAGCTCAGAATTACTAACTCCGGAGGAGGTATCCCCTTGTTTTCATAATAAAACAGGTGACCCAAGGGAACACCCTCCCACCCCCCCCCCCCCTTCTCCTTGCCCTGGGTCAAATAGCCCAGAGCAAAGAGGGCAGCAGGACGGAGACACTGCCTGAACAGAAAGCCTGCCTAGCTATAGTAGCAGCTGTTAAGTGAATGACATTCTGAGCAGTAAATAATAGACCTAACAATGGAGGCCTCCAGAAATGGACTCAATATTTCTGAGATAAAAATTCATGAACGTGGATGGCTGAGCCCAATGTGCAGCCTTCATAAAATCTATAATAGCGACAATATTAATGTAAGCCCAAGATGTAGAAAGAGCTCTTACTTCATGAGCCGAAATCTCAAGCACAAACTGCTGAGTTAATGATATACCATAAGCAGTACCGATAGTTAATTGAATCCATTAGCAATAGAATGGAGCGTAATGTCCTTCTATTAGGCATCAAAGAGAAGAAGCTTACGTCCTTACTAATAAACTGATATCTGTTTATAAATACGTAAACTCTAACCGGACAGAGTAAAGGCCTATGCCCGTACGAAGACGGAAGGACCTTAATAGCAATAGGTTCCGGATATTTATTAGGAGCCTGATTCTTAACCAAAAATCCAACATTAGTAGTAAAGGAAATAGTGTTTCCGATACTACGAAAGTGAGAATCGTCCACCGATAGTGCATGAAGCTCACTGACTCTTCAGTAGAAGAGAAGACTAAGAGAATTACTGTCTTAAAAGGTCAGAATTTGAAAACTACTGTTTCCAAAGGCTCAAATGATTACTTAGCTAAATAAAAACCGAAGCTAAATTCCGTATAGGAATTTAATCCAAGGATTCTAGGTCCATTTATCGAAAAGTTTCTAACTGACTTAGATAAAGAGACATAAGACTCAATTGTAAACTATCATAGAGTGCATAGGTATGAGATAACATAGACCTATAACGTTAATAATAACAGGCTGCAGTTGATCTTGTCAAACAAGTATACTAGAAAGTTGCAATGTCTAGTATGGAGGGATCAAAAATATCAACATAATGATCCCTACACCAATGACGGAAGAGCCTCCTCTTTAGCCGCATAGTATAGTGAAGAAGAGGTTCTCCTACTGTAAGAAATCGCGTCCATAGCTGGTCCTGTACAATGCTTGCCGTGCAAGAAGGACCACACAACGGAATACGTGAAGGTTGAGACCTTGCGGGTTGTGATGAAGTTGACACGATTTCCCCAGCGAAAGAAGATCCTCTCATGGAGGAAGTTTTCGCGGTAAGTCCCACAGTAGACACCTGAGCAAATTTACCCACGGTCTCTGTGAAGACAGAGATGCTATCAACAGAACTGTATTGTGGATGTTATCTTAGCAATACTTGCTGAATCAACAGTGCTGGAGGATACGCGTATCCTATCATTCCGTCCTATTAGATCAATAGAGCATTAACAACATAAGCTCAGGGATCCGGACATGGAAACACATACGTCTGCAACTGAATAGTGAGTTGTGTCGCAAATAACTTATCATTGGGCACTCCCATTGATAGCAAATCTGATTGGATACTTGTTTGTTGAGAGTCCATTCTGACGGCAACAAGCGACCCTTACGTGAAAGGGAGTCTGCTAATACAATCAGACGACCCGGAATATGACGGACCGAAGCAGAACTTGGTGTACTATAACAAACAGAAGGATTCTTTCCGTTAAATTAAATAACGGAATCGAATGAGTGCCTCCCTGGTTCCGGAGATACGCAACTACTGTCGTATTAACGGACATTATTTGGACATGCGTTTCTGAATAATGTTCATCCAATGACATAGTGCAAGCCTAAATAACAACATTTCCTGGAAGTTAAGTGCTTGCCTAGAAACTGCGGAACCCAAAGACCCTGGCACTTCGAATCTGTTGGGATCAATATTGTACCCCAACCTGTTTGACTGGCATCCGTCATAATCATAAAACTCGGATCCGGCAACTGCAGTGGTGCTCTCTGAGTCAACCACCGAATGTTTGCCCCAGTCTGAATCTCTTGCTACACTTGATAGACAAGAGACCGTGTATATCGAGCAATTCATAGATTGCTGAAAAGTTGCCATCGAAGAGAAGCTTCTCCGAGACCGAAGCGACTCTGAGAGAGTTCTTCACCTTACTATCCACACACGTGGATGTAGCCAGGGCTGCGTCACGTCTAACCAACTCCAGGTTGCCACTGAAGGGCGGAGTTATACGTGGAAAAACTACTGCCCTTGAAAGAAATCACATTGAGGATCATATCCTGGAATTCTTTCTCTTGAAGACGTAATGATAACGCCTCAGTAAGGTGGTCTACGTATGATAAAGCGTCTAAGTTAAGTCTATTAGACATCATTGTCGTTTCCAACATCATGGTTGGAATTGACATAGACGGCGAAAAAGATAATTCCCAGTCTTCAGCACCGCCGCCTAGATGCATATGAACTCTCGGTATGCCCTGTTCTGCCAATATAAATTATTTCCTAGAATTGAAAAAGGGCAGAATAGAGCATTGCGGACAAGAAACTAGACTATCATGCTTGGTAGCAAGCTTATATATAGCGTCGTTAAATAATTCGAATGTTCTAAAGACATTATTGGACTGTGTCGGTAAGTCAGGGACAATGTCCCTGAACCGATCCAAAACTCCGTGTCCAATGACGCTATTAGTCTCTTATCCAGCATCGCAGCAATGTAGTCCGACGGAACAACCTCTGGAAGATAATGCCAAAAGAAATGTATGGCAGCTTCTGTTGTTCCGAAAGGGAAAGCTCGAAATCGTCAGAATCCCTTTCGCCATCCTGTCGGACCCTATAAAGTGTTCAGTCGTCCGAACCCGATGCAACAGCGGTGCGCACCGACCCAGCGCCGTCGGATTATTCCTGATCCGACCGAGAATTTGTCGTTTGCTGGGATGCTGCGATAAACTGTGCTATTTTGGATAGCACGTCCGTCACTGAGGCCTGTAGAGAAGCGGTCTTACGATGCATTGCCGCTGGAAGCTCTGTGTTCGTTACCCTGTGCATACCTCTATTATGCGAGCGAATGGAGTGTATAGGCCTCGTGTCCCTTGGCTACCAGATGGCGTGACCTGTTCGCCGTGGAATCACTGAATGACGAAGCTGGCCGGATACTCGAGGTCACGTAGCCAATGTGCGGTCGTGTGCGCTGCTGTGAGGATGAGGAAGCATTATCGACAGTCTCTCGGACTGTCAATATAACGGAGCGTCCCAAGTGACGGACATATGCTCCGAATGCGAAATATCTGTACCACAACATCCGGTCCCATATGTTGTTGTACGAGAGAGGGACCTCTCTCGCTCGCAGCCCGGACGGACCTGGATGAGCTAGGAACCGGACTAACAGGCTTCCTCCGATCTGTCCTCTAATCCGTCGTCACTGGGTGTGTACTAAAGTCTATTATAGTGCTTGCATCACCCAAATATCCTTCCTAGACCGCAACGGAAGAACCCGACTGCCGAACCATTCGATGAATGGAGCTACACCGGGTGAGCTAGCGAATGTCAACTCCGTCAATCCTACTAGGGACCTCTTAGGCGATTGACGTATTCCATGAGCACTTATTGCCGCTAGCTCTTCATTAACTATGACGACAGAGGCACACTTTAGAAAGACATCTCAGTAACTTGCGAACAAGAAACCAGACATGCTTGTTAATAGCAAGCATATAATAATATATATAGCGTCGTTCAATAATTTGAAAGTTTGTGTGACATTATTGGACTGTGTCGGAACTGAGGGACGATGTCCCTGAACCGAACCAAAAAATTTCTGTGTCCACCGACGCTATCAGTTTCTTATCCAGCATTGCAGCATTCTGGTCCGACGAAAGAACCTCTAGAAGATAAAGTCAGATGGCATACACAGCAGCTCATGTTGTTCCGAAAGGGAAAGCTCGAAATCCTCCGAATCCCTTTCAGCATCCCGTCGGACCGGATGAAATTTTCGGACGTCCGTACCTGCTTCCGCGGAGCGTCCCGACCCAGCGTCGTCGGATAATACATAATGCGACAGAGATTCTGTCGTTGCTGGGATGCTGCGATAAGCTGTGCTATTTGGGATAGCACGTCCGTCACCGAGGCCTGTGCAGAAGCAGTCTTACGATGCTTTGCCACTGGAAGCTCCGTATACGTTGACTCCCGTATACTTTCTTATGCGAACGTCCGGAGTCTGCAGGCCTCGTGTCCCTGGCTACCGGATGGTGTGACCTGGTCGCCGATGATTCTCTGATTGGCGAAGCTGACTGGATATCCGAGGTCACGTAGCCAAGAGCGGTCGTGTGCGCTACCACAGGAAGAGGTAGCCTTATTGATGAGGATGAGGAAGCCTTATTGACAGTCTCTCCGGACTGACTATATATCGGAGCGTCCCGAGCGGCGGACGTAAGCTCCGAATGCGAAACATTTTGTACCACAACATCTGGGGCCAGATGTTGTTGTACGAGAAAGGGGCCTCTCTCGCTCGCAGTCTGGATGGATCTGGACGAGCTAGGAACCGGACTAAAAGGCTTCCTCCGTTCTCTCCTCTAATCCGCCGTCACTGGGTGTGCATTTGGTTGATTTATTGTGCTCGCATCACCCAAAACTCCTTCTAGACCGCAACGGACGAACCCGGCTGCCGAACCATTCGATGAATGGACGCTACACCGGGCGAGCTAGTGGACGTCAAAGGCCGTTGAACCTACTAGGGTCTTCTTAGGCAATTGACGTATTTACATGAGCACTTTTCCGCTAGCTCTTCATTAATTGTGACGACGGAGGCACACTTTTGGAAGACATCACGGATACATCACCCTGTTCTTGATCGTCTGAAATAGAGACTGAAAAACTAGAGTGACCCTGCGGGGAAAGGACCGGAATGGCCAATTCCCCACTAACATACCGTGACACACGCTTCCCATGTTGTCATCGAAATCAACACATACAGAACAGGAGTTAGTGCGAGTACACTGACTACATATACAATGATTATGAAAGTCAGAGGAAGACTTCCTCTTATTACAATTGAACAATATCCTTTCATTGTGAAAAGAAAACAAAGTCCTAGTACTCGCACCAACCCCTGACAATCAAAATACATAATAACATGATCCATTAACATAGAAAAAATAATTGAAATCAAAAAATTTTGAAAAAATATTTTTTCAGAACAGCCCAAGTTTCTGAAAAGTAACGTTGAGCCCCAATGGATCCCAAGCCTAAGTGTGGACAAAAATTTTAAAAATATTTTAAACAATTTATGCAACACTTACGAACAATAATAATGTATCTAGATATGATTAAATAAACATTAAAATATTATTTTCAAGAAATCCCCCCTCACACAGAGGGCTGTTGTAAATGTAAACAATAAGTGTAAAAACTCCAGAAGAAGACTCCAGGCACCCTGGCCCGAAATCAGTTACCAATAATACACTATCTGATGCAAAACAGAGACTTCCAGGGAAGAAACTGCAGAACATCAGATGGTAGATGTAGAACACTACGCCTAACCACCCATAGGTGAAGACGTAAACATGGGGAAAAGAACAGAATTCATTCTGTTATCTAGCTAAAACTCCCAAGAAATTTTAGTAATAATATTACAGAAAATATGCAAAAGCATGGGAGAATAGCAAGAGGGGACTTAAAGGAAAGGGAGAGAGGAAAACACTGAACAAGCAGTGTAACTTGATAACAAGAATGACCACAACAGGCTGTTGCCTCGAAAATAGGTAACTTAACATAATTTCATTAAAAAATTTTAAGTTACAGCCCTGATAATTTTCTGTCACTCATTTTTCCTCTCCTCCTTCTATATCCTCCTTAGAATCACCATTTCTCTAATATTTATGTGTCTGCCATCATTTAAACTGAGATTTACAAGCACAAAGATCAGTCAGATGTTAACTGATGACGGGCCAAACAAAGAATGATTAATGGCACCAATTTCGGGACGTCCTTGACACTGCGCATGCGCAGTAGAGGTGAAGTATGGAGGGCCATTCAGGACATGTTTTCTTTGGTTTTAGATGCAAATTTTGGGGATTGGGGGGCAAAATTTGTGTTTGGCCCTATATTTTTAAGAGTTAGCACCAGCTATGTCTGGGTCATTGGTACAGTATAAAAATATACCATTGGTGTTGGTATCACATCATCAATATCGAGTATCATATGAATATCGAGGTAAATCACCATCTAATACCGATTTGGAATTTTCTGTCACCAAGCTCCAGTGGTTTAGCCAGCAACTCATCCACCAACTACATCAACAGGCAGATTTATTCTATCTGTCCCCTGAATGGACAGGTGTTGATCCAAACATGGAAAGGCTGTAATCTATATTTTTTGTAGTTTGGTGCTTCCTTCAGAATGCACCAAACTGAAAAAAATAGATCACGGCGGTTCTGTCCATGTTAGGGCTGCATGGTATATCGATAGACCGATATATACCAGTACTCAAACCAATATCGATTGAATACCGATGTAATTACAAAAATATCGGTTTATTGTCATTATTTATTTACCTAAATTTCAATTTCAAAATGTCTTGAGTTTTAACTGTAGCCCCGAATGAATAATATTATCCCTTTATCCAAGGATTCGTCCACGTGCACCTGCGTAATATACAAATTCAGCAGTTGAAAAAATAATTTTAAACAAAACTATATCATGTGATCCCTCATTGGAATGAGCTCGCTGAGCTCATTCCAATGAGGGGTCACATGATATTGTTTTGTAGAAATGTTTGGAAAAATCTGATAAACTATTATTTAAAATAATAAATTTTGATATCGTCTGCGTTGGGTAAAGGTGTTCCGAACCGCATCATCAAGGCATGCTGATTCAATCTGACTGTGATGCCTCAAGTCTCAATGTGGTATTTATGTTCAGATATCTGAACAGTTTTCGATATACCGGTATACCGCAGTATTTTTTTGAATATCGATACCGGTATTCAGTTTTGAATATCGAGCAGCCCTAGTCCATGTTTGGAAACAAAGACATAAAAGTGAGAGGTGTCAAAGTGAGCGAAATTACTGAATTTCACTGTGTCAAAACCAATATGAATCATCATTTGATTATTTAGCATTAAATCCTTACATATTGATATTCAATAAATGCAGTTGATTTTGGAACTTAACTTGCCCATGTAAAAATGTCAAAACAACAACAAAAATAACCAACCAACATTGTTCTCAACAATTTTTTTAAAAAGTAGACATGGAGAAACCTATAGCATAAACCTTGATTTGGACATGTACACCAAACTGACAGAAAATTTTGGACAGGTTATATTCGATTCCCAGCTAAACCTCTGTGAAGCTCTAATACTAACTTTACTTTGCATCACCTTCAATGACCTCAAAAAAACATATACACAATTTCCAAAGGCCTGCAGAAAAATGCAGAAATTTGCTAACTTTTCACCAAAGACGTTATATATTTAATAATCTGAGGGTTTCTTAAGATCTGCATATGTTCTGCATCCTGAAATACTTTGTGAATGATTGATTGCTTCTGTTTTCCTTGCCACCGAAGACATCCTAACAAACTGCGCATGTTCACTGTTCCATCACCATCATCTTCTATAACAGTTGGTGGATCATTAGGCCAGTCCTTTTTTGAGAAAACTAATGTTCCTGGTGTTGGTATATCATGCCCATGGAGACAATGAACCTCTACACCAGGAGGAGTAAGGGAATGAATTAAATCTTTGGTATCCTCAAACATCATATACCCAACTGGGTAACTGATGTCATTGAAAAAGTCTTTGTAATCTTTTACAGTGTAGTTTCTGTATGGGCTTACTACAAGGATATCTTTCTCACTCCAGAATGCATCAGATGGTAACAACCACGCAGAACTAGTCATGCTTCGTTGTTCTTTTCTGACTCGGAATGGTGAAACAATTGGTATGTTTAAATTATCACCTGAAAGAAAAAACAGAAATATGTTGCTATTAGGCAAAACCCCCAAATACATTTGGTTCCTGGGCATTTAATTTTTCAAATCAGTGAGGGAGGGTTTTATTTTTATTTTTGGGTTTGTTATATTTTTCCTCCCTGTTTTGAAATGAAAGTGTCAATGACACTCTGTAGCTCAACTTGACAAACTTGAACTTGGTAAGTTATAAGTGAAATGGCAAAATTGAAGATCATTGGTATCAATGTTATTTGGTGAAATTTCAATATAACAGCATTGTGTGTGCACAATGTCAGTCATCCATGCATTTTTAAATGTAAACTATAAGACTGGCTGAAGGAAGAATGTTGACACACAAGTGCAGTAAGTTCAGAGGTTATTGTAAATGGCAACTTTTTTCACAGAAATGAATGCTAATCAATAGCTCTTATCTAAAGGTCTCGCCTAATGAGCACACCAAGTTCAAAAATAATCCTATGATAAATGTTGCCTGTAGGCCATGTCAAAGAAGAATGCTGATGCACAAATGCAATAAATTCAAAGATTGTTGCTAACAGCAACAGTTTTTGATGGAAATGAAAAGAAAATCGATAGCTCCTATCTTTGTCACCCTGCATAAGCATACAAAGTTTCAAAACAACCTGATAATGAATATGCCCTCTGAGGCATGCCAAAGGAAGATGTTAATGCACAAATGCACTAAGTTTGAAGGTCATTGCTTGTGGCAATGTTTTTTTCTCTCTTTTTTATGGAAATTCATAAATATGCTCTGCAGAGAGTGCAAAAGGGATAAGTTTCTGCACAAATGCAGTAAGTTCAAAGACTGGTGATAACGACAATAATTTTTTATGAAAATGAAAAAAAATCAATAGCTCACATATAGAGGTCACCCCGAACACACATACCAAGTTTAAAAGTGATCCAATCATAAATGTGCCCTGAAGGGTGTGCTTAAGGGAAATATTGAAGCCTGACTAAACTAAGTTCAAAGGTTGTTGCCAGCAGCAACATTTTTTTACAGAAATGGAAGAAAATTGATAACTCCCATATAGATATTACCCCATACAAGCACACAAAGTTTCCAAGTGATCCAATCATAAATGTGCCCTGCAGGATGTGTCAAAGGGAAATATTGATGCATAACTGCACTAAGTTTTTACTAAGTTCATCAGAGGTGTTGCCAATGTAAACCATTTTTGACAGAAATGGAAGAAAATCGATAGCTCCCATCTAGAGGTCACCCCAAACAAGCACACCAAGCTTCAAAGCAATCAAGCAATCTGGTCAAAAATGTGCACTGCAGGCTGCGCCAACGGGAAATATTGACAGAAATTGAAGAAAATCGATAGCTCCCATCTAGAGGTAACCCCAAACAAACATACCAAGTTTCAAACCATTCTGATCATAAATGTGCCCTGTAGGGAGTGCCAAAGGAATATATTGATGCCTGACTAAACTAAGTTCAAAGGTCATTGCCAGCAGAAAATTTTTTGATGGAAAGGGAAGAAAATCAATAGCTCCCATCTAGAGGTCACCACAAACAAGCATGCCAGTACACCTTAGTACACAGCGTCATCGTGCACCCATGCACAATCAGGGTTAAGTGCCTTGCCCAAGGACATAATGCGGGAGCGCGAATCAGTCACTGAAATGGTTACCCATCCAACTACTAACCGTGCTTGACGTTGCTTAACTTTGGTAATCTGATGAGAACCAGTTACCGCGACGCCACCGCATCCCCATCTGACTTAACTAAGTTCCAAGAACGTTGCCAGTGGAAACATTTTTTGATGGAAATGGAAGAAAATCAATAGCTCCCATCTAGAGCTTACCCCAAACAAGCAAACCAAGTTTCAAAGTGACCTGGTCAAAAATGTGCACTGCAGGATGTCCCAAAGGGAAATATTGATGCCTAACTGCACTAACTTCATCGAAGGTCGTTGCCAGTGGCAACATTTTTTGATGGAAATCGGAAGAAAATCAATAGCTCCCATCTAGAGGTAACACCATACAAGCATACACAGTTTCAAAACAATCTGATCATAAATGTGCCCTGTAGGGCAAGCCAAAGGAATATATTGATGCCTGACTAAACTAAGTTCAAAGGTCATTGCCAGCAGCAACATTTCTTTATGGAAATGGAAGAAAATGAACAGCTCCCATCTGGAGGTCACTCAAAACAAGCATGCAAGATTTCAAAGCAATCCGATCATAAATGTGCCCTGTAGGGTGTGCCAAAGGGAAATATTGAGGTCTGACAAAACGAAGTTCTAAGAACATTGCCAGCAGCAACATTTTTCGACACAAATGGAAGAAAATCGATAGCTCCCATCTAAAGCACAAAGGGAAATATTGATGCATAACTGCACGACATTCATCGAAAGTCGTTGCCAGCGGCAACATTTTTTGACAGAAATTGAAGAAAATTGATAGCTCCCATCAAGAGGTAACCCCAAACAAACATACCAAGTTTCAAACCATTCTGATCATAAATGTGCCCTGCAGGGTGTGCCAAAGGGGAATTTTGATGCATAACTTCAAAGGTCATTGCCAGCAGCAAAATTTCTTCGTGGATATCAAAGAAAATCGATAGCTCTCATCTAGAGGTAACCCCAAACAAGCATACCAAGTTTCAAATTGATCCTATCAAAAATGTGCCCTGTACGGTGTGCCAAAGGAATATATTGATGCCTGACTAAACTAAGTTCAAAGGTCGTTACCAGTGGCAACATTTTTTGACGGAAATGGAAGAAAATCGATAGCTCCCATCTGGAGGTCACCCCAAACAAGCATGCCAGGTTTCCAAGCAATCCGATCATAAATGTGCCCTGTAGGGTGTGCCAAAGGGAAATATTGAGGTCTGACTAAACAAAGTTCTATGAATGTTGCCAGCGGCAACATTTTTTGATGGAAATTGAAGAAAATCGATAACTCCCATCTAGAGGTCACCCGAAACAAGCATACCAAGTTTCAAAGCGATCTGATCATAAATGTGACTTGTGTGGTGTGCCAAAGGAAAGTGGGGACGTATGTACGGCAACAAACGAGAATTGATGGCAATAGCTCAGCTTGACTATGTCAAGTTGAGCTAAAAAGAAATGCAATTCACATAATATTTCAGTTATTTTCTCCAGAACAGAGCAAAATAAAAATTTACAAAATACATATAAGGCCCCAACAAAGTCGATGTTCTGTTTCTCTGGCCATTTTTTTGTAAAATTACATAAAGGTGGGTGGGTTTTTTAAATTTTATTCATTTATTAGGGTTTAATGACACTTTCGACAACCAAGGTCACCTAGTGTCGGAGTTCTTTTATTTTATATTTGTGCAATTATTTCTTTGCCATCAAAAGTTTATGTTCTCGGTTTGTTTTATGTTTTAGGCCTTATAATCTACAGAATAGCATGGGTGGTGGTGTATTTCGTCCCTTGAAAGCATTGCAAAGCCTTGTTGTACTCAAGGGACAAATTTATCAATTTTATTAACTTAAGTCAAATATCAGAGATAAACCATTTTATTTTTTTAAGTTGTATTGATTCTAAAAAGACAGAATGCAGCTGCCAAAAGAACCATGTGGTAAGACCTGAGAAACAGATTTTTAACTTTTTTTAGGCCTAATAAATAGACACTATTTTAATCATCTTTTGTTGCAAACACATGTAAATAAATAAACATCCATTATACCTCTAAATTCAGTGAAAAATCTCAATCACTTCACCTTACACATTATGTACAAAAACAAATCACTGTTTGGGGGAATAATAAAATAACTGACCAAGTTTTCAGGATAAAAAGTTTGTAATTTACAGAACTGTAACTACAAATGTGAATGGAGAATTCTGACTAAATTGTGCATGAAAGGTCATGATCTGATCAAAATTACCTGTCTGCTTTCTTTCCCACAATACTGCACAATCTCACTTATGAAAAAAAGAAATCAAAGAACATTGAACAGGTCCCACAAAGTAGATCTTCTGTTTCTCAGGCCATTTTTTGTAAAATTGCATACAGGTGGGCATTTTTCAAATTTTATTTCTCGAATGATTTCTTTGCCATCAAAAGTTCAATCATGTTCTGGTTTGTTTTATGTTTTAAGCCTCATAATCTACAGAATAGCATGGGTGGTGGTATATCTCGTCCCTTGAGTGCAAGAAGGCTTGTTGCACTCAGGGGACAAATTTATCAATTTGATTAGCTTACTTAAAATATCAGGCATAAACCATTTAATTTTTTTGCATTAGTTATAAAAAAAGAGCATGCGGCAGCAAAAATAACCATGTGGGAGGGCCTGAGAAACAGATTTTCAATTATATTCGAGAAATCAAGCTGTATTGGTGTGTGTTGCAACAAGATCATGGTAGGATTGAGAAAAAGACCACTTTTGTGATCCTAATACTGTAATGTCCAATATACTTTTACAGATGTGACTCTGATTGGATTCAAATCCATGATCTCTCGATCACATGTACTAATCTTCAGTTACAGATGCTTTGAAAGCTATCAGTACATGGAGAGGGGATTATCATTAAAAGACCCATATGGTGATGAATTTTCCACCCAAGCAATAACTCGTATTCTATGGAAAAGTAAATGGACACAAAGAATCAAGGAAACGGACATCAGGGTTGGATCCAGAGATCTATTAGCTGGACCAATATTTGTGTCTTTTAACCCTTTACATGACATGAAAGGCAGATGACACTTGCAAACAAAATTATTGAATAACCAATTTTTTTCATTGACCGTCACTGGAACAAGCTCAATGAGCTCATTTCAATTAGGGGTCATAAGCTATGTTTTTGAGACAAACATGAAACAAGAGGTGTGGCGAGTTGTGGTGGCAATTAGAGAGTGTTGGATGTCAATAACCAGTTTATCAATCATATCCCAGTTGTCAAATCTGGAACCTTCAAGTTATGATGCAAACAAGTTCAGAATTCATAATGAAAGTGTCAATGACACTGTAGCTTAACTTGTCTGTGTGTTGTGTTTGATGAAAAGGATAATGTTCAATATTTATGAAAGGATTATGAAATAAGACAAGAATTGTAGTAATTGGGAATATGTTAATTTCTGTTCCCTGTATGCTATGTTTTCAATAAAAATAATATGAGGTGTAGACTGTACTAAAAATTGAGGGGTGAGTTAATGTGGCCCTCACAGTTAATGTATCTGGCCCTCACAGTTAATGTATGTCAACAAAAGCTACCAAGTTACAGTGAAATTATTCCAAAATGAGTTATCCTATCAAGTTACAATGAAATCCCTTCATAAATATGGACTGTGCTAAAGGTTTCCGGGCTTCGGCCTGAGTAGCCATCACGGCTGACCTATCACAACCAAAAGGGGACGTCCTCATCTAGACATTATACTGAGTCATCCTACCAAGTTACAATGAAATCCCTTCATAAATACGACATGTAGTCTCTGCTAAAGTTTTTCGGGTTTTGGGCTCGGGCAGCCGTCATGATTGAATGATAGCAACCAAAAGGGGACGTTCTCATCTAGGCATTATCTGGAGTCATTCTACCAAGTTACAATGAAATCCCTTCATAAATACGACCTGTAGACTGTGCTAAAGGTTTTTGAGTCCCTGTAGCCAAGACAGTTGACCAATCGTGACCAAAAGGGGACGTTCTCATCTAGACATTACGTGGGGTCATCCTACCAAGGTACAATGAAATCCATTCATAAATACAACCTGTAGACTGTGCTAAAGGTTTTCGGGTTTTGGGCTCTGGCAGCCATCACGGTTGACCGATCGCGACCAAAAGGGAACATTCTCATCTAGACATGACCTCAAACCTGCATATGAAATTTCGTGACGATCGGACAAGAACTACGGGTGTAGCGTGTGCTAAAGGAAAATGTGAACAGACTCACAGACTAACAGACTTCTGCATGCGTGATGGCAATAGCTTATCTTGACTTTGTCAAGTTAAGCTAAAATGGATTAATTAAGGCCCATAACTCTGTAATGAAAAATAGGGCCGGACCAGCTTTTAACTCGCTTGAGATATTATTGCAAAAAACCTGTATGGCAAATATTAATCAAATTGGAGAACTTTTGTTCAAGTTATTGCGCTAACAAGCTAAAAATTGACTAATGAAGACCTATAAATCTGTAACAAAAAAATTGGGCCAGGCCAGTTTTCAAACATGCTTGAGATATTATTGCAAAAGACCTGTATGGCACATATTAGTCAAATCGGAAAACGTTTGTTCAAGTTATTGGGCTAACAAACTCAAAATTCATATTTATTTATATATTTATTGGTGCTTAAGGTCACATACTTATGCACAATGGCTAATCGTGACCGTGACAGTTTTACGGGTGGAGGAAGCCGGAGTACCCGGAGAGAACCACCGAGCAGCGACGAGCAGCTGTCAGCTCTCCAACATCGTAACCCTGAACTCTGCACCGCAGCACAGACAGAGTTAGATTGGTTGAAGTCATGCGCACCATCGACGTGCAGTACGCCTCAGTACACAGCGTCATCGTGCCCCCATGTAGGCAATCGGGGTGAAGTGTCTTGCCCAAGGACACAACGCGGTTGTCGCAGGTGGGATTCGAACCGAGGACCTCTCGGCTTGCAGCCTGCACCTCTACCAACTGAGCCACCGTGCCCCCTTCAAAATTCATAAAAATTGACTAATTAAGCCCCACAGCTCTGTAAACAACAAAAAATCAGGCCGGGCCAGTTTTTCAAACTCATCCGAGATATTATTGCAAAAGACCTGTATGGGAAATATTAGGCAAATCAGAGAACACTCTGTGAAAAGAGTGACAAACAATAACACTGCCAAATGAAAGTGTCAATGACACTGCAGCTCAACATGTCCAAAGAAGGTTCTAAACTAAATTGAAAAATCAAATAATGCCAAGTCTACAGAAAAGACATCACACCAAAGCTACATATGAAATCTAAAAAAAATCGGGTGAGGGATGTAGCCTGTTGGGTGTACTAAACTACTAATGGAATTGTTGATAATTTATGCCAAATCCGACATGGCCAGTAGCAGCCATATTTTTCAACAAGATGCAGAAAAAGTTTATACTCCCATCTAGACATCATACCAAAATTACATATAAAATTTGGAAAAAAACTGGGTGAGATGAGTGGCCGGCAGGATGTGCTAATGGAATTATTAACAATTTATGCCAAATCCAAGATGGATACTGCCAGCCATGTTTTTCAGCAAAATTCAGAAAAAAATTGATAGCTCCCATCTAGTCATCACAACAAAGCTACATATGAAATTTGAAAAAGAAAGGGGTGAGGGATATGGCCTGTAGGATGTGTTAAAGGGATTGACAATTTATATGCCAAATTCAAGATGCCTGCTGGAGCCCATATTTTTCAACAAAATTCAGAAAAATTCAATAGCTCAAGTGAGAGATGTAGCCTGTAGATTGTGCTGACGAAATTGTTGACAATTTATATGCCAAATCTAAGATGGCCACGGGTGGCCATGTTTTTCAACAAAATTCACAAAAATTTTATAACTCCCATCTAGACATTTCCCCAAAGCCACATATGAAATTTGGGACCTATCGGGTGAGAGCTACAGCCTGTAGGGTGTGCTAAAGGAATTGTTGGACAATTTATATCCAAATCCAAGATGGCCAATGGCGGCCATGTTTTTAAACGAAACGGGAAAATTTGATAGCTCCCATCTTGAAATTGCCCCAAAGCTATGTATGAAATTTGGAACTGATCAGGTGAGAGCTGCAGCCTGTAGGGTGTGCTAATGGAATTGTGGATGGACAGAGGAATGTATGGACATACAGATGGACATACGGATGGCTGACGAATTGCAACACATTCCTGTAGCTCATACATTACATTGTCAAGTTGAGTTAAAAACTGTAACAGATCTGAGAATTTTTGTAATTATTTGTTTTGGTTTTATAAATAAAGAGGTTACTACTTGGTTAGTTTCATATCGACTGCGATATCAGCCCTTGGTAGCTTCACATCAGCCTTTGACTTTTGGTCTCAGGCTGATGAGAAGTAACTTCAGGCAGATATCTCAGCTGATATGAAACCAACCAATTAATAACCTCTAAATATTACATGCATAAAATACATTCGAATGAAGAGAATAATATAACATCCAAAATCACTTCCCTTGAGTACATGCTATGACAGTTTGGATTCCCATGACAGTGCTTCTTGAAAAATTATAGGTGCCCAGAAGTGCCATTTGACTGGCCATCTCTTAACTGTATAACAATGTTAATTGCATGTGCTCTGTCAAACAAGACATATAGAACTAGAGGTGTGACTGTCCCAGATGGCTCTTCGATACCCCCCACCACCATATTCTATGATGAAAAGGGCATAACTCTGGCAAAAAAACCTCCACACGAAACTATAATCGCAATTGCACAGGTTCTCATGGTAGTGAACATCCATACCAACTTTCAAAGAAATTGGTTCATAAACAACCAAGAAAGGCTCCGGACAAAAAAATTATGTCCCTGATATTCTAAGATTGAAATGGGCATAACTCTGGCAAAAACGGCCGATCAAAACTATAATTGCAGGTGCACAGGTTCCCATGGTAGTGAACATCTATACCAACTTTCAAAGAAATTGGTTCATAAACAATTGAGAAAAACTCCAGACAAAAAAATTATGTCCACGATATTCTAAGATGAAAAGGGGCATAACTCTGGCAACAATGTCCGATCGAAACTATAATCACAGAGGCACCGGTTCCCATGGTAGTGAACATCAATACCAACTTTCAAAGAAATTGGTTCATAACCAACCGAGAAAAGCTCTGGACAAGATATGTTCACAGACGGACTGACTAGTCTAAGGTGGAAGGGGCAAGACTCTGGCAAAAACATCCGATCAAAACTATAATCGCAGGTGCACAGGTTCCAATGGTAGTGAACATCCATACCAACTTTCAAAGAAATTGGTTCATAAACAATCGAGAAAAGCACAAGACAAAAAAATTATGTCCACAATATTCTAAGATGAAAAGGGGCATAACTCTGGCCAAAAAACGTCCGATTGAAACCATAAGTTCCCATGGTAGTGAACATCCATACCAACTTTCATACAAATTGGTTCATAAACAACCGAGAAAAACTCTCGGAAGCCTTGCCCATGCAAGGATGGAATTTAAGTTATGAACTCCAAAATAAGTGAACACGTGACTTGGAGCATTGGAAACCCAAGCATTTGACACCCAAAGTTGTGAGTAGGATTAAATAGGGCTGATCAGCCGATTGGTTAATATATTTTGACTATGACACCATCAAATAAAATTTTGATTTGTCCACTTTAGACAGGATTAATGAGTTTGTTTGTAACTTTGTGCCGGAATGTGTGAGAATCAGTCAAAAACATGAGGCATGGAAAAAAAAAGTGTCATGGTCATTCAATACAAGACCATACGGCAGTTGTGAAAATTCAAAATTTAAACTGAAATTAGATGTGGCAACATATATTTTTTTCCAGTTTAATTTTTTCAGAAGATGATGTACTTTGGGAATGTATTTTTTTGTCAAAACAAATTGGTGTGTTGTACAGAGAGTTAAAGGTTAGCACTGTGGTCAATGGGATTTATTTAGGTGCTCATAGCCGAAAAGTAGCCCATTCCATATAAAGGGAGATAATCAAAACTGAAATTTGTAAATGGACCGAATGATAATTCATATTAATTGAATACAGCTGTTAAATGAATATTTGTCAATGGCAAAATGCCTATTCAATTAACAGGGTTCCAATGTACTATTTATTATTCACCTTGTGTTGACAGAAATGGATCACTGTTGAAAAGATTATGGCTACCTGAGCAAATAATGTAAGTGGTTTGACAGCTCCTCCACAAACACCAGCTAGTGATATCCAGGTTAGAATATATATAAATTAGATCCCAAGATTTTGTCTGTCTTCCTTGATATGCAAGTCAACTTTGACCTACGAAATCAGCTGATACTTGGCTGATACAAATTTTACCTTGCCAACAAAACTGTTTATGCTATGCTCTTTTATTTTGAAGCAGTAAATTTAAATGAATACCTGGTTTTAAACTGATATTCATTGAAATAATTATAATATATTATATAATATATTATAATAATTGAAATAACAAATGTAAAAGAGTATTCTTTCTGTAAGCAAATTGAGATAATCGATCAGTGACAGTCTACTGGACATTCAGAAGTGCCATATGCTGCAATTCAACATGAAAAACTGCTTGTTACTTAGAGGGATATTTCTGGTATTTCTATTTATAACTCAATGGTTGTATTGAACTTTGACAAACATATTTACAAACTAGAACTATCACTGAAGGTGATTAATACCCCTACTTCCAGCTTTCCAGAATGCACCTCTGAATGCTGAGGTTGAACAAGAGCACTGCCTAGCGGGGCAACATATGCCCGTCAAAATTGGAACATGCACAAGTTTCTCTATTTATTTTATTTATTTATTTACTTATTTATTTATTGATGTTTAAGGTCACGTACTTATGCGCAATGGCTAATCGTGACCGTGACAGTTTTACGGGTGGAGAAAGCCGGAGTACCCGGAGAGATCTACCGAGCAATGATGAGCAGCTGCCAGCTCCCCAGCATCATAACTCCGCACTGCAGCACAGGCAGGATTAGACTGGATGAAGACATGCGTACCATCGACGTGCAGTACACCTTAGTACACGACGTCATCATCCCCCACGCGGGCAATGGAGATGAAGTGTCTTGCCCAAGGACACAAAGCAGTTGCCACAAATGGGATTCGGACTGAGGACCTCTCGGCTTGCAGCCTTCACCTCTACTGAGCCACTGCGCTCCCACAAGTTTCTCTGGGGTAAAGTTTGAAATTTTTGTTGACTCGACTATGTCTGTCTCTGTCTGCGCCCCCCCCCCCCCCCACTCCAATCATTACCCATTCCCCTGCCCTGTCTGGGGTAAAGGGTAATTCACCTGTTTTCACATTTTCATATTAATTGATCTGAGGTCTTCACAAAATAAAAACAAGAGGCCCCACGGGGCCTGAGGGCACTCACCTGACATGGTAGTCTTAATATCAAACCAGGGACTTAATTTGAATAAGCTGCATACGCCCCTCCTAAGAAAAGCATATACCGACTAGATGAAGCAGTTGTGCCCACACAAAACACAGGATTTTTCTTTCTATTTTCAGTTCCTGCACTTTTATGTCCAAAAATTGAGATAAATGCACAAAAAACAGATTTTTTTTTATTTTTGTTTGGAAATTTTCAAAGTCCCAAACAAAATATTTTGAGCCTAAATTTTTTTTTTCTTCTTCAAATTGACCAAAACGCATAAAAAAACCAAAAAACTAATTTCCGGTCCCACCCGGCCCCCAAATTTTCAGTGTAAAAAAAAAAATTTTTTTTGTCTTAAAATTGACCAAAATGCATAAAAAAACCAAAAAAAATTCTGGATTTTGGTCCAAAATTTTCCAAGTCCCACCCAGACCCCAAATTTTCAGTGTAAAAAATAATAATTTTTTTTTGTCTTAAAATTGACCAAAACGCATAAAAAACAAAAAACAAAAAATTTCCGGATTTGGACAAAAGACCCACCCGACCCCCAAAGTTTCAGTGTAAAAAAAAAAAAATTGTCTTAAAATTGACCAAAACGCATAAAAAAACAAAAAACTAATTTCCGGATTTTGGTCCAAAATTTTCAGTCCCACCCGGGCCTCAAATTTTCAGTGTAAACAAAAAAAAAAATTTTTTGGCTTAAAATTGACCGAAACGCATAAAAAACAAAAAAACTAATTTCCGGATTTTGGTCCAAAATTTTCCCAAAAAGTCCCACCCGGACCCCAAATTTTCAGTGTAAAAAAAAATAAGTTTTTTTTGTCTTAAAATTGACCAAAAAATTTCCGGATTTTGGTCCAAAAGTCCGCAACGGGACCCCAAATTTTCAGCCTAAATATGAACCCAGGGACTTGGCTTGAACAAACTTGAATCTCACCCCCCTAAGGATGATGCATACCAAATATCAAAAGATTCTTATTGGTAGATCTGAAGAAGATTTTTAAAAAAATATTCCTCATACTGCACTAATTTAAACATTTGGACTCCCATAGGGAGCCCAAATATGGACCAAGGGAATTGATTTCAATAAACGTGTGAAACAATCTTCCAAAGATGTTATATGTGAAATTTGAAAGCTTTTGGAGCAGTGGTTTGGGAGAAAAGTAGTCTTATATGTTTTTCCCATTATCCACAGTGTTAAAAAATGCTGACTCAGCACTTTTTCAAAGTCCCAGAAAAGTACCCCATGATAAAACCAATAGCAATTTTTTCTGATCATTCCATTCTGTTGGTCCTAAGGAAGCTTCACACCAAATAAGAATTCTCAGTGCCGTGTAGTTTTGTAGATATAGGCGTTTTAATTTTTTTCTATTTTTAGCTCCTGCGTTTCTCATGGGGCAAGGGGAAAATTTTTTTTTACATAAATTAAGTACTTATGACCCAATAAGCGCTCATATCAAATTTAGTCCAAATCTGCCTCTCGGTTTGAAAAATGTTGAAGGAGTAGGCGACACAATACTGTAATGTTTTAAGTACAAAAAGGGGGCATAACTCTGGAAATGCAAAACAGAGTTACCTGCTCTTGTCACATGCACATTGGCAATTGGTGATCAACATGTGTGCAAAATTTTAACCCTTTACCCAACGTAACGGCCAAAACCGGCCAGCGCTATTCTCAAAAATCGCCAATTAATTTTCATTATTTTTTTCATTTTTTGTCTCAACGAGGGGTCATAACCTATGTTTTTGAGACAAAAAATGAAAAAAATTAGTTATTCAAGAATTTTTTTTGCAAGTGTCGTCTGCTTTTCATGTTAGGTAAAGGGTTAACAATATAGCATGTAAAATGTTGAAGGAGAAGGCGACACAATACTGTAATGTTTTAAGTACTAAAAGGGGAATAACTCTGGACATACAAAATGGCGTTACCTGCACTTGTCACATGCACAACGGCAATTACTGATCAACATGTGTGCAAAGTTTAAACAATGTAGCATGTAAACTTTTGGAGGAGTAGGCAACACAAAAATTGTTTACGGACGGACAGACAGACAGACAGACAGACAGACAGACAGACAGACAGACAGACAGACAGACAATGCCATAACATAATACGTCCGGCAAAAAATGCGGGCGTATAAAACAAATAATAAATCCAAGTTCATGAGAGATAACTTGGTTAAAATTGTCACAGTTAAAAAATTTTGGAATATGTGTATGCCCACTTGTTAGTGATAATGTCTGAGAAGTTTCATTGAAATCGGTTCATTAATGTATGAGGAGTTGTGCCCACAAGTCTCATTTGAAAATCCATAATAAATCTAAGTTCAGGGGAGATAACCTGGTTAAAATTGTCGCAGTTAATTTTTTTACAATATGTGCATGTTCACTTGCTAGTCATAATGTTTAAGTTTCATTGAATTCGGTTCAATGATGTAGGAGTTGCACACACAAGAATCTCATTTGAAAATCCATAATAAATCTAAGTTCAGGGGAGATAACCTGGTTAAAATTGTTGCTGATGAAAAATTTTACAAGTTTTATCAAAATCGGTTCAATAATGTAGGAGGAATTGTGCACACAAGTTGGGACGGAGGGACGGGCAGAGGGAGGGATGGATGGGCAGACATCGACAATATAGCAAAGTGGGGGTATAATAAGAGTAAGAACTTTACAGAATATTAAACTAACTTTCCAAACAGGACAGAAGATAACTAGAGCTATTGCTGAGCACAATTCATATCCCTGAAAGTTTGCTTGATCCACCTTTGAACAAAGGCTTGAAGAAAGTGGTAAAAACTGAACAGTAATATTGATTCGAACAAACTTGGATCATCATGGGGTGGAGAATAATCAACATAACTACCACATTTGATCTGCTTGTTTTGCAAATTGAATGAATTTCACAAAAAATGTTTTTTGCAAGTTATCTCCCATTTGGGAATCTGAAATAGGACAAGGAACACATACTTGATGCATTAACATTTGGAGCAGTGTGAATAACCAGTCACATTAAAACAAACAAGCAAATTCAGTGAATTCCTGCCTCCTGCTGGGCAGCAGTTTCAAGAATTAATGCATCCAGTGGAATATAGTTGAGTTGCAAGTGGAAGTTATTTAGAAGAGACAGAACAGACAGTGCTTCAGACAGTGGTTATCAGATTTATTTTCATGGAGGTCACTGCCAAAGCAAGTAAAGTGATGTGGAGAAAAACTGTGAGAATCACTAAAAATTAAGACTGTATGGTAAAAGTGTTAACCAACATGTAAAGCTTGTGACTGGAAGTTAATGAAACCTTGGAAGTGATGTCCAGATAATATGGTGGTCTGTATATGGTACTGGGAGAGTCTGACTTTGTAGAGTTGCAAAAGAAGTAATGATGAAGACATATTCTGGTCTCACAATGATAACAAAGATAAACAAGAAGTTTCGTGAAGATCAGTTCACAAATACGGCTTTTAGTCTGAGGTGCGTTGATGCATGGGCAGACGGACAGGCAGACGGACAGATTTTCGGTACAAAATTTCCCACATTTGACCTTAACCTAGGTATTGATAAAAGTAATCCATATATGAAATTTCATTGAAATCGGTTGACTCCAAGGAAAGCTAGAGTCTGGAAACCATCAGCCAATCAAATTTAAGCAACCTAATTAAATATGTGCGGAAAATGCCCATGTTCGAACTTGGACCCACAATTGATGAAAGTGATCTACTACCCAAATTTCATCGAAATCTACTGAGTGTAAGGAAAGTTAGAGTCTGGAAACAAAAAAACACGGAAGGACGGAAGGACACCCCGAATTTAATATCTCCCGTTTTTTTCAAAAAGCAGGTGACAAAAAACAACTGCATTTGGGAGCACAAAGGCAACTTTTGGGCTCCCAAAATGAACCCAAATATGGATGCAGAAACTTGACTTGAACAAAGCTGGATGTATATGAGGGAAATATGTTGGGTTGCCAAAATATAAACCCAGGGACCCAATTTGAACTAACTTGAAGCTGACCTACCGTATTTCATCTAAATTTTCGGACACCATTTTTTCATCCAAAAATAATTTTTTTTAAGCCTTGACATTTTCGGACACCCACTCAAAGATCGTCCCGGACTTGTGTGGTGGGAAAATCCCAGTGAAACATAATTCCAAAATGACAATGATTTTCATTTCAGTTGAATATTTCATCTTTCTTTCTTTGTTTTATGTTAAAAACATGTATTGTATGCACAATATATTGTACAATGGAAATAGAATTATTAAAACAACATTATTTGCAAACTTGTTCTTTATCTATTGACAGGTGTATTGTTTTCTTTCTCAAACTGACATGTCTGACAAACTGACCAATCAAATTTTTATTTTCAAAATGTGTGCTTTCATTAGACTCCTTCGAGATTTGGAAAGAGAAAAACCCACAAATGTTATGTTGAACTGACCTTAAATGATGATGAAAATGAAAGGGTCCCATAAATAAATCCATATAATGCAGTAAAACCATGCACCAGCAACAGAACAATGTAATTACTGCTCTGAATAAACATATTCAGTGCACTGAACACCAACAAAATTTTCCAATATTAAAAATAGAACAAATGACAATGAGGTCAACTCATGCTGCTGCAGGGTTTCACAAAAATTAACACATGAACCCAAACACTGTCAAAGCATACCGGTTTTCGATATTATTTTTCGATGAACATCAGCAGTGTATGTGGGGAGGGCACGCTTCCAAAAACAAGAATAGGAAATACGGGAGGAACTGTGGAGCTAATACCAGTCATTATTTTTAAAAAATTAATTTTGTATTCGCTTTTATAAAATGTAGCATTTTGCGCTGCACATCTGGGGAGGGGAATATTTCTAAATCAATAATTTAAACTTGTATGTCAATAATTCGTATTCGTCCGTCTAAATAATAGCAACTGGTTTCCACACGACGGGGTAGGGGGCTAAATAAAACTCATAATTCGTATCTGTCTTTCTTCTGCAAAAAGAAGGCGGGCCATATAGGCTTGGAGCCAATATACACACCACTCAAAAACTGTTTGCACTTCATAGCCTTAGAATGGCGTTGATCCGTTTTGAAAACACTGAAGCCAGCTCAGTTTTTTTTATCTAACAGTAACAACACAAGCACATGGCTTGATTACTGTTCAACATAATTTGTGGAAACATCAAAACTTTTCAAGTATCGGTAGATCAAAAGTGATTTCTTCTCAGGGATTTATTGGGAAAGTAAATAACTAGAGTGATGTCACGCATGCAGCCCGACTGTCCCAGGAATGGCAAAGCTTAGACGCAAAACAGTCAGAGCCATTTTTTGTTAACAGTTTACCTAACGAATCTGCCATATCTGCACTCGTGATATACAAAATTTGCTATTCAAATTTTATTTTTTCATTTCTCTACTTTAAAACATACCTCATGACCTATTAATGGAACAAACTTGATGAGCTTGTTCCAATAAGGAGTAATAAGCCATGGTTAGAAGTAAATAAAAAATGAAAAAATCTGATGTTTCAGAAAAATAATTTGTACTGTTGGTATCAACTTGTGTTAGGTAAAGGATTAAAGATGCAGTTCATAAAGTAATGTTGGGCTATATGAGTCAATTTTCTTTTTTGCATGTAATAACTCCCAACCCTTCAAAATGCATTTTGGGAATAACGGCCCAAGTGTGTGTGTGTTGGTGGGTGGGTGGGTGGGTGGGTGGGGGGGGGGGGGGGGGGGGGGGGGGGTGGTTGTGGAACCTATATTGAAACCTGGCCTGCATTACTAGCTGGAAAATACACATATCAATTTTGGTTGAAATCAGATAATCGAAACTGGAGTTATCAGTCGGAAACCAATTGTTTACAGACAGATGGATGGACTGACAGATGGACGGATAAAAGTCAAGACTTTTCCCTGACTATAAACAGTCAGGCTAAAAATGCATTTTGTACCAAAGAACAAGAGGCCCCAGGGGGCCTGAGGGCGCTCACCTGACATGGTAGCCTAAATATCAACCCAGAGAATTGATTTCCACAAGTTGCATCTGCTCCTCCTAAGAAAAGCTGAAACCAAATATCCAAATATTCTGACCAGTGGATCTAAAAAAAGATTTTTTAAAGAATATTCCTCATACTGAACTAAGTCATAATTCGGGCTCCCACAGGGAGCCCATATATGAACCCAGGGACTTGGCTTTAACAAACCTGAATCTCACACCCCTAAGGATTCTGCACACCAAATATCAAAACATTCCGACTGCTGGATCTGAAGAAGAAGATTTTTAAAGAAAATTCCTCATTTTGAACCAAGTTACAATTCGAGCTCCCACAATCAGCCCAAATATGGACCTAGGGACATGGCTTGAACAAACTTGAATCTTACCCCCCTGAGGATGCTGCATAAAAAATATCAAAAGCATTCATCTGCTGGATCTGAAGATTTTTAAAGAAAATTCCTCATTTTGAACTAAGTTGTCATTCAGGCTCCCATAGTGAGCCCAAATATGAACCAAGGGACTTGGCTTGAACAAACTTTAATCTCAGCCCCCAAGGTTTGCTCCATGCCAAATATCAAAACATTCCAACTGCTGAATCTGAAGAAGAAGATTTTTAAAGAAAAATTCCTCATATTGACTAAGTTAAAATTTGGGCTCCCACAGGGAGCCCACATATGGACCCATGGACTTGGCTTTAACACACTTGAATCCCCCCCCCCCCCCTCCCTCCCAAGGATGCTACTCACCACATATAAAACCATTCGGACTGCTGGATCTGAAGAAGAAGATTTTTTAAGAAAATTCCTCATTTCGAACAAAGTTACAATTCAAGCTCCCACAGTGAGCCCAAATATGGACCTAGGGACATGGCTTGAACAAACTTGAAGCTCACCCCCCTAAGGATGCTGCATACCAAATATCACAAGATTCTGCCTGCTGGATCTTGAGAAGAAGATTTTCAAAGAAATTTGCCTGAAATGCACTAAGTTCGAATTTGGGCTTCTATCGTGAGCCCAAATATGAATCCAGGTGGCCGATTTGAACAAACTGGAATCAGATCCACCCCACAATGTTGCATACCAAATATCAAAAGATTCTGCCTGCAGGATCTGGAGAAGAAGATTTTTGAAGAAATTTGCCTGAAATGCACTAAGTTCAAATTCGAGCTTCTATAGTGAACCCAAATATGAATCTAGGGAGCCGATTTGAACAAAATAGAATCAGATCCACCCCACAATGTTGCATACCAAATATCAAAAGATTCTGCCTGCTGGATCTGGAGAAGAAGATTTTTTAAGAAATTTGCCTGAAAAGCACTAAGTTCAAATTTGGGCTCCTATACTGAGCCCAAATATAAACCCAGGGAGCCGATTTGAACAAACTTGAATCAGATCCACCCCACAATGTTGCATACCCAATATCAAAAGATTCTGCCTGCTGGATCTTGAGAAGAAGATTTTCAAAGAAATTTGCCTGAAATGCACTAAGTTCAAATTTGGGCTCCTATACTGAGCCCAAATATAAACCCAAGGGGCCGATTTGAACAAACTTGAATCAGATCCACCCCACAATGTTGCATACCAAATATCAAAAGATTCTGCCTGCTGGATCTGGAGAAGAAGATTTTCAAAGAAATTTGCCTGAAATGCACTAAGTTCAAATTTGGGCTCCTATACTGAGCCCAAATATAAACCCAGGGGGCCGATTTGAACAGACTTGAATCAGATCCACCCCACAATGTTGCCATACCAAATATCAAAAGATTCTACCTGCTGGATCTGGAGAAGAAGATTTTTTAAGAAATTTGCCTGAAATGCACTAAGTTCGAAATCGGGCTCCTATACTGAGCCCAAATATGAACCCAGGGGGCCGATTTGAACAAACTTGAATCAGATCCACCCTCCAATGTTGCATACCAAATATCAAAAGATTCTGCCTGCTGGATCTGGAGAAGAAGATTTTTTAATGTTTTTCCCATTGCCTACAGTGTTAAAAAGTGCTGACTCAGCACTTTTTCAAAGTCCCGAAACTGTACCCTATGATAAAACCGATGGCAATTTTTTTTTACCAATTCTTTCTGTTGGTCCTAAGGAAGCTTCACACCAAATAAAAATTCTCGGTGCCGTGCAGTTTTGGAGATATGGGTGTTTTAATTTTTTTCTATTTTTAGCTCCTGTGGTTCCCATGGGGCTACGGGGAAAAAAAAATCAGCATAAATTAGGTACTTATGACCCAATAAGCCCTCACATAAAATTTGGTTCAAATCAGCCTCTCGGTTTGGAGAATAGAAATTTCGGGCGGGGCCAAAAATTTTGCCCCTCCCATAACGACGCCAAGTATAGCCCACAAACTTCTCTTGAACAAATCTGAGTCTACACCTCAAAAGGAAGCTGCACACCAAATATCAAGTCTCTGCTACTGCTGGTTCATGAGAAGAAGATTTTTTAAGATTTCAGCACACTTTTTGGGTGTGGCCTTACCCACGGGTGGGGCAACTTGATTTGAACAAAATCAAATTGCGATATCATAACAAACTATTATCTCAAATATCAATTAAATTGGTTCAGCGGTTTGGGAGGAGAAGACGCAAACACCATGTTCACGGACCACAGACGACGGACGACGGACGGTGAGTGATCACTATAGCTCTCCTGACTGAAAGTCAGGTGAGCTAAAAAATATTGCATGAATGGCCCTGGGTGAGGAGGAGTCCATTTTTTTT